>JARHVA010002481.1:1200000-1715000 GCA_037957365.1 Torreya grandis
ATTAGTAAGTAATGATTTAAGTTTAAAATTTTGGATAGATCACTAGATTTTTAGTTGTTTATGTAATTGATATGGATATATGGTTTAGAGGTATATACACATGAGATCTAATGTACATTTGTTTTTTAGATACTACTAAGGAGGAGTTCAGATGGGGTGTTGTGGTCTGAGGTGCTCACTAATATATTTTGGAAGGGGTGCTAAGGCATCCTGATACTACTGCTATGGAGGACCTTATTATACCATCTACCCCAACATATTCTAGATAGTTTTGATTGGTGGGAGGCATAGCTAGATGGCTAGAGACATGTGGAGAGGGCCTATAACTACACATAAGATTTGGAGATGGAGAGGCATAAGCCTGTTAGGGATTGGCCTAAGAGTGAGCTACCCATATGGATACTATGATAGAGCTTGGATGTGTGTAGACCTAGTGGTAAATCTATAGGGATAGGTTAATGGTCTAAGATATTAAATTGCCTCATTACAATGGACTATTCGGAGGGTCAGTCATAGACATCTATGAGTAGTATGGCTTGGCCACTAGATAGACATGATAGAGCATAGCCTTAGAGATATAAACATTATATTATGTTGTATTATACTTTTGTGATATAATGATATGGATATTTCTTAATCTATGAGTTGTATTGATGTTATTGAAGGATGTATATCCATTATAGAAAATGCATTTTAATTTTATTGTGTATGCTATGGGAAATATATGATGTATGTTTTCTTTTCTATTATTATGTGACACACATGCATGGTTAAAAAGAAAAGCATATAATTTGGAAAAGTATATAAATAATTATAAAATGTAATATACACTAGATCACAATGGGAAATGTGTAAAAACAAAAGATGAATAAATATAGTAAACTAAAATGGTAAAGTAAAAGTAACCAATGTTTAGAACCATGTATAAGTAAATTACACCAAATTAAAATAAATATAAGTCATACTAAATCAATATGGGAAGTATGAAAATTTTGTAATAAAGTGGAAAACATGTTATAATAAATGGTATAACAAACAAATGTATAATAAAGTTAATCAATCATACTAAATCAATATGACAAGTATGAGAAGCTCAATTAAATGGTTGTAAAAATACATGTATTAAAAAAATAAGAAGATAAAGTGAAATGTTTATGAGGTAAGAATAAAACATACTAAATCAAGATGGGAAGTATGTAAATGACATGTAAATCATAATGTAAAACAAATTATCTCATAGTATGAAAATTTATGGGAATGTTTTATGAGGAATGCTTGGTCCTATCCAAAGCCTTTTACTACAACTCATAAAGGGAAAACCAATGAGTTGAATAAAAATGTTGGAAAAAATTAATGGGATTCAATGCACTAAATTGTGAGGAATGCCTGGTCCTATCCAATGTCTTATACTACAACTCATAAGGAGAACATCAATGAGGTGAATGGTAATAAGGGAAAAAATAAGGAAATATTTTGTGCAGAATGCTTGGTCCTATCTAAGGTCTTCTACTGCAACTCATAGATGGAAACCCAAGGGGTATGATCAGTTAACAAAATAATATTCATCAAGGGGAAATATTTGGATCGTTGTAATGAAATAGGGAGTGTGAAAAGCAATACATAGGTGATATAATAAAACTTTAGTAAACATGAGGTGTACTAGGTAAGAAGGAAAGAACTAAGAGTCTAGAGACCATCAAAATACAAAGGATACCTACTCGCAATAAACACAAAGATATATAGGCAAATAGGTGGAATAATAAGATCAAATCATGAAGGTTATATAAATAGAGAAAGTAAAATGAACCTACCTTCCCATAGCATGTTCCCCATTCCTCAGGACCCCTTATAGAGCCATCAGTCTCCTGTGAATATTGGGTACTTGTGTGAGAAAGTAGGTAACACTATAGAGAGATTTTTTAATTCTCTTATCCCAATCTACTAGACTACTACAACCCAATGGACCTCGGTTCTATCATGAGGCCAACCATGGAGTTTAAGATTTGATTAGGAATAGGAGATGTGTTAAAAATAATAAATCATGTCTTTTGGTGTGATTAGACTTTCGTATTTTATATTTGATTTTTTTAATCATTACATTTTATTTAAATGATTTGTATTTTAAATTTTTTATGTATTTTGTGATTCCTCCTCCATATGAATTTGAAATGACCAAAATGAGTGATAAAAGTGGTACACACAAATGAGATTTAACTATGATAATAGGAAACTAAGTAACTAGAGATATGTTTGACTAAATAACTTAGGCTTACCTATGAACTGGTATGTAATATCAAGTTTCAACCATATGTATGCTTAGTATGTGAAAGGAAATAAGGGGAAAAGGAGAAAAAAATATATCCATGTATATAAATAGTATAATGAGAAGTAATGTTTGCTAACTGATCATATGGTAAAGATAAATATTAATGGAATACAGGTTTTATAACCATGTCACAATAATAATTATCTTTATTTGAGCTGAAAGTAGTAAACAATCATCAAAGAGAGGATAAAAGAATCCACATGAAAGAATTTAAACCATAAACATAAGTTTGAAGCCATGAAAAATAAGAGTAAGCCATAAGAGAAAGCTAAGGAGAATGAAAACATGTAAAATGCACAGAGCATAATATAATGATTCATGCAAAAAAGTGAAATTATGTTTGATAAATAGTAAAAAATATAAGATATATAAATGAATCACAAATCCATTCCAAATCATGTAATAAAATAATAAATAATGTGATAGAACACCATGTTGTGGTCATAAATACTAATAAATCTGACCACAAATATCATCCATAACATCTGACACATCCCTATGTAGCTAAATTCTAACATTAGTCAAAGTCTCATCAATCTTCATAGAAAGTCATGAAAAGACTTCCTTTTGTATCATATCTATAGAAAAAGTAGGTGTGGTAAAATAAGAGTGATGTTCATATAGCACCTCCTATATGGGATTATCAATGTGAAGAATAGGTATCTCAATATGAATGGTATCTATAAATCTATGTGGAGGTGCAATAGACAGAGAAAGAGAAGCCTTCATTCATGGGTGACCTGTAGTAGGAGGAATAATCGGTGCTAGTGTAGACTGTGGGAAATCTCAAAGATGCTATTGAAGTACTCAAAACCTATCAATATGGTGTGTATTACATTGATTCCAAAGACAATATACTTTCCCATATTTAGGTATGTACTCTAGAAGTAGCTTGGGAGGTGGGATAGTTTTGTCTTTAGGCCATACTATGACTATATGTAGTGTATCAATGTACTACCTAAGCTATTAGTAATGATTAGAGGAATGGTTATGTGTACCATGAAATGAAAAAATAAGTCTATTAGTAAACATTAGATGTATATTAGCTAAAGTGGTAGAGGAAGATGCTTGTTGTTGTTGATGTATATGACAATCCTTAGTACAATGACCAATAACTCTATGAATATCACAATAGGGCTCATCTACCCATTGTGCTAGTAAAGGATAGAGCTTAGGTAATGGTAGAATACCATCACTAAATAAGGGAGAATTTGGAATGAAGTCTAGACTAGGATCATCTGTATGTATGGCTGGCTATGTGGTGGGTCGAAGCAGAGTGGCTAACATCTAAGGAAGAAAAAAATTGGAAGGATCATGATATATAGAAAAATAGTAAGGTCCTATCATAGTATGGTCCATAAGCATACTCCTAAGATGTTCAATAGTGAATGAAGGTGTAGTAAGTGTGTGCTCCATCTCTAACCTATGAATAGTAGATGAAAAACCAATATCAGGTACTATAAGAGAAGGAATAATATAAAATAAACTAAGAGATTACAATGAAGAAGCATGATATCTAAGCACCTTCGCATTTTTAGTGTGAATGAATCCAACTAAAAATGGGTCATATAGAGAATATCTATTATCTTAATTAGGTATATGTAAGTCAATAGTACATGCATCAATTATTTTATCGATCAAGGAAACATGGTAAATGAAATGTTTAGTTTTGGTTATAGTAATCGGTATTTCATTAAAATTTTATTGATGGGATCGAGGTTGAAGAGAGGGAAGTAGCTGAGTGATGATGTTAGGGGAGAGATTGGAAGTTTTTATCTTTAAACTTATCTCATCTAGTTCATCATCATTTGAGTTTAAGAGGTTAGGTGGAATATTTTTGATTGAATCTAGTTGACCATTATGACCTCTAGTAGAGTTGATAGGATAATTAAAGTGTTGGGATTATTAAAATGAAATACTAGGTAAGGGTTTAAGGGTGGGTATTTTAAAAACACCTTATTCTTATAATTATTCAAAATTCCAAAGATTATTGTCCCCTTAAATCTTATATATAGCACCATTGTAAGGGAATTTAACACATTGTCATGTGGATGAAGCAATTGCTCTCATGCAATGTGTCCAAGGTTGATCGAGTAAGATATTATAAGAAAGTGGAAAATTAAATATCATGACTTTCACATGAATGGTTATAGAAGGAATGGTAATAGGAATCCAAACACAACCTAAAGGAGGCATTTTCCTTCTATCATATCCTTGACATGTACTGCATGTGGATTTAAGGTTACATTAAATGTATATAAGTGTTTTAATAACATCAAGGGAAACAACAAAAGTTCCTGAGCCTTCATCAAATAAAACATGTTAAATTTAGATATAACCTATTTGTATGCTAATGTAGAGGGGAGGGTCATCCACATGAAGGAATATCTCATCGGGGATCATGGATGAGATAGGAAATTTAAGTGAAATAAAAGTGTCAACCATTTCATCAATGTGTATGGACATATATTCAAATTATTAGAGAATGCTATCTTTCAATGTGAATAATGTAGATTCTTACCCTATAGGTGGAGGATGATAGATGTTCATTTCAAATAGTAATTGCATTACTCGATTAGGATGGTGAGGAGAAGTTATCATAATCTCTAATAAGGGAATTTGGGTTGGAAGATGGGAAAGTTCCATGATATAGCCCATTAATCATAACCTGTTAGAGGATTATTGGATAAAGGTGCATAATGTTGTAATGATCCTATTGAAGGGGGGTTGGATGCATAGTAAAACTTATGTTGATAAGGTATGTTTGGCTTAGGTTGGTTTAAAGTAGATTTATTGATCTTAGGTGATGTATTTGTGTTATTAAGCTTTTCTTGTGGTTGAGTAGAATAAATATTGTTTGAAGTTTGAGGGATGTTTACTTGAGGTATGGAGGTTGGGGAAAGAGTAAAAGTTATATCAATTGTATGAGAGGTATGGTCAATTTGTGTTTTTGGAGGTGATGCTTGTATGTTTGTTGGTTTCATGTGCCCCAATTTTATGAGATGGAATGGGGAAGCATTTTGAATAATATGAAATATTTAAGAGGTGGGATGGTAAGGGGTTGGGATTGAATCAATATAAGCAACTAATCTCCTCATATTAGTCATGTTAACCACATTCTCATCATTGGTGTTAAGATTTATAGTACTTTCAATGTTGTTGGTAGTAGGGGTAGGTTGATCAATATTGTCTTTATGATTATGAAGATGATCCTTATAGATAACTAAATGAGCATTGGCTTGGTGTAAAGCTTGATTTTTAGTTTGAGTTTCATGAGCTTTAAGTGCTGTGTCATAAGCTTGTTGACATTTATGTATAAGTGATTCATGGTCATAGTTGGGTCCAAGGAGAAAGTCTATAACAAGATTTATTAATTAGCAACAAGTTTCATGAGAATAGCCCCAACTTGCATGAAACAAACAAAGTTTATTTGGATCATACCATGTTTTCATAGGATGTGTAGGTTCAATATATCATGGTGAAGGCCATGAAAGATGTTTTTGAATTTATGCTAAGGAAATAGGTTTGTGCACATTGGTATGATTGCCTTGAAAGAATGTGGGATTATGATGAAAATTGTTATTAGGTGGTAGTGAAGGAGTATGCTCCATTTTATTATTTGAAGCAATGGATTGGATGGTTTATATGGAATCATAAGTATCTATAGCACCATCATTGGTTTCATGTTGGTTTTTAGCTTTTTTAAGCATCCTAGTTCCCATTGTAGATTGGGGAGGTTCAAATTCATGTATAAGGAAATCTTGATGTTTAGCTTGGTTAAGAGCCTCTTCCAAAGTTTTTGGGGAAAGAGTCCTAACACGATATTCTAATTGAGGATAAAGAATATTAGTACATAAGTGGAAGAGGTTCTCATCTACCATATTATGATTATCTTTATTAGACAAAGCTTTCTAATGTTTGATGAAAACTTGTGTCATTTTTGTTTATAATTATTTACAGTTGAAGAAAAAAGCGAAGTTATTTTTAGGAAGATCACTAGTTTAGAATTTTTGAACCAATGAATTGACCAAGTCCTATAAGCTAGTAATGGAGTAGTTGAGTATACCAATCTAAAGCATCTCCTCAAAGTGTTTTAGTGGAAACAAAAGTATTAAGTTTAGCCCAATATTTGTAAAGATTTCCAAATGTTTTTTAATGTAAAGTAAGATCGATAGATTTGTTATAAGTGATAGTGGGAGTGATACCCCCTATGTCAATGTTACCAATTTGAGGTCAAGAGGTTTATTTTATACGTGTTTAATAGTTTTGTTGATAAGTGGGGGCTGTGGTATGAGGCTATCATGATAATCCCTAAGGGGTGGTGGGGAGGTATTAGGATTTTTCGCTCCCCATTGAGCATGTTTGGTTTGGTTTTAGAGATGTAATAAGTGATTTTTCATTTGCATCATTTGATTTACATTATTAGTTTGAAATGTATACATTTGGTTAAGAGTTTTTAATAATAGTTGATTAGTTTGAGCATTATTTTGGCTATCAATAGTAACATTTGATGTATTAGTGTTATATAAGGTATTAAGAGATTGAGATGTACTATGAGTATGAGATGAGGTAGTAGAATGTGCCACATCAGTGATGTGAGAAGCACTAATAATATGAGATTTACTAGTAGCATAAGAAACATTAGTAGCATGAGATGCACTAGTAGTATAAGAAGCACTACTAGCATGAGAAGCACTAGTAGCATGAGATGCACTAGTATCATAATAAATATTAGTATCATGAGATGTACTAGTTGCATAAGAATCATTAGTAACATGAGATGCACTAGTAATATGGGTATGCGTGTGGGTATTTTAAAGAGCCACACTAAAGGTTGAACATGCCATGTTTGTGGAAATAATTAACATGGAGGTAAAAGAAGACATAGATGATGATGTAATAGTTTGAGATGGAGACGTGATATAGGGGAAGGATGTAGACAAAAAAAATGACTTGCCCCAAATCCTATGAAAAATCTAGGTGAAGGTGAATGGGTTTCTCCAAAGTGAGGTCTCATCATGATGATATAAATGATTGTAGGATACTTACATCTATGTTGAGGATTTTAATTGATGAAAAGGATCATTTTAGCCATGTAATCAAAGTCACTTTCATCTTATATCATTCACATAAATAAGGGGTTAATTGTCATGGAATAATAAAGAGGAGTTTCATAGTTGGTAGTCTGAGTAGTAATATGGACATTGTTTTGATCCATGTTAGGTACCATAAATTGTGTTTTAGGAAGTCTATTAGGATTAATGAAACTCATCATGTTAGTTTGATTCAGGTCTATATTATCTTTAAATAAATAATCCATGATAAGGGAGGGAAGCTAAGTCTTGTTAAAAATGAGGATAAACTGGAATGATACTTGGTCAAATCGGTCAACATTGTTTTGTAAGAAAATAAAAAAGGCTACAAGAGACATAATCTAACATGTAGAATTTGTTCTAAATATGGTTAAACCGATAAAGTATGTAAGACACACAATTAGATAGGTCAACTGTGTGTTGAAGGTAAACATAATAGACAGATTATAAGAGACTGGGTCAAATGAGATGACAATGTTTTATAAGTGGGAAGAAAATACCAGCCTATGAGATACTAGGTTAGATAGAAAGACTGTGTTCTATATAAGGGTAAAAAGATTAGCCTATGAGAGGCTGGGTCAAACATAATGACTATGTTCTATAGAAAGGAAAATAATAGAAGACACAACTGAGTGGATTGACTATGTTTTAAGGAAATAAAAAATTTATAAAAGACACAGTCAAGTGGATCGACTATATTATGAGGATAAAGACAAGTTTTGAAAGTTGAATATAGATGATCTAGTGTTAATTTGTAGAGAATTTGAAATCAACACATAGGTAACTAGGTCGACCTAATTGATATAGTTATGTCACACAACACAAACCTTATACCAACACTAGTCAATATAATTTTTAAAATACAATATATAATAGACAAAGAGCAAGCAACAATGGTAAAAATAGAAATGTTAATCTATGCGGTCATTCCTGAATGTTTTAAATTATAACTTTAAAAAGAAATGTGATAGGGCATTTTGCTTTAGAAAAAAACTAGAAAGAGGTAAGTTAAAACTGGTTTCAGGTTGTTAATATTAAAATGGATCTATATTGGTGATGGTACCACATTGGTATTGGGGCCTACCCCCTCACTTCATAATACCGTGGTGATAAGGGTATTGAGTGCTTTGCTAATATATACCATCAACTACATATTTATACTCAGCCAAAAACTAAGTCGATTTCCCCCTTGGTGATGAAATCTAAGTAGGTAGACCTTGGCTAGAAATTTTTAATGCTTTTTTATATTTTGTGATTTGTTAGTGTGTGAATAAAATAAAAAAACAATGTGAAAAAATTGATAAATTAAACTTTCCTAGTTATACTATGTGTGTTACTTGCTTTCTAAGTAAGCAAGAAACAAAATAAAAAATGAATTAATTACCACAAATGTGAGTTAATTCCTTTTTCTTGAAGAGTACTGGGTTGATTGGGTTGACTAAGTATGCAAATAGTACATAGAAAAATTGACTTAATTAATTTTATCTGCTGAAGAATGGGCCAAAAAAACACAATCGAGCAAGTCGATTGAGTCTCGTAAGAAAGAAGCAACTACAAAACTAAGTTGATCTAGTTGACTTAGTTTGCTATAGGGTTATAATTTTATAGAACTAAAAAAAATGAAAAATAAGATTAAAATGAAGAAAAGTAATGACTAAGTTAGTTAGAATGAACCTAATGATTAAATAATAATTTTTTCTTTTCTTTGTAAATGTTGAATTGTTGTTTTTATATTATGTTGTTCATATGAAGATTTTTAACCTGCTAATAGATTCAAATGGGTTGAGTGAGTCTAAAGACTTGTATGCATAAAATCAAACTGAGTTAATTAGATCGATCTTGTTATTTGTAATTGAAGATGACCTAAACAAAGACAAACATAGTCGATCGGATTGAATGTGTGTTAAAACCTACACAAAATGTTAGGCTGAGTTGATATAGTTGATCTAATAATATAGAAAGGAAATAAATAAGAAATGAAAATAAATGAAAGTGTGAAGGAAAACCTACAAGGTTTAGTTTCACATCATGTTCACTATAATGTATACAAGAGAAAGTGAAGTTGATCTATAAAATAATCCTAGATCGAAGAAGATAAATCAAACTAGCCATTCTACTTGTTGGTACATTTAGATAATCAGAGTCATGACCAATATGGATCTTCTAGACTTAACTAAGGGGTATCTTACCATACAATATCACTAGATAGGGTTCTAAAGCCTCTAGTCAAGTAATACCACACAATAACCCTGGCTAGGTCCTATGGTTTGTAACAAAGTAAAGTAAATCTAATCTAGTTCTCACCAAAGCTTGTGACACAAATGGGGGATAATAAACAGAAATAATAAACATGAAAAGTAAAAATCTACTCAATTAAATGTAGAGGTAATCCTTTTAGACATCTAATTCCTAACATCATTTGTGTTGAAATTGTCAATCTTACTCGAATTACACTCAAATGCACATTTTAGGTCAAAATCCATAAAATGCGTTAAATGGTTCAAACTTGTCATTTTCAAGTGCCAATTTAGGTCAAAGTATCCCTAAATGGGGTAATGCAATTTATGGGTTAGCTAACTTTGATGAATTCATTTCGAGTCAAAATGATGATTTCACCTTTTGTGCTCTGGATCACTCTTTTCCTATAAATTCATTAGTACACACCACATACCTTTATTATTTTGTGTTGGAAACATCCTAAATGGAAATATGGTTCTAACACATCTAACGTCACCTTATAATTCTTCTTGAATCAAATTACAACTCAATAATATGACTTTTTGACCATTTTGATTAATTGAGGGGCAATTTTCAATTAATTGCACGAATGTTGATTAACCTTGTTTAAGGCTAATTAATCCAAATCAAGAGCTTAAGTGGATTTTTCATGAGAGTTGTTGAATATTTATTTTTGAAAATTGATTTCTATTAACTGCATCATCAGGTGACATCATTTCTTGGGAAGACATCCTTAGGCCATAAATTCCACAAATATCTGGATTATGGGTCATCCATGCCTAGTTAATTCCTCCCATGCCTCTTCAATGCCCCTTCTTCCAAGGTCATGATGAAGATAATTATGAGTTTAATTTCAAATATTATGATTATCCATGGCCACACATCTCAATCTTGAGACGGATGGTCATGGTTGATCCTGACCAATCTTAAAAATCTATAAATAGAGAGGCCATGTACATGAATTTTAAGCTTAAATATTGCAAAGTTATAATTTTAAATTATTTCCACAATCTTTTGCATTTGATCATTGATTTTGTTTGCAAGGTTTATTGATAGGATATTTTAATGATTTGGAATCATGAGTCTAGGTTTTAAGGATTGTTCTTGAGACATTGGAGGAGTTTGCCACCTTTATTAACAAAGACAAGGATGCTTGATCAAGGGAGAACATGATTTTGAGCCATATAGTTATGGTGAATCTATTTGGGAAGGTAATATGATGTTGCTTTCTTTCATTTTGTTTCTTACTATCCTTTGTAATTCTCATAGGAATAGATAGGGCTAGTTAGTTAGTTCTTTATGCATTTTTCATTATTTATGGACTAATGTTTGACTAACTTGCTTTGTAATCCTCTCTACATCTTGGCGTGCCCAGTGGGACTAGACACATCCCCCACATGAAGAAGATCATTTTACAGCTTTAAAATATTTATTTAGATCATTAAAACTCTTGAAAATTGATTTTATAACTTTGTTTTGCCATAGGTTTACACAATAACCATCATTAGTTAATAAAATTGACATTAGTTGGATAGCTGTCATCGATCACATTGATATAACCGATGTCAGTTATATAACCATCATTGGTTAGCAAATGTAACCGTCATTGGTTATATAACTGACGTCAACCATTATGTTTTTCTTAAAACATAGACTTGAGATCTCTTTTTTTTAAATTCATTATTTCAAACCTAAAAGAGCTTCAAGGCTAAAGGGCATGCTAACATTTTTGTTGCAAGACCAAGCTTGACATTTGCTAAAAACATGTTTAGATCACCTTTTTCATGCTTAAACATTAAATAGGAACTTTATTTTGGTGTTTAACAAAAAATTTAGATGTTTATGGTGAACGTTTTCAAAGTTTGTAATGAAGACCAAGGGGTCAAATAAACACCACCTCATTTTCCATTTGGGCTTAAAAATGAACTCACCTTTTCAATCTTTTTCTATTCACTTAGTTGTTTAAATTATTATTATTTTTTTTTTGGAAAAAAGAGGGATGTTATGTGTATGCTCTTCCATTTTTCCCCTTTAGGGAACCCTTGGAATCAAAATCACCATTCTTATTTCAAGTAGCCTAGTCCAAGGCTTAGAAATAAAGTCATCTAAAGCACTCTCCAAAAACTCATCAAAGTTTGGGTGACCTTGAAAATGACCCTAAAGTCTTTCTATTTTTATGCTTTCTTTATTTTTATGCAAACTTGGCTTGCAAGGGGGACATCATTACCTCCCACAAGTTCTTTAGGGAAGCTTTGACCCAGGGTTTCATCTCCTGGCATTGACTTCATTTGGTTCCTAATTGGAGTTGCACATGGGACGTATCTACATTTGGACATTGTACTACACTAAGTTAACATCAGGATGTAGGGGTTGTTAAAAGGACTAGACCTTTTTACAACTAGCCAATGCCACAGTCACCCAATTTCTATGCTTGTCTTTTGTATCATTTGATGTGAAAGTCATTGTGCAATTAATTCCCCTAAAATGATCAAAAACTTGTTAGTTTAGTAGACCCCACTTTGCCATACCTCTTCAGTTTAGACTTAAGACATTTATTTTTTGTCATTAGCTTACTTGGTCTTGATTTGTGTCTAAAACTACTTGTTAACTCATTAAACTTAACCAAAACACATTGTCTTTAATTTTCTTGAGCAAGGGAGGCGTTAGGATGTCCAATTGGAAAATTCATCTTCTCCTTGATCAAATTGTTATAAAAAACTTTATGTCATATCATCTACTTTGGTGTAGTCATGATACCTAATTGAGTCTATATCTTTCATCCAATTTGTTTAAATCCTTCATTTATAATCCAAATTTGAAATTAAACCTTTTTGAGTTATAAGGGTTGGTATGTCAAATTGGGTTCTCCATTTGCACACTAAGCTTATTCTAATTTGGGTTTAATTTTTTATTTAGATTGAAGGTCATTTATTAAGACTCAAAATCACATTATCATCTTGGTGGGCTCAAGTCATCTTGCGTATCGCCCATGCTTTGAGTCCAAAAACATATTATATCCTACTGGAATCCTGTGGTGATGTTGTGCTGCCTATTGGTCCTAGCTTTATACTTGGTGATTCATGTATGTTTTTATATCTTGAGTTGCTTAGTCCATTTTATCTTCTTTGTAATTCAGAGAGCTTTCCTCAACTTCTGGGGTCAACTTGTCAAAGTTAAAACTAGCTTTTACAGTATGGGTGTATCACAAAGATCTAGGTTTTGGTGTACTAGTTTTCAACTTGGCTCTTTGAGTTACCTTACCCTCTTCTGATCTATAAGATTTCAACCTTACCAAAGGTTGAGTAAACTCGTGAACCAACTATTCTAAATTGTGTGTGGTTTCAAACCACCCTCCCTTATAGTCTCATTGGTACCTTGTTATTTGTTTAAAAGAGAGCCAAAGCATACTTTTTTTGGTTTCCAAGCATTAGTCCAAAGTTAGTCAAACACACAAAAAAATTCTCCTAGACATGACTCAAAGGTTCACTCGTAGTGGGGCCTCTCATGGCCTTCATTATGAAGATGAGCAATTTTATGATGGTCAAGATAACCCTATTATTTTTGATGATATCCCCATAATAGTAGGATCTAAAGATGATTATAATGAATATCAACCCCAAGAAGATCAAGATGAAGCCCTTCTTAGATTGATAGAATTAGGTGCTAGAATACCTTTTGACTTTCTTACAAAACAATTATATACCTTAGTTAGAGAAGGAGAAAAAAGACAAAAAGAACAAGATTTTGCATGAATAGACATACCTTCTTCCTCTAACAAAGGAAAAGAAATGCAAACAGAGTCAAAACCCACAAATTTAGATCTTGTAGCTAAGATCAAGATAATAAGTCAATGATATGCAAATCAAATTGTCATAGACTTAACTAAATCCCTAGTTTCCACTTCAATTCACAATGATGCTTTGAAAGAATAAGGAAATGTGGTTGAAAGTATGCAATAAATATTAGATGAAGACATTACCATAGTGGATCAAGGTAATCTAAATAAATAGTTAAAGTCACAAGAGACCTTACAAAGTGTTCCATTTGACATGGAACATACATTATTCAATCATCAAGAACCTCTTGTTACTTTACAAACTCAAAAACCTAAACGTTCAGTTCGAATTGAGGAAATCCCTCAAGACAATTTGGCTAGTTCTTTTCAACCAACACAAAAATTGGTAAATAAACATAGAAATTTCCAAAATCAATAAAGTACAAAACAACTAAATTCAGGGAATGTTTTACAATCCAAGAATCAACAGCCTATATTCTCAACTCAAGGAGAAAATCAAAACCAAGTCATGGATCAAAAGGTATACACTCCCTATAGATCCACACAAAACTAGGGGTATATTACACCTCAATAGTAAAAAAAACCAAGGAAACATTCCACCCCAATAACAATAAAACTAGGGGCACATTCCACCCCAACAACAAAAAAACTAGGGGCCCATTCCACCCCAATAGCAAGAAAACTAGGGGCACATTCCACCTGAATAACAATGAAACCACGGGCACATTCCACCCCAACAACATCTTATTCAATACACAAAAGCACCAAACATGCAAGAATGTAATTTTATGAAGGAAATTATTCAAATATTGGAGATGAATAATAGAGTCAAAAAGTATAAATTTGATGAGATATGCCCAGACCCATTTGATTTATCTATTCTACCAAACCTATTTCCACCTCATTTTGAGGCACCCAAATTTTACAAGTATAAAGGAAAAGGAGATCCACACAAACACATACAGGCATTCTTCATCTTATGTCAAGAGGTTGCTTATAGTAGCAAGTACTTATTATGACTATTTCCACAAAGTTTAGTGGGACAAGCTCTTGATTGGCTACATAAATGACCTAAGGGATCAATAGCAGGTTGGAATGACTTATCAAAAAAGTTTGTTAACTATTTATCATATAACATAGAACATGAATTAGCCATTGTTGACTTATGCAAAACAAAACAATGTGATGGTGAAAATTTTGCCACATATCTGCAAAGGTGGAGAGCATTGGTAGGCTACTTTCAACATAATTTGCCAAACAAATAGTTGGCTGATATCTTTGCATAGAATTTACATCCTGAAGTTGCGCATAATTTATGGTTAGCTTATGATAACTCATTTGAAGAAATTATTGACAAAGGAGTGCAAATTGAGAAGGCTCTTATTGCTAAGGGCTTTGTTAAGATTTTTGCATAAGGTCAAGCATCTAATCAAACTAAATCATCAGTTCAAATAGTTATGCAGGATAAGACTAAAGGATTTAGAAAAAATAAGAACATGGTTGGAAATGGGGTGAATGAAACAAATGGTACATGCTATGCCTCCTCTAAATGTATAATTAACTCCCCTAAATCCACTACCTACTTTATGGAGACAAACTCCATGAAAGACATTTCATAATAATTTTAGAGTCTTTAGCAAGTTAGGAGAATCGGTTGAAATAGTGTTACAAAATCTTGTTGCAGCTAATTTAATTGTATGGCTAGTATCAAGGCCATTTCCTCAAGATCAACCAAAACTAGATTGGTACAAAGAGAATGAATGGTGTAACTTTTAACATGTTTTCGAACACAGTGCCTATCATTGCATTTAATTATGACATTTTATTGAGGACTTTATTGAAAGTGGTGAACTAGAAATTAAGTTGGCCCTTAATCAGGACACAGATAAGGATATGGGAATTTACAAAGACCCCTTTCCTTGATATGATCCACCACAACCAAGAAACAATCAAAATGGTCACAATCAAGGACAAAGGTAGAATGATAACCAACAACAAGGTCAAAATCATAATGAGCATAATTGAGATCATAATGCCTATACTAATAATGTGGCTTATAACAACGTACCTTAGGACTATAATAATACTGTGAGATGCATTTTTTCAACCCACATGCCATTGTTACTATAAAATCACATGGCCAATATCATGTTCCTCACAACATGGGACCCATCATTATAAGGTCAACATCCTCTCCCCCTAGTATTACCATGTCGGGTTTACATCATCATGTTGATACTCTATTTACATAGGTTACTAATCCTAAACAACACCTTTCTTCTAATTATAAAGGCTCCTCATTGACCCAAAATTGTAGCAATACAATTAGTCACCTGTGAGTCACCATCCAAGGCCCTTTGCCTTCCTTTTCTAATTATAAAAAGTCCTTATCACCTCTAGGTTGTGCAATCGTAACTAGATGCCTGTGAGTTACCATTTAGGGCCCTTCACCCAGTTCTTCCATAAAACCTAATGAGAACATTATGCCAATGGTTTTAAAGTTGAATACTATCCCAATAATGACTAAAATTTTTCAATCCATAATTCAAAGGCCTTATAGTCTAACAGATCAATTAGATAAAACCCCTGCACAAATTTCCATATTAGAACTCTTGCAGACATTTGATGTCCATACAACCATCTTCAACAAACTTTTACAAGAGTCTATTATACCTAATGATATAAATCTTGATCAATTCTAGAACCTAGTTGGACACTTGTCTTCATTTTAGCAAATCACATTTGATCAAAAAGACATGTCCACCCTTGGCCCAAGCCACAATAACCCACTATACATTAAGATAATCATTGCAGATCAGAAGATCAAGTGGGTTCCTATAGATAATACTTTAGTGATGACAATCATATCTCTTAAATTGGTACAATGATTGGGCTACATGGATAAAGACATTCAACCATAAACTATTATAATCAAGGCTTATGACCACACTGAGAGGGAATCATCTGGTACAATTTGGTTGCTATTCATGGTTGGGTCTATTTCTCATCACACATTATTCCATATTATGGATATTGAGCTTCCTTATAACATAATTCTTGGTCATCCTTGGATCCATGAAGTACAGGTATTTCTATCTACTCTTCACCAATGTCTTAAGTTTCCCCATGATGGGATCAAGGTTACTATTCCCACTGATCAACAGCCATATCAATACTACAAACATATTGAAGCAGAGTTTCATAATTATAACTATTTCCTAGGTTCTAAATTCATTGCAAAGAAGAACAAATCCATCATTTCTCATCCATCTCCATTTAATTATGTAGACCCTAGTGATCTAGCCTGCACTTCAGTCAATCCATTTCCTGCAGCTCTGACCAAGCAGGTTATTAATAAAGATATAGGCATTTTCATGTACCATCTAAAGGACATCCTCCATATTTTAAAATTACTAAAATACCCTAAAACATTTGGCAAGCCTAAAACTTCTCAGAATCCTAATAAAATTGATCAGATTTGGCAACCAAAGAAGAAATAACCAAAACCTCCTGTGGTTTTTGTACCTACAATTGCACCAAAGAAAGATCAAGATAATTTTATTGAGGGAGATTGGTTATGTTATGAAGGCCTTGCTGATTGTTTTTAGAATCCAAATTATCCTATCCCTAACAAGATAATGGATCATCTTGACTATATAGGGAACGGCCTTGGCCCAGAGGTGTAAGGAATTTTAGAACCCTTATTAGCTGGAGTTATCAATTAGAATCATGGTCTTGGATTTAAACCACCAGAGGATGACCTCATGACATTTGATAGTGACTCTTCCGAAGTGACTAGTAAATAGACTCCTAGAAGTGACACAATGTCCCATTATAGCCTTTTCTATGAGCTTGTTGACTCAGATTTATTTGATTTAAATGTCGTATTGACCATAATGCCTATTGGAGCTTCCCATCTTGAAGCAAAAAACAATCCTAGTGGTGCTTCCCTTCCTGAATTAGGACATTATATCTTTACCATTGGCACTTCTCATCCTGAAGAAAATCCTCACTATAACCTATGCCTTTACCATCCTGAACTCATAGATTGGGATCAATAAAATTCAGTCATATGCCTCGATGAGTTCCAAAATGAAGAATCAAATGTAGAATACATGGGCCTATGAGATGCATTCCCCATTGGTGATCATAAGTAGGGTTTCTGATTTTTCATTAGATTCTTCTACCTGCTTTAGAGTGCAGGTAAAATTTCTTGGTCATAATAAAGAATAAACATAAAGATATTCAAGTGAAAACCTCTTTGATGCACTTGTCAATCAGGGAAAAAGTAAAGAAAAATATAAGCCTTTAAGTGAAAACCTATTTTAGATACTCCCAAGTGGAAAAGTTTGTTCATCTTGTTAGGACATAGAAAGCCCATCTATCCCAAGTTCCATAGTTAGTACAAACATCTCTTCAGAATAACATCAATTATTTGAGCATCTTACTCTTGAGTTTATAGAGGTTTTTACCAATTGGCCTTTACTTGAGAAGGCAGATTTTGATTCTTCATATTATTTGGATCTTTGGGAGGAACAACAAGAAGATATAATAGAGGAAAATAATCATGACCATACATTGCCTACAATTCTAGAAGATGGATCCATACTCCTTATGGAGAGCACAATAGAAGTGAATTTGGGAACCCATGTGGATCCCAAAATTATTTATCTTGGAGCTTCCCTTACTGAAACAGAACATGAACATATTATATCCTTTTTTAAGGATTATATAGACATCTTTGCATGGGCATACTTTGACATGCTAGGCTTAGACCCAGATTTAGTTGTGCATCATCTTGTTGTTCACCCTAGTGCTAAACCAATCAAGCAAAAATTAAGAAAGATGCATCCACACATTGCCCTTTTGGTTAAGGCTGAGTTGGAAAATTTTTTAGGATCCAATTTTATTAGACCATTGGACTAATTTGAATGGGTTTCTAACATAGTACTAGTGAGTAAAAAGACCCTAGGCATACGTATTTATACTGATTTTTGTGATATCAACAAATCATGCCCCAAAGATGATTTTCCTCTACCCAACATCGACATGATCATCGACTCAATTGATGGGTATAAGATGTTATCCTTAATGGATGGATTTTTTGGTTATAATCAGATCAAGATAGCCCTTGAAGATCAACATAATACCACATTCATCACTCCATGGGGGACATTCTATTTCCAAGTCATGCCATTTGGTTTGAATAATGCTAGAGCCACTTATCAGCATGTAATGACTATCATTTTCCATGACATGATGCACGACATTGTCTAGGACTATGTTGATGATATACTAGAAAAATCAAGAACAAGAGCTAGACTTCCTGACATTCTATGAAGAATGTTTGAGAGGCTTCATGCATATAAAGTCTGCTTGAATCCTAAGAAATGTGTCTTTAGATTCACATCAAGAAAATTGCTAGGGTTCATTATATCACAATGAGGGATCAAAGTCGACCCTGCAAAGGTCAACACTATTATGGAAACGCCTTCACCAAATAATCTTAAATAGTTATGAGGTTGACAAAGAAAGATCCAATCTATATACAAGTTCATTTCTCAATTGGTAAATAAGTGCCACCAATTTACCCATCTCTTAAAGAAAGGGGTAACATTTCAGTGGGATGAAGATTGTCAAATAGCATTTACAAAGCTTAAAACATACTTGGCCAATCCACCAGTCTTATGACCTCTAACACAAGGAAAACCACTGCTTCTTTATATATCAGCCATGGAACATGAAATGGGGGCACTTTTGGTTCAACATGATGATCATGGTAAGGAACACGCTATTTATTATTTAAGCTGCACATTGGTAGCCTATGAAAATAATTATATGCCTATTAAGAAGGCACGTTTAGCTATGGTGTTCGCCACTTAGAAATTATGACATTATATGCTAAATAATAAAACTATTTTTATAACCAAGGTAGATCCTTTGAATTTCCTCTTATCTAAAGCAAATCTTCAAAGACGCATGGCTAAATGGATTATGCTCCTCAGTGAGTTTGATATTCAGTACCAGAATCAAAAGGCAATCAAAGGATAAGTTCTTAATGACCAACTTGCAGAAGCTCCTATTACGGCCACTCAACCTCTCAACTTTGACCTTCTAGATGATTCTATCATGATGATAGAATAAACATCATATGAACCTAAATGTTGGATGTTCTATTTTGATGGATCCTTCACATCCTAAGGTTTTAGAGCTGGTATATTGTTGATCACACCATAGGGGGATTTGATCCCCAAAGCATTCCATATATAATTTTAGTGTAAAAATAATATGGCCAAATATGAGGCATTGGTTATAGGGATCCATCTTGCTATACAGTGGGATATTCAAATCTTAAAAGTCTATGGAGATTCATAGCTAATATTAAATCAAACAACTAATCAGTATCAAATAAGGGATGATAAGCTTGTTGCTTACAAGCAAATTGTCAATAAATTCAAAACACATTTTAAATCTCTACAGTTTGAGCAAGTTCCACGAGTCAACAATATATCTGTCAATGCCATGGAAACAATTAGGTCCATGATTAAAATGCATGATAGTGCTAAAGAGTATCAGTACCTGATTGAAAATCTTCTTCAAATAGCACATATTTGATCAGATTCAGAGGATAGGCATCGTTGCTGATCCTAATCCTTCACTTGAGCTACTATGGTACCAATATTTTTATAACTATTTCCATAGTCATGTATTTCATACCAACCTTTCCAACAGCCAATAAAAACTATTCCTTCATCACTTAATACATTATATCCTCCTTAGAAACATGCTTTATTGTAAAGGCTATGATGGAGTACTTCTTCATTATTTATCTTTGAGAAAATCCAAATTGGTACTATAGGAGGTTCATGAAGGAATGTGTAGGACCCATATCAATGATGTAGTCCTAGCAAATAAACTCCTCAGAATAGGGTATTATTGGCCCAAAATGGAGATAGATGCTTGTAATTATGTAAGTGTGTTCCTTGTCAGCAACATGGCAACTTGATACATGCACCTTCCGTACCATTACAACCAATTACAACACCATGGCCATTCTCAACATGGGGTCTTGATCTCATTGGGAAAATTAACCTAACATCTTTAGATGGCCATAGGCACATTTTGACTACAATTGAGTACTTTACAAAGTGGATTGAGGTCATTCCTCTCACTTATGTTACTAGGAAACAAATAGCCAAATTCATTCATTACCATAGCATCTGTCAATATGGCATCCTAGCCTATATTATATCTGATAATGGTGGATCCTTTGTGAACCAAGATGTGAAATCTCTTTGTGAAAAATTCAAGATCAAGCATAAGAAATCCACTCCATATAACCCACAAGGTAATGGACAAGTTGAGGCATCAAATAAAACCATTCTAGCCATATTAAAGAATATTGTTAATGATGCTATCCATAATTGGCACTTGAAACTCTTTCTTACCCTTTGGGCTTATAGAACCAATCATCGCACCCCAACTAGAGCTACTCCGTACTCCCTTGTTTTTGGCATTGAAGCTATCATCCTGGATGAGATTGAGATCCCATCATAAAGAATATCACTAGAGCACATTGAAGATAATGAAGACTATAGAGGCTCATGACTACATGAACTAGAGCTTCTTGATGGTAAGTGTTTGGATACCCTAGAAACCTTAAAGGCCTATCAAAATAGATTGTAGAGAAGCTATAATAAACACATTGAGAATTTGAGATTGGTGACTTAGTTTAGAAAGAGAACTAGAAGAATATGAATACTAAACCCAAAAAGAAAGGCAAGTTTTAGCCTAATTGGTTAGGACCATATATTGTCATAGAAAAATATGGATTAGGAGCATATCGATTGGCTAAACATAATGGTAAATAACTTTCAAAGCCCATGAACATCATACACCTTAAGAGGTTCTACACATGAACAACTTTGAACCATTATCTACAAAACCCCTGACTTGGGGGCAATTTATGCTGTCGTAATTTTATCCTACCCTTTTATCTTACTTTGAATGCATTTTATATTACCTTGGTCCACTTTTCATTATTCTCAATAGTAAAGGCTTTGAATCCTTGGCACTCTAAACATATTCTTCATCCCATTTTGGATTCCTCTCTTTAAGAAGCATATTATTTGTTATGTTTAAGGCATGTTATAAGATTGAACACTTTTTATCCCTTGACCAATTATGATCTTGATTATGTCTCATGAACATTATGAACATCCTTAAAAATAGTTCTACAAAGCAGTTCAGCCAAGATAATATTATGCAACTTCAGATAAGTGAACAAAAACATCTTCTCAGTTTCAGATCATTGCTACACTGTTATAGATAGGTGAATGCTGATACTTCTTTTTTATTTTAGGTTATACATTATTCTATATCACATTTGCTACTCTTTATTATTTTATCAAGATCCTCACTCTCACTGATTTGTGAGCATGGACCATTGCAATTGACTTAGCTATCTTATTGGAACCTCTATTTCTAAGACATGCATCTCCTTGACTAGATGGTCCCACCTTATGCATATTTTATCCCAAAATCACCAAAAACATTAGAAATACTTTAAAAATACCAAAAACATTAGAACATGATCCATAAAAGAATAAAAACATTGCCTCACGCTTCTATACATTTGTACATTCTTGTTCCACCATGTTATGATCTTTCTATTTTGTAAGCATAAAAACACCACTTCATTTCATCTTTTCCCATGCACTTGCCATTTTTCAATGTCATTCTTGCTCATCTCATCAACTTCTTATTTTCTAGAACCATTCTTGTTTGTTTGTCATATCTTCCATTTCTTCTATAAATCATGCTAGTCTGATCATAATTTTTTTTATCTTATTTCTTGGGAGAACTACATTTAGCTTGAAGTTCATGTTGGAACATGCATCCATAGAGCTATGTAGGTAGTGTCTACTTGTGTTATACATCAGGAATCAGCTCAACCAATCCCTTATTTTTCTTCTCTTCCCCCATTTATTTTGTCATTGTTCCTCTTTAATTAGGGAATAATTATCATGTCATTGTTATTTGTTATGATGTGGAGGAAAGTAATGCCTCTACCACACATGCATGAACATTTGTCTTTAAACTGCACTAACTTGATTTTTATTTGTGTGTGTTTATTTGAGTTTTCTTGGTGTTTTATTGTGCTTTTTCACCTCTCCTTTTATTTCTTTTCCTTTTCTCTTTTTATTAATTCTTATCTCATGTTGGTCTTGTGTTTCCTTGATTGTTTTTTTTATGCTTATCTCTTTTGTGCTTTAGAACATCTTGATGATTCACATGGATATCGATTGTTTATATCTTGATCCTATATTATTATGTTGTTCTTGGACCATTTTGTTTATTTTATTGTTGTTGGTGTCTTATTTTTCTATTTGATTTTGCTTTTTATTTTTTGTGTTTCAGAACATCTTGATGATTCACATGGATCTCAATTGTTTATATCTTGATCCTATGTTATTATGTTGTTCTTGGACCATTTTGTTTATTTGTTTGTTATTGGTGTCTTGTTTTTATGTTTGATTTTGCTTTTTCTCTTTTGTGTTCAAGAATGCCTTGATGGTCCACATGGATCTTGATTATTCATATCTTGGTCTCATGTCATTAAGACTTTCTTGATTTTTTATTTTAAAAACATTTTGTTCCTACTTAAGATCATATCTTGATTTAAAGCTAATTTCATTTATGTTTATATTTTTCTTTGTCTTTGCTTTTTTTGTTTAAATGTAAATTGTTATAACTCTGGTTTTGGTCATTGTTTTACCATTATCCTTAGTTATAGATATTCACATTTGAAATGCTTCAGTGTAATTGAAATATTATGTCATTCTAAGTTATTCATACTTATGATGCCTAATTTCTTTTGCTATAGCAAGAACTTTATGCTCAAGTCTCAAAATCTTAATGTCAACATTAACTCTAATGAATTATTCTCAAGTACACTTTGCAAAACCTAGGCTCATGATATGGAATTAGGCTTCTAGATAACATGTATTTTAGGCTTCTTTGTCTATGCTTAGATGTGCATCTCTTTGCATACATTATAAGTCTAATCAATTATTGGTCATTTTTTCATCATTCTTCATTCCATTCTCTCCCAAACTTGGGTGAACTACATTGGCCTGAAGTTTATGTTAGAACATGAGTCCATGGAACTATGTAGGTAATGCTCAATTTCTATTGAAGTCAACTCAGCTATCTCCATTCTTCTTTTCATCTCTCTCATCACTTTGTGCATTCTCATATGCTTGATTTTATATGCTTTCTAAGCCATTACCCCATCGTATGTACATTTACGCATGCTCACTTTAACCTATCTTTTCGGTTATATCCTTGAGCTATTTTACTTGCCAATTGCCCATGTTGGGGCACAACATCTAAACAACATTTGAATCAAATCAGTTCTATAAGGGTAAATCATTATTTATTCTTTATCAATGATCAAGATTTTCCATACTAGGGCAAAACTATTTTATCACGATCAAATTTTATCTACTGGAGTACTTCTTATTATCTTCTCTTTAGATACCTTATTCTAGTGGTACTTCCCTTCTTAAAGCAGAATGCTCTCTTTTCCTCTAATTCCAAGCTCTCCACACTAATGCACATGATGGCAATATTTTAGTGTATAACTTGTCTCAAGATTGATTAATGCCATAAGCATGCAACTTGTTCTCTCAAATTGGGTATGTTTACAGTGTGTCCCTTACATTTACGGGTTGTATCTTTCCCATTACCCCCATTTTTGGGGCCTATTATACCTCTCATTATATTTTTATCAATGATGGTAATCACATGTGCAAGCATTAACTCATCTGGATGTGATCTATTCCATGGGTTAACCTCTCATTTTCTCTCTCTTTTTGAGAGTCCATCCTTCTCTTTCATCCTAGTATGTCCTCTCGAGGGGGCATCATGGGTCTGTTCCAACTTTTTATTGACAACTATTTTTTTAAAAAATATGTTGCTTTGCCTAAATGTCTTGCTACACCTTCTCAAATAGGGGAAAAATGTAGACATCCAATTCCTAACACCATTTGTGTTGAAATTGTCAATCTTACTTGAATTGCTCTCAAATGCACATTTTAGGTCAAAATCCATAAAATGTGCTAAATGGTTCAAACTTGTCATTTTGAAGTGCCAATTTAGGTCAAAGTATCCCTAAATGGGGCAATGTAATTTATGGGACAACCAACTTTGATCAATTCATTTCGAGTCAAAATGATGATTTTGCCTTTTGTGCTCTAAATCAATCTTTTCTCATAAATTTGTTGGTACATGCCATATACCTTTATTATTTTTTGTTGGAAACATCCTAAATGGAAATATAGTTCTGGCACATCTAACTGCACCATCGAATTCTTATCGAGTCGAATTACAACTTAGTAATATGACTTTCTAACCATTTTGATTAATTGAGGGCCAATTTTCAAATAATTGCACAAATGTTGATTAACCTTGTTTAAGGCTAATTAATCTAAATCAAGAGCTTAAGTGGATTTTCCATGAGAGTTGTCGAATATTTATTTTTAAAAATTGATTCGTATTAACTACATCATCATGTGACATCATTCTTGGGAAGACATCTCTAAGCCTAATTAATGCCTCCTATGCCTCTTTAATTCCCCTTCTTCCAAGGTCGTGATGAAGATAATTATAAGTTTAATTCCAAATATTAGGATTATCCGTGGACACACATCTCAATCTTGAGATGGATGGTCATGGTTGATCCTAACCAATCTAAAAAATCTATAAATAGAGAGGCCATGGACATGAATTTTAAGCTTAAATATTGCAAAGTTATAATGCTAAATTATTTCCATAATCCTTTGCATTTGATCATTGATTTTGTTTGTAAGCTTCATTGATAGGCTAGTTTAGTGATTTGGAATCATGAGCCTAGGTTTTATGGAGTGTTCTTGAGAAATTGAAGGAGTTTGCCACCTTTGTTGACAAAGACAAGGATGCTTGATCAAGTTAGAACATGATTTTGATCCACATAGTTATGGTGAATCCATTTGGGAAGGTAAAACAATGTTACTTTCTTTCATTTTATCTCTTTCTATCCTTTGTAATTCTCATAGAAATAGATAACCTTAGTTAGTTCTTTATGCATTTTTCATTATTTATGGACTAATGTTTGACTAACTTGCTTTGTAATCATTTCTACAATCCTAAGCATGGAGAGACAATACATTCATAATACATTATACATGTAAATATATTTATATGAAATCAAAAATGCAACATGTCTATAAATCAATCCTGGCTCAGAGTAGATAGAGCATAGCTATACTTCTGATTGGGAATACATTTGTTAAGTGAGAGCATGACCAATATAGGGATCTGCTAGACCCAATTAGGGGATATATTATCATAATACACTATGATAAGGAAGGGTTAAAAGCTTCTAATCTAACACAATCACATAATAACCCTAAGGGGTTCTAGGTTTTGATATTTCACCTAATCTAATAATAAAAAAAGTAAAGCTAATCTAGTGCTCACTAAAGCTTGTGGTAGAACATGAAGGGTTAGTAAACAAACAATACATGTATAAGAATATAAATTAAGATAAGTATGATCAAGACACTAATACATGGAATATAAAAAGTAATATTAATCTAAGCCAATACGTATGCCACTTCTATCTACTAAATAGAAGAACAAAGTTAGAGAATACTTACCTGAATGATGAACCCATGGAGACTCAATCTCTCCCTTAGCCAATAGGGCTTCATAAGAGGTTGTTGTGGTTTGTAAAGATAAATAAGAAAGGCCAAAGCATACAATACTTATCCAAAAGAAT
Source organism: Torreya grandis (assembly GCA_037957365.1). NCBI lineage: Eukaryota > Viridiplantae > Streptophyta > Pinopsida > Cupressales > Taxaceae > Torreya > Torreya grandis. The sequence goes on from JARHVA010002481.1 coordinate 1,226,277, forward strand.
AGTTTCTCCAATTGGAAACCCTAAGCTAAGACTTTTCAAGTAGAATAGTAGAAGAGTAGATTGTAAAGAAGCACGAGTGAATAATAACTCTTGATTGCATATTGAAATAATGATGAAATGAATAGAATCTCATTTTAAATAAATATGAGTAATATCATAATACATGGAATATGAAGAGTAATATTATTTTAAGCCAATACTTATGATACTTCTATCTACTAAAGAGGGGAGCAAAGTTAGAGAATACTTACCTGAATGAAGAACCCATCAAGACTCAATCTCTCCCTTAGCTAATGGGGATTCACAAGAGGTTGTTGTGGTTTATAAGGATTAATAAGAAAAGACAAAGTATCTAAGACTTATCCACAAGAGTAGATTCTCCAAGTAGAAACCCTAAGCTAAGACTCCTCAAGTAGAATGGTGGAAGAACAGATTGTAAAGAAGCATGAGCGAATAATAACTCTTGACTGCATATTGAAATAATGATGAAATGATCTTGTATTTATAGGTAGATATTTACCTAAACCCTTCCCAAAATTTTGGATGATAGGGTCGACCCAGTTGACCCTATATAATTTTAGATAATAATTCACTAGGTCATGAGCTAGGTTAGTGAAAGGTCAACTAGATCCTAACCAAAATAATATAGGGTCGACCTAGTCGACCCAGTATAACTGACTGATAAAAAGGGATATAGGTGAAGAAAATAAGGATGGAAAGAAGAAAAATACTGGAGGAGTGTGCAAAGGAGGACTATTATCATATGGAATTATTTTTAGGATTTGGTTGGATCGATAATAATTGGAAATAAGGGACAACAATCCTATAAAGCACTAATGGTCTGCCCACCCCTTTCTCGGTGTACCCCTTAGAGCGTGCACTTAGAGAGATTGAGTCTCAATGGGTTCGTACAAGATGTAAATCATTAGTATTTGATAAAATTTTAAAAATATTATGTGTATACACATACCCACTCGAAGTTCATCACATGTCACTAAGGTACAACAAGGGATGGCACTTCAAGAAAGAACATAATAACACATAATGTTGATGCTAAAAAAAGAGTTGCAAGATTTTAAAGCATAAAATAATTGAAAGTAAATGACTGAAAGGGAAATAAATTAAAATTAAATGTGATGCATACCTTGAATTACCTTTATCATTGGATGGTTATCTACTATGTTGTTAGTTTTGATTATGTAGGGTGCAGAGACTGCTTTTGACAAACCAAAAAATACAAAACTATAGAGCAAAAACAAACAAACGTACAAAGATAAGATAATTTTTGCTATGTGGATGGGATGTACTTGGAAATTTGGCAAGAAGAGGTGAAAGTTTATATGTTAGACCAAATGACCAAGTTAAAATATAAGTAAATTGGGTAATCAAAAATTCAAGGCTATTAAAGACCAAAAAACTCAAACAAGTAAACCTCAAGTAAGAAAGGCAAACTCACCAAATCAAACCAAGGAGAAATGTCAAAAATGATGGTAATCAAAGTGTTAAGGTAAAAGAAGAAATAGAGTGGTAAAAAAACATTGATGAGTGAGCATTAACAATCTTTATCTCACACAACAATGGAAAAAGGTGCATAAAAAGAGAAAACAACATTGTCGAGTGAGAAATAATAAACCAACCTCACTCAATAATGGAAAAAGGGTACAAATTTAGCTGTTCATAGCAATAAGATAGTAAAAAAATGATAAATGGTAAAAAAAAGCAAAATAAATCTAGGAATGTAATTATATGGTGTAAAAAAAGTAATCCATAGTGGCTCAAACATGTTATTTCGCTCTAAGGATAGTGTAATCATACTTCCCATGACCCTACTCCTCCTTATGATTACACATCAGCTCATATGTAGACTATCAACCCTAGTCATACCACTTTGAGACATATGACACCTGATTAGACCTCTCCCACATCATATTATTACCCCCCATATATACCTAGTCCATACTGGCCCTTTTACACACAAGACATGCCTTCTAGAGACCTCCTAAGGGTTCCTAAAAGCTCGTTGACCAACCCAGGACCCTATTTGACCCATGACATCGATTTTATGAAGGAGGCCTATGGCTTAGGCCACATTTTTTCTTCACCAAAGCTATGGCCTAGGTCATAGCCTGGGTAAAACATGTTTAAAAGTGCCCATATGAAGCCAAAAGGTAAAAAATGACTAGTTTTAGGTCATTTGGCACATTTGGGTGGGGATACATGCCTCTTTCTCATTCATTTTGAGATAATATTCTTCTCATTCCATCTATTTATTAATTATTCTTCCCTCTCTTGACTCTCATGCCTTCTTTAATCTCTCTTGATTCATTATTGACACTCTTGAGCTTGATTGGGGATAGAAGATCCCATATGCTGCTACACCCTTGTTTGGAGACTCCATTGCCTACTCTCAGTTATTCCTTATTCCTTGTGGCTTGTTCCAAAATTTATACATTTACCATTGCACATTATTTGTGCACTTGGTTGGATATCTTACACCATTATAAGTTCTCACTTCACCTCCTCCTTTGCTCTTGGATTTTGGTTTAGACTTCAGCTTACACATAGCTTGGTCTTTCTCCTGTATTGCTTCCTAGCTTGGATTCCTGGTTGGCCGAACATATGTACATCATATTTGAGCTTGATCTAAGGGAAATTTTATATGAAAAGTGAAACTCCATTGTTTTTTGTAGTGTATATGCTAGGGTTTGAATTATTTTAGTGAAATAGTTATTTTGTGCATTACTTAGGGTAGTTTCTATCTATCATGTGCCTAGTGTGTGGAGATTTCAAATATGATTGAACACCCCCAAGCCAAGGCTATGGCCCTCCCCATAATTTTATGTGTTTGTGAATGTGAGGCTTGGAATTATTTCAAAAATAAATGGGCAATGGTAGACCGTCTCGTTTGACAACATAAATTTAAACCGTATCTTGGTTTACATGGTCCAACTACCAATATAGGGATCACCACATGCTCAAATGAATCTAATAATTTATAATGTTAGAGAAAAATCTTTTTTACTTTTCTAACATTGATGGCTAGCCTATCAACATCTACTTATGTATTATCTTGTCAGACCATTCACCTATTTCTTGTAAGGTGGAATAGACCTCAAGATAGTACAATGTGTTAGTAATCAATTTATCCTTAGTACTTTTATGTTAGGTCATGCTGGAACTATCTGAATCATAGAATGGATCTTTAACTTTACCACACAAGCCTAATATGTTTCTAATTGGATTGAGTGGTGGAATGAGTCCTTTCTTCACACCACCTCCTTCCTCCACCACCATGGAAAACATATCACCCAGATCTAAAAGTGCTTAGAAGAGGCCACACTCAATGAGTTCAAATAGCTCTTTGGATCCCTCGATACTAATCCTTTCAATGTATAGTTTTAACATCTTGAAACCTCTCTTAAATAACACCTTAAGGTGGTAGACATCCATACAACCATAGGCACCCAGTTCCACACTCAGCTGTACTAACTAAAAATTGGTGATAAAGCCTTCAAGGATTTATTTAATGCACTAAAAGCCAAGTAAGATCATTGGAAAATTAAAGCCATTCAAGTGGATCAATTTTAGATTACATCTTAGTCTAATATCTCCTTAGCCTTTCTTGAACATTACAAGCTAGTTTTTCAAGCTTAGCCTTTCACAACTGAGAGATCCCAAGAACTTAAAAAATGCCTTGATGTGGTGTCTCATCAGCTCAAGCCAAAAAATCATTAGATTTTTGATGCCACACTCACCTTGAAGGAGATCATATAGGATTTTAGCTACGTGTGAAACAATAAATCCCCCATCCTTGATGACTTACCATTAAATTTTTACAAATCCACCTTGGAGTTTATCAGACCTAATTTACTACAAGTCTACAAAAAAGCCTTATAGAATTAGTCTCTTGGACCCATGATCAATGAAAGTAATATCAAATTCATTCACAAGGCCATAAATAATGAGCTAATTACAATTTTGAGTATGATAACCTTGTTTAATGTTTCTTACAATATTCTTTCCAAATCCCTTACCAACCACATTTGTCTCATCTTACTTTCCATTGTTATACCAAAGCAAACAAGATTCATTAGAGGGCATTATATTTTTGACAACCTTATTTTAGTCTAGGAAGGCATGGCTTGTGCTCATTCCTATCTTCATAGAGCTATTTTTATTAAATTAGACTTTGAAAAAGATTATGACAAGATTGAGTGGCAATTTATTCTTGCCATGCTCAAGGCTCTTAGCTTTGGCCCCTACTTCATTTATGTAGTGCAGACCTTGGCTCATGATCCCTCAGACTACCTCATGATTAATGGGAATAAAACTAAGGGAATTGAGCTATAGTGTTCTATTTTTCAAGGTTTTCACCTTTTTGATTTGATGCTTTATGTGTTATCTACTAAATCCTTGGGTTATCTCCTAGCTTTTAGAGCTTCTCAAGGGCTTGTTCATGGCATTGTCTTACCTGATCACACCTTCCAGGTCATCAATGGACACTTTTCAGATGACACCTTCCTCACACTTGAATAACAAGAGGCTAATTTTAATGAAGCTATCTAATGCCTTTACACTTTCTATTTGGCTTTTGACTTTAGCCTTCAATGGAGGAAAACCTAGTGTTTTCATCAAAGTATGATGCATATGCTTGAGTGGATTCACAAGTATAATTGGAAATGGATTGCTTAGGGGGAATAATTTAAGTTCTTGGGAATCCCATTTTATTTTGATAGTTCATTGATCAATATTTGGTAATATGTCATCAATAGGATTAAAAAGAAGATTATGTATTGGATCATTAAGCCCCTATCTCTAATAGACAAGTTTTAGATTTGCACCAAGATCCTATCCACTACACATGTATACTATTACTAATACTAGGCTCCCTCTAAAACTTCTTATGCTACTCTAGTAAAGATCCTTAGATATTTCCTCTGGGCCAATTCTAACTGAGCTTGGGATTTTCATTAGGTTGTATGGGACATTTGTTGCCTCCCTTGTGATAAAGGTGGCATAGACATCATTGACACCTATCAAAAAAGTATGTCCATGGGTGTAAAGTGGGTTGTTTGGGTTATTGAGGGAAATGAATATTAGAAAATTATTCTAAGACATTATATCTCTATGGCTCTCCCTATGGTAAAATCAGTTGGTAGAATATTGGCTTCCAATCCCTCGTCATCACTATTATTCCTATTAAGATTGTTGGGTGAATATTTTTTTGTCAACTAACTGAAGGCAAAATGGGTATATCAACCATAGTATAATGAGATAAATCTCTCCTCTCAGCAAGGGGAGGCTCCATATAAACTATAATATACTAATATAAATTGAAAATAGACTCAAGGGTGAGATCATACCATTTATCTCTCTTTTTTCAGAGATGATTTTCACAAGGCAAAGGAAAATTCTTGTGTAGTAACTGAAAGCAATCCTCTTCTTTCAGAAATGATGTCTAGTAAATAGTAGGAAATTTTTTTGGGTAGTAACTAGATCAACAAGAAACCCACAAATGCACAAAGTCTTTCGTTGCTTCTCTCATTGATTTAGGACTAATAAAACTATAGAATGAAGTGTAGCTCAAAGTCTCCACTGAAAACCACAACATAGTATAAGATCAGAAAGGATAAAATTAGTACAAAGCCTTTCTAATACCATTTTTACCAAAACATAAGAAACACAAACTAAAGGTAATTATAGCAGCACAAAGTCTTCATAATTAACTTTAGAACATCTTTCTGATAATTTCCACACACTCTGCTTATTTAATCAAATAGATGAGATATTATTAGGAAAAAGGACATAAGAATAATTCCCTAAATAACCCAAGTTATTCCAATGCAAAGTTTGAAAATTCACCCGCTTTCTCAGTCATTCAAAAAATATGATTTACAATCTAAGCTCAAAGTCTCAAAAGGCATCTCAATTTGGGCAGAGATTTTTGCTTCTAATCACCAAAATATAGATTATAAAAGAGGCTCTCTTTATTTATGGAGAGAAGCCTTAAGGATTTAGAAAAGACTTAAATATTTTGACCTAGTCAAAGATAGAAGTCTTTGTTGACTTTGGAATTTCCATATTTTTACATGTAATTACACATGACAAAATTACATGTGCAAATGTCTGAAGTGGTTATAAAAGTGCATTTGAAAAAAGGAAATTAAATCAAAGGAAATTTGATTCAATTTTTAGCTCCATCTTTCTTTACATGAACATCATACATGGTGATAGCTGCTTGTATCTTGATACTGTCTGGAGTAATAGTATTCTTGAAAATCATCTTCACCCTGACTATGGCATTTCTCACTGCTGTGACTGATTTTGCATGACTAGTTAACCTAGTTTTTAGATTATCCAGAGTTAACTGATTATCCAGTATATTATCCATAGAGGCTATCAAGAATGGTTTATCTTCAAATTCATTTTGGAACATACCTTTAAATTCATGAACCATTTCTTTTGCTGAAAGGAATTGGTTGTCGTACGATGCAAGCTTGCAAGGCAGCTCCTCTAACTTGTGCAATAAACTGATGTCACTTTGTTCACTAAGGTCCTTTGATGATTCAAGGTCACTAATCAATTCCTTAAGCACCTAAATCCTATATATCAATGGTTCTTTAGTCTCAATATAAGAGTCTCTATCAGCAATGATGCGAATTGATACTAGCATGCTTATTTTCAACTTCTTCATATCTATCCACTTATCAAGATACTTTTTTATGCTTTCAATATCTTGAGAAATGATATTGATAAGGTCATCTAGTTCTACTCTCACTTTCCTCATCTTACCCATTTTCTCAGACAACTCTATGAGCAAAGAAATTCCTTGTGTATGCATCTTGTCCAAGTACTCTTCAAGTACTTTTCCCTTGAGATACGTCCTTTCTACTTTTTGAATCACAGGGTCATCGATGGAGATAGCCTATAGAGTTACTATTTCTAGAGTGAAAGTTATTCTCCTTATTACCACAGTCAGTTATTCCACCATTTGATTTATAATGGTCCTTCATTTCTCTTTCTTTGTCAAACTTCTGAACCAAGATGTCCATAGCTGAATGCATATCGCTCTTAGCGCTTTCATGAGTTATCTTCCCTAAATTAATTTGAGAGATAGAGTAGTCATTTACAACAAAATTTTTAAGAGTTGCATCCTATGGAGGTTTTGCTATTTGCAAAAATTTGTGGCCTTTATCCTCAATGATATTTGAAAGAATTTTTGGCTTTTTGGGAGTCTTGACTTTCATTGGCACCATTTTATTGAAATCAAAGTCATCTAGGGAGATGGCATATTTTTTCCTTTTAAGCGTATAAGTCGACAACCAATGTGGGAGGGTAGAAGTACTTACATTAGTATCAATCTTCGTAGTTGGTGTTACTAGAGTTGCACCTGCACCAGTGGTGGAAACAATGGGTGGAGTATCAGTAAGAACTACACCTACTGCTGAATGATCGAAAGTAGAACTATCTATGATATGAAAAGACAGAGATGACAAACTAGGGATTGATCTTGAGGAATGAAGAATATCTCTAGAAGCACCTTGAGGGTTGTCAAAAATAATTTTGGAAGGAGAGGCAGCTCCAGAAGAGGGAACACTGATTAGAGAAATAGGTGAAGGAGTTACGATAGGTGTGCTAGGTAGGGAAGAAGAAATTCCCATTTTTGGCTGTACACCTTCTTACAGAGATAGAGTTTCCTTTTCTTGTTGATCTATGGGCCTATCGTTAGTATCCATTTGCTCCACTACTAGTTCTTCAGTGCTTTACTTTTCAACCTCCATGTCTGTTGTTCCTAGCTTTTTTTCTACAACTTGTGACTTCTTTATCACGAAGATGATCTTAGGCTTATGTGGCCCATCAGAAGTAGGGACATCACTTTTATTTTTCATCTTATTTTTCACCTTTCTCCTTGTTTCCTCTTAAAATTTAGATTCTAATCTTGTAATTAACTCTTTCAAGGTGATTCCCTTATTCACTAATCAATCATTAGTGTTTACCAATATTGGTTCGAACCTTTTCCTCAAAGAAGTCAACTCCTTTTGAGACCATTGGGTTATGAGAAGAGTGGTATTGGTGATCTATTTAGCATGGTATCTATTGTTGATCAAATCCCCACATCCACTAGATTTTTAGGGATATTAGCGAGTCCCAAATATTCTATCTATTCAAGAGACAATCTACTATATCTATTTTTTTGATATCTTTTGTAGTCTTCAAATCAACCCAAACATCTTCGATCATAGGCTTGTGAAACTGGGTCTTCCTCCTGATTATATCCTTTACACCTCTATAGTCAAGTTTGGTCTCCTTTTGAAATGCTTCATGGTTACAAGTTGTATTTTAGTCTCCATAATTCTAGCTTTTCCAGTGGTCAATATTGAGAACCTGCCAATTTCAATCAAGAACTTGAAACTAGATTTCTTGAGTTCCATCTGCTTATTGTGTTGATGATAATTTGCCTACATAGCTCCATCAAGACTAATTTATATGAAGAGAATATTGGAAGCATATAAGGATGACCTTAGAAAAAGCTAACCCATAGATAAGAAAAAGAAGGGAACTGCAAGAAGATACATTTGAAGTCATTCACAACTATCCAGGCTTCGTCTGACACTCTTTTCTATTCTAATTAGGGATCAAAGAGACATAAAAATACTATGAAGAAAGCATCATTTACCCTCCTCAAATGAAGGATAGAACCATTCAATGTCAACTAAGAGTAATATTGATATACTGAGGTTACTCTCCTGTCTCCTTCTAATGTTAAACCTGGGAAGGTTCTCATTGATGCCACAATATATACTAGGTACGAAGTCATGTAGAATTTAGAGGTAGTGGATACTTTCATCAATTTCTCATGCAGAGCATTGCTGATTTGTTTTTCCCAAAAAATGACTTCTTTGTCTTAGAAAATTATCTTAATAAAGGGGTACATCCACTTGTGAAACAGTGAGGAAGAAGGTAAACCTCTTACCTTGCTGAGAAGGGTGATCAGGTCACCAACTTTTTCTATGAAATCACTCCTTAGAAAGCTTTGTGGCCATCTTGACAAGTTCACCCTTAGAGTCTTGAGCCATCTATTATTGATTACTTTCTTTGATCTTTCAGGATCTTTGTCATATTCCTTTTGTGCTTCAATGAAATTGAGATTTAATACTTTAGTAGTGGGAGGGCACATGAACACTTTGTCAATGAATTCAGAGTCTAATCTAATCACCACATTACCACTAGCATCTAACACAACCCTGGTATCCTTATTGTAGAACTGAGCGCACTAGAGAATGAACTCTATGTTGTGAGCTGCTACAAGAAAAGAAAAGACTAGATGAATATTGCTCTTGATTATCTTCTTCATTTCATGGCTGAGATTGCTTAATTTGATTCTTTCTATGAACTCAGCCATATCCACATGACCAATCTTTGTATCCTTAATGTCATCGACATTATAAGTAACTGAGATGATTGGAAAAACACCTTGATAATTATACTTCATTATCTCCAAATTTTTTGGAGAAACCTCAGTCATCTGAAAGGGCTTTTGTCAAACATATGTCGATAAAGAAGGATCCTTGAGAGAAACTACAACAAGAATCATGATCATATAATCAAGGGAAAATTTGGCAATCTAGAAAAACTGCATGTTGGTGATCATGACCATGGGAATGCGCTTGAAGTACAAGGTATGAGCAGACATAAAAGTCAAAGGGAAGCGGGCTCAAAAAGGCAAAAAATCAAAATTTCCCAGAGTTAAGAAAATCTGAGGAAATGCATGTAGGGGTGGAAAAAATCACCACCCTTGCATGTGAGGGAAAAATTGTTTGAGCATAGGTGATGATTTTTTCCACCATTGCATGTGAACTTTGTGCAGGGGTGGTAAAAATTGCCACCTATGCACATGGGTGGAAAACTTGTGTAAGGGCGCGAAAATTGCCACCCTTGCACGAATGGTAAAAGATGGTGTAATGGTGGCAATTTTCATTGCTATTACACTGGTTCATTTGGTATTATGTAAAGGTAGTGAAAATCACCGCCATTACACTAATTAATGGTTTTTTGGATATTTTGGGTTTTTGAAAATTTTGTCACTAATGAGGAGGAGAGGGAGAAGAAAAAAGGAGAAATAAACAACCTACAAAGGAAAAAAGAGAAAAACTAGAACTTAAAATAAAAGAGAAAGAACTAAAAGAAAACCTAAAAATAAAATAAGGAAGAATGCAAAACTCACATGATAAAAATGAAATTCTATGCTTGGATCCAGAAAAATTACAATCTCACTTGTTCGCACGGTTGATTAGTTGCAGGGAGGAGGAGCAGACAAGTTGGAATGATCAAAATGAGGCTCAAATTAGCATAAAAAGGGCAAAAATTGATGCCAACTACTCAACGTGCATGGCCATAAATGCCACGCATGAAAATTGAGATTGTGCAGGGGTGAAAAAAATTTCTGCCCTTACATGATGAAGAGAAAGAAGTTTGCAAGAGCGGTGAAAATTGCCGCTCTTGCAGGAGTCGTTTGAAGTGCAAGGGCGATGATTTTTGCCTCTCTTGCATGGAAAGATGTAAGGGCAGCAAAAATCCCTACCTTTGCATCTGAGCACAAAACAACATGCAAGGGTGGTAAAAAATCTGCTCTTGCATGTGAATGAAAAAACAACATATAAGGGCGGCAAAAAATGCCACTCTTGCATGTAAACCAAAAACACTAACTCCTAAGAATTTATCAAAAACTTGACATCTTGATTGCATCGAGACTATACCAAATTTCATATTTCTTGAGAAATCATAACGAGAGAAGGTTGTGAATTTTTCAAGGAGTTAGTCGACTATGCTCGATATCAAGAGAAACTTGTCTCAAATGACAAACTTAGAGTGAAACAAACAAGTTTCATAGGGGTTGTTCTAAAATGAGCATAGCTAATTTTGAGAATAAAAGCTAGCTCCTATTGGGGAACTTCCATTGATCGAACCTTGAAACGATCAATGGGAGTAGAAACTAGTCTCTAAGTGCCTTCATCTAGGCCATTGGGGCACATAGTCAAGCTAAGAAAGAAAAAGACACAAAAAACTAAATAAAAATAAATAACATAAGACTATACAAATGTGCAAATGAACTCATCTAATAATTCAAGGATTGAAGTGTTTCAGATGTTACCCACTGTGAGGTAGTGAGAATGGTGTTCCATCTTGATATCCTAGCAAGAAGCTATTTTCACCATAGACTTGATGAATGGTAAATGGACTTCGCCACAAAGAATCAAATTTGTTGTGCATTCCTTTTGGTTCTCTCCTCTTGTTCCACAACAAGACTTGATCTCCAATCTAAAAATCATGAATCCTTGCTCTTTTGTCAAAGAGTTTCTTTATCTGATTTTGATGTGCAGTAATCTAGTCCACTACCATAGTTTGTTTCTCATCTCGTTCGGTTAGGCACATGATCCTTTTGTCAATAGAATTTTTGAAAGTTTGATCTTCAATTGCCTTTACCAACTTCAGTGCTGGTAGTTCCAAGGTGATTGGTATTTCCACATTCAAACCATATAGAAGTTGAAATGGTGATATACCTATTTCCCTCTTAGGTGTAATCCTATCTACCCACAAATCATCGAATAATGCTTTATGCCAAGTTCTCTAATTATTATCTACCAGTTTCCTGATAATAGTAACCAAATTTTTGTTGCTTGATTCTGCTTGACCATTTCCTTGCAGATAGTAGTCAGAGGAGTGGGAAAGAATAATTACATAATTGTAGCAAAAATTAGTAACCTCATGAGAAGAGAAACAAGAAGCATTATCTGTTACAATCTTAACTAGGACCCCAAATTGGGAGATGATATTTTCTTTAAGGAAATTACATACCACTTTCGAAGTAGCATGCTTAATTGGAATGGCTTCCACCCATTTGGTAAAATAGTCTATCATGGTGAGAACATAGTCATGTCCAACACTTGAAGATAGGTTCATGGTGCCAATGAAATCAATACCCCATTGTTGAAATGGTTCTTCAATCACTACTGGCTTGAGGGGTAATGCAGCCAATTTAGTTTTCCCAATGAACTGTTGACACAACTCACACCTATGTACCCAAGTGTATGCATCTTTAAACAGTGTAGGTCAGTAGTATCTAGCTCGTAGAATCTTGTGAGCCATCACTAGTGTAGAAAAATATCCTCCACAAGCCAAATTATAGAAGGACTCCAAAAGTTTACTTTGTTACACCTTATCGATGCAATGAAAAAACACCCCATCAAGGCTTATTTTGTACAAACAATTGTCCCATAAGACATAGTTAGCAACCTTCAATTTAACATTCTATTTTTCTTTGTAGGACAGATGGGTGGGACACTCACCATAGATAAGAAAATGAGCGATATTGGAATACCACTCATCAGTAGTAGTGACAAAGAGAACTGTAGGCACGTCTTCGACCTCGATTCTTTCATGTCCTATTTCCTTTGGTATGTTATCAACATTCAGTTCACAAAGACCTTTTCCCCACACAAGCTTTGTAGATTTGATATCAAGATCAAACTCCTGAATCTTAGCAATCTAATTGCCCCTTTTAGTGCTAAACTCTTGTTGAGTTAGAATGGACTTCACTATTGTATCAGGCACCAGAACAACAATATGTGAATTCAGGATATAGAATATGAAATGCTTTACTGCCTTAACCATGACATAAGCATGCTTCTCCATGTTTAAATATTTAAATTTATGAGCTTTGAGAGGATAGCTCATAAATGATATGGGAGATTCCACACCTTCTTTGTTTTGTTGGACCAAAATGGTTGAAAGTGTATGTTCAGAAGTGTAGCTGTATACTACGAAGTCTTTGGTACAATTTGGCCAAACCAGGATTGGGTCATGGGTGATCACTTTCTTAATATCTTCAAATGCTAACTTGCCTTCTGTAGTCCAATGAAAAGTGGTTTTACCCTTCATCATGTCGACAATGTGGCGAGTCTTCTTTACGAATTCTAGAATGAATCTTCATAGAAAATTCACCTTTCCAAAGAAAGAATGAACTACAGTCTTACTAGCATGAAGAGTAAGATTTTGGATAGATTTAACTCTTTCTGAGTCAATTTTTATGCCTTCTTAGGATACAGTGTGATCAAAAAGTTTACCTTCTGTAACCCCAAAAACTGACTTCTTGGGATTAAAAAAAATACCATTTTTCCAACAACGTTCTAGCACTTGTTGTAAATGATGCACACAATCAGGATGATGCTTAAAAAAAATGGTCAAGTCATCAAGATATATTACAATAAACTTCCCTATTACATCTCTGAAGGCAAGATCCATTACTCTCTAGAAGGTGGCACCAGCATTGATCAGACCAAAAGGCATTCGACAATATGCAAAAGTGCCCCATGGTGTAGTGAAAGCAATTTTATGTTGGTCTACTTCATTGACTTCAACTTGATTATCCCCAGAAAAACCATCTAATAATGATAATATTTCTGAACTAGTCACTATTTGCAACACTTGATCTATGATGGGTAAGGGATAATTATCTTTTAAAGAAGATTGATTTAAGTTTCTGAAATCAACATAGATATGAATTTCTCCATTCTTTTTCCTCACTGGGACTATGTTAGCAATCCATGTAGAATAATGGATTGGAAAAATAATTCTTGCATTCAACATCTTTTAGATCTCAGAAAGGATAGTACCTGATATTTTGGGGTTGTATTGCCTTTGCTTCTACCTGTGAGGCAATGATCCAACTTTAAGAAGAATTTTGTGCCAAATTTCTCTAGGGTTGAGGGATTTCAGATCATTATAAGAATACACTAAAACATCAATGTAATGGCGAAGAAGAGGAATGAATTTGAGCTTTTCGTTAAAAGTGCAAAAATTCCCAATGTTGACCATTTTGGGATTTTTTGTTGTACTCAAATTTACTTGATCAAACTCCTTGGAGGAACTTGAATCCATTTGTAGCTGCTTGACATACCTATCATGCTTATCAAATAAATTTTTAAGAGAAACCAAACTTTTGGAATTTTATTCCCCTTGAGTTGGATAAACTCTTCACCAATTTTTGAATTTATTTCATGAATTGATTCCCGTGGTGGTGATTCGCTACCTTCAAAATAAAGCTCCTCAAAGCTGTCCATCTTTTCTAGAAAAACAATGATTTGATTGTCATTGTTAAACACCTGCCAATGATTAGCATTATCAGGTACACTTGGTCGAAAGACCAGATCAATAGTGTACTTGTCCCCTTTGAAATCTTTATGGGGAACCATGAGGGTTGTAGCATGATCATTGAATTCTCTCAGCACAACATAAATATTGAAAGTGTCAAAACTTTAAATATAATCTCATACAAGATTGTGATAATATCACAATCTTTCATTTTTGGTTTGGTACAAATTCTTTACCTGACAAACCACCAGTTCAACATCTCCCCAAGCATGAAGAATCTTAATACCTTTATCATGAGCAGCTTTCAATCCAAGTAGCAAAGACTCATACTCAGTGGTGTTATTGGTATTGTTGAACTGTAACTTATACAAATAAAGAAAAATTTCTCCTTGAGAGGATATCAAGATGATTCTAGCTCCAGAACTGGTAGAAGAGCAGCTGCCATCAAATTTTAAAATCTAAATATCATTAAAATTTGATCTTTTCAAATATTTCTCTTCATTACTAAGGGAAGATCCTTTGTTATCTAAACTTTGCTCTAACAATTCTTCTGATTTTCTATTTGAATTTTCTAAATTGTCACTTAAAGAATTTTTGTCTGATGAACTAAAAACATCTTCAGTGGTCAAAAAATAGTTATCCATTCTCGATGATTCAAATAAAATTTGAGCTTCAGGGTTAATGTTTAGGTGACAATATATATTGACTCTTTCTCAGGAAGCAATTTTTTCATGACACCTTTAATAGGTATCCTTGCTTCAGATAGATCCATATTCAACTCTCCACCTACATCTTTGAATTTTTTTTGCCTGAGCAGAATGCCATAGAAAGTTAAAACATCGGCCACCAAGAATGTCATTTTAATCCTTTTATCTGCAAAAGTCGTGAATGCAAATTGGGCATCTTTGATTTGACCCAAGAGTGGTACTTGCTTATTTTATATGGAGAAGCATCTACCAAAAGTCTTAGTTAAGGTGAGACTAAGAGAATCTGCTACCTTAGCGGGAATAACATTGTCAGAGGCTCCAGAGTCTATTATACAGTTGCTCAATTTATGACCATTTATAAAAAAGAAAAAATAGAAAGGTTCTATTTTCTTAGGGAAAATAGGAGGAGTAGCGACAAGATTATTTTGAGTGGATTTATTCTTTGAGAAATCATGAGTCATCTTTAGAAAATCTTGTCTTGTAGGGACGGTTTTGTTTTTTATGTATTCAACCAACCTATCAAACTGTTCATGATTAGCTCGCAAGTACTCAACTTCGATCATTTGAATCTTGGTCTTTCTAGCATGATCAATTATGTCAAATAATTAGAATGAAGTAGAAACAAGGGAAGGAAGTACATCATCCTGATCTTTATTGGATGTGGCAATAGTATGAGAAATAGAAGCAAAAGGTACATGATGGTTTGAGGTACTTACTTTCTTATTGGTCACCGAGTCTTTTGATTGAAAAGGCAATGAAGTCCCCCATTTAGAAATTGAGACTACTAGCTGAGGTTCTTCTCCCACCTTTCCCTTATCAGCTTGTTGAGTTGACTAATTTTGAAACCTAGTAAAGACAACATATGATCCATCAAACACTTCTCATTTTTTCTTAGCTTCATCTTGGTATTGTAGAAAACCAATATTGGAGTCACCAGCTAATTCTTCTTCTCCTTCTGCAAAAATATTAGCATCATCTTCTTGGTCTAACTTAGGTTGGAAAGAGAGATCATGTTTGGTTTCATGATAACCAACTGCTGAGTCAACCAGTGTTGCTTCAATGGCGAGCTTCCCTTGTGTGGAAGGAAGACAATTGGATTATCCTTGATTTTTAGCACTACTACCTTGATATGAATGATTAGGAAATGTCCTTCTTGGCATCTCTCGATAAGGAGTAGACATACCTTGCAACATTTGCCTTTTCAGAGCTAGCAATTCATTTACCAACTTTTACACCATAGGATCTGTGGTGCTCATGGAAGAACTTTTAGCAGATAAGGAAAATTTATTTTTATTAAAATATTTTTTGATCTTACCTACTAGGATAAGATCATCTTCAACCTCGGTAGCCAAATTTGGGGCTACAAAAATATTTATAGGGCCATCCTGTCTCAATAGAAAACTTACTTCAAAAAGTTGAGAGTTGATGAAAAAACACTTAAGATTCTCTAGTGTTGACTAAGCAATTATAGAAATTATATTTCTCAGCTTATTGAATTTAGCAACGAAGTCTCGCATAGGCTCATGTGGTTCCTTATTTATTTGCATAAGCTGAGCCAACAAGGCATGTGCATCTTCAACTAGTTTAAATCTAGCCTCAAACTTGACTTTGAGAGTGTTCCAGTCAGTTATAGTTTGAGATTGAAGGTGATAAAACCAATCTACGATAGCACCCTGTAAAGTTTCTACAAATAGTCTCATCGCTATATCTTCATATTCCATGCCTATCAAACCACATGCCATGCATAAAGTAGCAATATGCTCATCAGGATAGACTTTCCCATCACCATAGAATTTGGAGAAATTATTTCTTAAACTACAAGGTAGTTCATGTAAAGGTGGGGTTAGATTAAGAGGACCAAAAGTGTTGCCCCAAGGACCCTAGGCTACCATGATATGATGATTAAAGGTAGGGATAACAAATCTTGGTGGGGTAAGTACAGACAAAACTCTACTAGCACTAAGACTAGAAGATTCATTTGGTATCGGATATCTGATGTTGGTAGGAGGAAAACCCCTGGTATGCTGAAGGTGAGATGGCAAAGGAAAAATCTCAAAATTATTTCATTGCACCAACTCGAATACAGGATCAACAATACCTTGAGCTCTCTGTCTTCACATGTACAGTGGATTTGCTAGAGTGTAAAATTAAAAAGGACTAGAAATGCTTCAATTTGAAGCTTGAGGCTTCAAAGTGCATGTTTGTGTCCCCAATGGAGTCACCAAAAGCTATTGGGTGAATATTTTGTCGTCAACTAACTGAAGGCAAAATGGGTATATCAACCACAGTATAATAAGATAAATCTCCCCTCTCAGCAATGGGAGGCTCCCTATAAACTATAATATACTAATATAAACTAAAAATAGACTTAAGAGTGAGATCATACCATCTATCTCTTTTTTTTAGAGATGATATTCACAAGGCAAAGGAAAATTCCTATGTAATAACTGAAAGCAATCCTCTTCTTTCAGAAATGATGTCTAGTAAACAGTAGGAAAACTTCCTGAGTAGTAACTGGATCCACAAGAAACCCATGAAAGCACAAAATCTTTTATTGCTTCTCTTACTGATTTAGGACTAATAAAATTATAAAATGAAGTGTAACTGAAAGTATCCACCAAAAACCATAACAGAGTATAAGATTGCAAAGGATAAAAGTAGTACAAAGTCTTTCTAATACCCTTTTCACTAAAACATAAGAAACACAAATTAAAGGTAATTATAGCATCACAAAGTCTTCATAATTAACTTCAAAACATCTTCCCAATAATTTCCACACACTCTACTTATTTAATCAAATAGATGAGATATTATTAAGAAAAATGACATAAGAACAATTCCCTAAATAACACAAGTTATTCCAATGCAAAGTTTGAAAAGTCACCCACTTTCTCATTCATTCAAAAAAAAATGATTTACAATCTGAGCTCAAAGTCTCAAAAGGCATCTCAATTTGGGCAGCATTTTTTGCTTCTAATCACCAAAAGATATATTACAAAAGAGGCTCTCTTTATTTATATAGAGAAGCTTTGAGGATTTAGAAAAGACTTAAATATTATGACCTAGTCAAAGATAGAAGTCTTTGTTGACTTTGGACTTTCCATATTTTTACATGTAATTACACATGACAAAAGTACATGTGTAAATGTCTGAAGTGGTTATAAAAGTGCATTTAAAAAAAGGAAATTAAATCAAAAGAAAGTTGATTCAATTTGTAGCTCCATCTTTTTTTACATGAGCATCGTACATGGTGAGAGCTGCTTGTATCTTGATACTGTCTGGAGTAACAGTAATCTTAAAAATCATCTTCACCCTGACTATGGCATCTCTCACTGTTGTGACTGATTTTGCATGACAAGTTAACCTAGTTTTTAGATTATCCAGAGTTAACTGATTATCCAGTATATTGTCCATGGAGGCTACCGAGAATGGTTTATCTTCAAATTCCTTTCAGAACATACCTTTAAATTCCTGAACCATTTTTTCTATTGAAAGCAATTGGTTGTCTTACAATGTAAGATTTCAAGGTAGCTCCTCTAACTTGTGCAACAAACTAATTTTTCTTTGTTCACTAAAGTTCTTTAATGATTCGAGGTCACTAATCAATTCCTTAAGCACCCGAATCCTATATATCAATGCTTCTTTAGTCTCAGTATAAGAGTCTCTATCAGCAATGATGCCAATTGATACTAGGGTGCTTATTTTCAACTTCTTCATATCCATCCACTTATCAAGATACTTTTTTATGCTTTAAATATCTTGAGAAATGATATTGATAAGGTCATCTAGTTCTGCTCTCACTTTCCTCATCTTACCCATTTTCTCAAACAACTCTGTGAGCAAAGAAATTCCTTGTGTATGCATCTTGTCCAAGTACTCTTCAAGTACTTTTCCCTTGAGATAGGTCCTTTCTGCTTTCTGAATCATGGGGTCATCGATGGAGATAGCCTCTGGAGTTACTTTTTTTGGAGTGAAATTTATTCTCTTTATTACCGCAGTCAGTTGTTCCACCATTGCTTTATAATGGTCCTTCATTTCTCTTTCTTTGTCAAACTTTTGAACCAAGATGTCCATAGCTGACTGCATATCACTCTTAGCACTTTCATGAGTTATCTTTCCTAACTCAATTCGAGAGATAGAGTAGTCATTTACAATAAAATTTTCAAGAGTTGCATCCTGTGGAGGTTTTGATATTTCTATAAATTTGTGCCCTTTATCCTCAATCATCTTTGAAAGAATTTTTGGCTTTTTGGGTCTTGACTTTTACTAGCACCATTTTATTGAAATCAAAGTCATCTGGGGAGATGACCTATTTTTTCCTTTTGGGCATATAAGTCGACAACTAAGGTGGGAAGGTAGAAGTACTTACATTAATATCAATCTCCGTAGTTGGCATTATTGGAGTTTCACCTGCACCGGTGGTGGAAACAATGGGTGGAGTATCAATAAGAACTACACCTATTACTGAATGATCAAAAATAGAACTATCTACGATATTAAAATATAGAGATGATAAATTGAAGATTGATCATGAGGAATGAATAATATCTCCATAAGCACCTTGAGGGTTGTCAAAAATAATTTTAGAAGGAGAGGTAGATCCAGAAGAGGAAACACTGATTGGAGAAATAGGTGGAGTTACAACAGGTGTGCTAGGTGAGGAAGAAGAAATTCCCATTTCTAGCTGTACATCTTCTTGAGGAGATAGAGTTTCTTTTTATTGTTGATATGTAGGCCTATCTTTAGTCTCCATTTGCTCCACTATTGGTTCTTCAGTGCATTGCTTTTCAACCTCCATGTCTGTTGTTCCTGGCTCCTTTTTTACAACTTGTGACTTCTTTGTCACAAAAATGATCCTAGGCTTATGTGGCCTATCAAAAGCAGGGGCATCAATTTTATTCTTCATCCTATTTTCTGCCCTTCTCTTTATTTCCTCTTGAAATTTAGCTTCTGATCATGTAATGAACTCTTTCAAGGTGATTTCCTTATTCACTAACCAATCATTGGTGTTTGCCAATATTGGTTCGAACCTTTTATTCAAAGAAGTCAACTCCTTATGAGACCATTGGGTTGGGGGAAGAGGGGTATTGGTGATTTGTTAAACATGGTATCTATTGCTGATCAAATCCCCATCATCCACTATATTTTCATGGATATCAGTGAGTCCTAGATATTCTATCTATTCAAGAGACAATCTACTGTAGTCCATTTTTTTGATGTCTTCGACAGTCCTCAAATCAACCCAAACATCTTTGATCATAGGCTCGTGAAATTGGGTCTTCCTCTTGATTATATCCTTTACACCTCTATAGTCAAATTTTGGTCTCGTTTTGAAATTCTTCATGGTTACAAGTTGCATTTTAGTCTCCATAACTCTAGCTTTTCCAGTGGTCAATACTGAGAACCTGCCAATTTCAATCGAAAACCTGAAATTGGGTTTCTTATGTTTCATCTGCTTATTGTGTATGATGATAATTTGCCTACACAACTCCATCAATACCAATTTATCTAAAGGGAATCTTGGAAGCATATAAGGATGACCTTGGAAAAATCCAACCCACAGATAAGAAAAAGAAGGGAACTACAAGAACATACATCTGAAGTCATTCACAACTGTCTAGGCTTCATTTGACACTCTTTTCTGTTCTAATTAGGGATCAAAGAGACATAAAAATACTATGAAGAAAGCATCATTTACCCTCCTAAAATGATGGATAGAACCCTTCAATGTCAACTAAGAGTAATATTGATATACCAGGGTTACTCTCCTGTCTCCTTCTGATGTTAAACCTGGGAAGGTTCTCATTAATGCCATAATATATACTAGGTATGAAGTCATGTAGAATTTAGAGGTAGTGGATACTTTCATCAATTGCTCATGCAAAGCATTGCTAATTTGTTTTCCCTA
Organism: Torreya grandis; assembly: GCA_037957365.1. NCBI lineage: Eukaryota > Viridiplantae > Streptophyta > Pinopsida > Cupressales > Taxaceae > Torreya > Torreya grandis. The sequence goes on from JARHVA010002481.1 coordinate 1,247,043, forward strand.
GAAAATGATTTGTTTGCCTTGGAGAATTATCTTAATAAAGGGGTACATCCACTCGTGAAACAGTGAGGAAGAAGGTAAACCTCTTACCTCACTGAGAAGGGTGATCAGGTCACCAACTTCTTCTATGAAATCACTCCTTGGAAAGCTTTGTGGCCATCTCGACAAGTTCACCCTTGGAGTCTTGATCCATCTATTATTGATTACTTTCTTTGATCTTTCGAGATCTTTGTCATATTCCCTTTGTGCTTCAATGAAATCAAGCTTTAATACTTCAGTAGCGGGAGGGCACATGAACACTTTGTCGATGAATTTAGAGTCCAGTCTAATCACCACATTACCACTAGCATCTAACACAACCCTAATATTCTTATTATAGAACTAAGCACACTGGAGAATGAACTCTATGTTGTGAGCTACTACAAGAAAAGAAGATACCAAATGAATATTACTCTCGATTATCTTCTTCATTTCATGGTAGGGATTGCTTGATTTGGTTTTTTCTATGAACTCAGCCATATCCACATGACCAATCTTTGTACCCCTGATGTTGTCGACATTAAAAGTAATTGAGGTGATTGGAAAAACACCTTGATACTTGTACTTCATTGTCTTCAAATTTTTTGGAGAAACCTCAGTCATCTGAAAGGGCTTTTGTCAAACAGATGTTGATGAAGAAGGATCCTTGAGAGAAATTGCAACAAGAATCATGATCATGCAATCAGGGGAAAAATTGCCAATTTGGGAAAAATGCATGTTGGTGATCATGACCATGGGAATGCACTTGAAGTGCAAGGTACGAGCAGACAGAAAAGTCAAAGGGAAGTAGGCTTGAAAAGGCAAATTTTTTTTTTTCCCCAGAGTTAGAAAAATCTTAGGAAATGCATGCAGGGGCAAAAAAAATCACCGCCCTTGCATGTGAGGGAAAAATTGTTTGAGCACAGGTGGTCATTTTTACCGCCATTGCATGTGAACTTTGTGCAAGGGAGGCAAAAATCACTGCCGATGCACATGGGTGGAAAACTTGTGTAAAGGTGATGAAAATCACCGCCCTTGCATGAATGGCAAAGGATGGTGTAATGCTGGTGATTTTTGCCGCTATTACACTAGTTCATTCGATATTATGTAAAAGTGGTGAAAATTTCCACCATTACACCAGTTAATGGTTTTTTAAATATTTTGGGTTTTTAGGTTTTTACCATTTTTGCTGCTAACGAGGAGGAGAGGGAGAAGAAAAAAGAAGAAATAAACAACCTACAAAGGAAAAAATAGAAAAACTAGAACTTAAAAGAAAAGAAAAAGAACTAAAAGAAAACCTAGAAATAAAACAAGAATGTAAAACTCACTTGATAAAAATGAAATCCTACTCGTGGAGCTAGAAAAATCATAATCCCACTTGTTCACACAGTTGACTGGTTGCAGGGAAGAGGAGCAAACAAGTTGGAATGATCAAAATGAGGCTCAAATTGGCATAAAAAGGGCAAAAACTGATGCCAACCACTTGACACGTGCGGCCATAAATGCCATGCATGAAAATTGAGATCATGCAGGGGCAAAAAAAATTGCTGCCCTTGCATGATGAAGAGAAATAAGTTTGCAAGAGCGGAAAAAATTTCCACTCCTGTAGGAGTCACTTAAAGTGCAAGGGTGATGATTTTCACCACTCTTGCATGGAAAGATTTAAGGGCAGCAAAAATAGCTACCTTTTCATCTGAGCATAAAATAAAATTCAAGGGTGGAAAAAAATGCCACTCTTGCATGTGAACAAAAAAACATGTAAGGGCAGCAAAAAATTCTGCTCTTGCATGTAAACTAGAACCACTAACTCCTGAGAATTTATCAAAAACTTGACATCCTGATTGCATCGAGACCGCAACAACGAATTTCACATTTCCTGAGAAATCATAATGAGGGAAGGTTTAAATTTTTTTAAGGAGTTAGTTGACTACACTCAAGATCAAGAGAAACTTGTCTCGAATGACAAAATTAGAGTGAAACGGACAAGTTTCATAGGGGTTGTTCCAATAATGAGCGTAGCTAATTTTAGGAATAACAAAGATTACATACTCTTTTATGGTGAAAAGTATATGAAAGTATTTTTAAGCATTCAAACCCCACTTGAAGTCGGTGGGGGATGGTTTTTATACAAGGATATGTTTCAATGATGATATATTATGGTGGTCCCCTATACTTACTACTTCTTTCGTTCCCTTGGCTGAAATACCTGGTATTAAATTTCTATGATTATTCTAAAAAGGGATTTGCACTATCCATGATTTAGTTACCTCAAGAGATTGGATTCACTGTCCTAAACTAAAAAATAAGTTTTAATTAAAAAATGTGGATTTACCTTCTATTCTTTGCATTTAAGAATTACTACCTAATTTTATGTTGCATAAGCTTGGCTTGTAACCTCCTGGGGCTTGGTAGAAAGATTGGAGGTTAAACTTTGATACACACTTTACAATCTACTCTCTAAGTCTTATTTAGAGTCAATTATCTCTAGATTTAGAAAAGATCAATAGGTGTTGGGGCATCTATTCCTCTCCTAGTACTTGGTTCACCCATCTGGATCATGTGTTGCACCGTATCCTGGAGCCCAAGATGGCTAATTTCTTATGGTGTTTAATTTACCAAGGAATACCCCTCAGTGAGTGGCTACTCCAACTCCAAATTCCCCAACCATTTTGTGCAACTTGCAAGCATATAGAATCCTTTAAACACATATTTTGGTTTTGTCCAAAATTACAATCTACTTGGTGTTGGATTTATTTGTTATTTCAACCTTATCACCCTGATCCTTTCTCTTGGTGACAGGTGCTCTTTAAGTATTTTTCTAATTGGCCAACCTATATTGCCTTCATTTGGTAATTATTCCATGATATTATTATCTTTTAACAGTGAAAAGTTGGGAACAATGCTAATTTTAATCATGAGGCCTATGAAATTTAATTTTTTAATAAAAATGTTACTATTATTTCATCAGTTTATTACCACTTATAGGAGCTCCTCGACCACTAGGGAAGTGCCCTTTGAATCATGAGTAGAGTTACACCTGATTTCCTACCTTGTGGTCCACCACCTCCTCCTCCCAGGAGGCATTGAAGTAGAAGTTGACCCAAAAATAGGTGCCACTTTTTTCCTCACTCTCCCTTAGGGGTGGATGGAGTTATCATAGTAGGTCTAATATTGGTCCTTCACAATGGTCTTTGGAAAACACTATTGTTATTTCATATCTAACTGATGGTTAGCCAATAAATATTCATGATGACCCCATGGATGGTTGGAATGCTTCATATATTCTTGATGTGGAACCACCTACTTGGTTGGTGCTTCTTAAGGATGATCCTCTACCTCTACCTCCTTGGTCAGTGGCTTGTGCATAAAAGTTTTACTTTATGGTTATTTGTACTTGATTGGGTCATGCCTTGACCATATAATTTTGCTATTTTTGAGTTAGATTTATCCTCTAGTATGGAGTTTGAGCTATGATTTATATGTATACTTTAATTTGTAACCTTTTGTAATTATATTTTTCTGTTAATACAATGTGAAGCACTCAAATAGTAAAAATATTGAGTTGATGTTCCACGTTTGGAAATTTAATTGTGAATTCAAGTGAAAAAAGTATTATTTTTCATTTCTATGTAAGTTTAAAAAAATATTGTTTACATGGAATGATGGGAGGATTATCATGGGTTTTTTAATTAAGTGTATTCAAGTATAGTTTTTCATGGGATAAGAAATGAGCTACCGATGAGCATATTACAAAAATTGTATCAAGACATGGCCATGACAAAGAAAAATAAGAAAAAAAAAATGGAAAATGAGACTATAGTTTCACATGATGTTAGTTTATCGAAAGGAAACTTACATGTACATCCTTTTTAGTCAAATCTAAGTGGTATAATTATTCTATGTATTTATACAAATATGATGGATGATAAAACCATCAAACCGATGACTTTTCCTACAATTTTCATGGAGATTGATGACTTGATGGGACAATTACAATATTTTTTATTGATGAGTATAATCATTTCACCCCTACATATTGAACATGAATATATCATGGTCTCTTTGTCAACCTTGATATCTACGTACCTATTGGTCCCTTTTTAAACAACATTGATGTTGAAGCATTACAATCCATGGGTGTCTTTTAGTTGCTTGAATTACCTTATTTTTTCATAGTGTGGTGCTAATAAGTTTATTTATTAGTTTATTCCATCATGGTGTATTTTACCTATATACACAAAATGTTGTGCCCATCTATCCATTAACTCTTCATAATTTTACAAGGTTAAATTATAACCCAACCTGAGGAGTCAAGGTTCCTCCACTTGAGGACCTTGATGCCATCCTTGAAATGTTTTGGAAATTTTTACTAGTTGAAAATATCATCTAGATATGAAGGGGCAACTAGGGAGTCAAGTTTGATAAAATGCAAGATGACAAGGTAAGCATAGTGATCCAGTTACCTACAATGAATTTATTAAGAAAGGTATGGTGTCAGTTAAATACCATGAGTGGTACATAAGTAGGGTATAATATTGGGGGAAAGGGTATCCTTATTTAAATTTTATATTATGTTTTGAATGACATGGTTGTAAATTCCTATGATGCATTAGATAAAGGGAAGTTATTTTATTGGGATTCCCTTTTTATTTTGTATATGGTGTAATATTTAAGATTTCTATGTGGAAAATATAGTGGTGATGCCACTAAAGTGACTTTACATATATTTTTCCATTTTTTATCCATTCTATTTTACACATCATATGATAGCATAATATCGATGTCTAATGGACACATGGGACAAGGGTTTCAATAAGAGTTTGTAAAATGTTCCCTAAATGACTAAGGAATTGTTGGATTTATTTTTTTTAGATGTACAATCTGATCCTCTGGAACTTTTATGAAATATTATTCATAGAATAAAGATTTATGATTCCTCCTCAATAGTTTTCATACATTATAGACACAAATTGGGTATATACAGAGATATGATGGTAGAAAAGTAAAACATAGATACTTAAAAATGTGCTTCCCACCTAGTGGGTTTGAATAGACTCTAAGTCTACCATTATACTCAATTTATATGACCAAAAAATCATTGAGGTAGATGTTACTAAGTCTCCTAGTGTACCCTATGAGGATTAGGGTGGCCTAAGTGGTGTGAATGTTGAATATTCAACAAGGTCATAAACCCATTATGACACTCCACTCATTTGAATTGATCATATTGTGTATGATCCTTCTCCATTTAGTAATTGTGGTTAGATTTTAAGCATCTAGTTCTAGTTCCTTAATCGCATGCTATTTAAATCACTTGATTTGGAGACTTCCCCAAAGTAGAATAATAATTACAAGATTTATCTACCTCCATAACTTTACAACCCATCTAGATATAATTTGCATGATCCAAAGACGATGGATTTATCTAACATTGATATTTGTGTCTCTCTCTTTAAAAAACCTTCTTCTTCCTAGCCGGTGAAAGCACCACATCATGATTGAGATCTATGTAAGGGGAAGGGGGTTATATTTTATTTAGTGCCACATATTTAGGTAAAAATAGTTTTTTGATATGTTGGAGTAGATAATTCAATCACCCTATACCTTAAATAGTGTTTTGGTCACTTTTAGAAACATTTCAATGATTTTTAAAAAAATAGTTAGAACTAATAGTTCACTCCAATTCATTGTAGTTCACTTTGGTGTAGTCTAGTTCAATTTTTGAGTACTTATCCACTCATTACCAAAGAGGAATAATGTTTTTTATTGATTATATTACTGAAATTAAGGATAATTTGAGTTAAATTTATTTAATTAGCTTACTTGGAACTCTAACTTGACTAAGATGACTAGTAGTTGCATGTTTGACTTTACTATTAATGAAAGCTTCTTGCATGATGTCCAAATATTTATAATAGGTTAAATTAAATTTATTTATTTATTTTGTAGTTTATTTTCAGTTCACTTGGTTTTCTAGAAATATTATATTATATTTTCTAATTTTAGACTTAACTTGCATTGCAAGTTATCCTTTAATAAGCTTATTTTAGCTTTCTTTATTAATAAGATTAGCACACAAAAGTTATGTAGTGAATTAATTAAAATTGAGGAGATTATTGTATGTTTTATATTTGATATTATTTCAGGTATATAATAATTTAGACCAACAAGCATATCTTTTCAAGTTTGAAGTTATTGATACACTTTTTGATAAGCAATTCCACTCACAACACAACTAGTTTGGTAGTTAGTAATTCTAAGATAGTTTTGTTGATACATATATTCAATTTTAAGTTGTTTTAAAATAAATCCCATAATTCAAAACCTTCATTAATTAGCCCAAAACCATGTAAAAAGTGAGACCAAAATAATGAAAACTAAGTCAAAACTTAGTGAAAATTTCATGAATAAGGTTTAAACAAAACTAATTCATTTGTATAAGTCCAATATAAAACAATCCATAATATTATCATCAAACAATATTTTGAAATAGAAAAGATCAATTGGACCTAAACAAGTAAATTTGCACAATTATCTTCATGAAGTCACAATTTTTTTGTTCATTTTCTTGTTTTAAAGTGAGTCCCTATTTTGAAAAAAAATGGGGCATGTTTGTCACAATAAAAGAAAATTATACGTGGAAAACATTATTAAGTGTTTAGAATTCAAAATATCAAGTTTTAATTTAGATACACTAAATATACCATGGGAGAAAACTTCATATTTTCAAATAAAAATGGGATATTTGGGTCAATTTCAGCATATGACATGCTAAGTTTTAATACTTTTAATAAGTCAATTGTGTCTGAAAAGTGATTCATTTATCTTTACTATTGAGGTTTTGACATAGCATAGGAATAAGCTTCATGATTAAAAATTATGAAAGGTGTTTTATTTTATTCATCCATTGGCTAGGGGGGAAGGCTTAGGCATTGCTCTACTACCAGTCAGGTGTCTATAACTTTGAAAAAGATACCTTTACCTCCATTATAGGACTTAATCCATTTCCATCCAGATGGGAAAGCCTAGGATGGAGGTTACCTGAATCAACCTTTCTCAAGAAAAGACTTTTAATTTTATTTTGGTTTTCATATTTTTATTGTTTTAATTTTGTCTTCATTTGCTCCAAGGGGGTTGGGAAATAGAATAGCTAAGGTTAATGGATTAGTTCAGAAAATTCTATCATAAAATATTTCTCTTCTATTATTTCATAGACCTCAAGGCAACTCATTAGTGATTAAAGTTTTTTATTTACCTCATTTAGTAATAAATCCATTCTTAATTCACATGTTGATTCTTAAACATTATTCCATTTTTAATTAAAAATATGAAACATTCTACCATGGCATTGGCTATCTAATTCCAAAATTTAAACTTTTTTTAATGTATCTTATAGACACACTACTTTCATCACTTTTATAGACACACATAAATCAAGTCAAAATGACTAAAATACCCAAATTCACTTATAGTCTTGATGTGCATATTTTGAAATGTATTGGGGCATCCCTAATTAGGGAAATGCACTATTGGTATATTGTCCTTTTGTTTACCATGACTTATCCTAGTTGTGTACCTAAAGAGAATAAATAATCTAATGTGCTCACCTGAAGCATGCAACTTAAGACCAGTTCCTATTGGTTTTGTCACGTAATAGTGTATGCATTGAGATATCTATACTAAGGTGCTTTAACATGCACATAGTTATAAACATAAACATCATAGTATAAATAACCTTTAAAATTCACTCATTCCATACTTAAGCTAGTCATCAAAGAAAAAAATAAGTGCAAATTGTGAAAATGAGTAGTAGTCCCATTGATTTCATAACAAGATTACAAAAGGTATTTAAGCAACACAAGTATTCTATCTCATTACATAACAAAGACCACCATACATAGGTAATAATGCACATAAATATCATGACTAAGCTCAATATTACAATTATAAAATCACAACTACCAATTACCTCCCTAAGGAAAACTAGGGGGTATTTATATAGGGTTTTACCTCAACCATTATATTAAATTATTAATATGAAAGTGATGACTTGAAAATAACTAGTTCCTCTTATATACCATATCTATGCTAGATATTCATTATCTTACTCCTATCTTCTCTAAAATTTATGTTAGGTTTGTGCTTGCCTATTCCCCTTTGATGCCTATGCTAATTGTTTCGTAGCCATATTTACTTTTTGTGTCCATTTACAAGTCATGCATTATTATTCGAGTCTTACATATTCATTTCCTCTATTTTTTTTGCATCTTTATTCATCACGACTTGATTCTCCCATTCAAAATCCTTCCATGTCGTGTCTCTATCTTGACTTGGCTCATTATTGTACCTCTATCTTTTGCACTTTCTTCAAGAAGTGCTTAGAATAAATCAATACAAAATTTGGGGCCCAAAATGCACCATATTCAATTGTCAACCACATTTAATTTGAGTCAAATTTTTATTTTACAAGTGACATTTTGGATCAATTAAGTGGAATAGTCATTCAATTTTTAACTTTGAAAGAATCACACAAAATTAGTCTAGGATTGATTAGTTAATTAAATAAGATCAAATGGTTAATCTATCCTTAAGCATAAAATCCATAGCTTTTAGGAAAATCCATATTCAAATAAATCAAGAAGTTCAATTATGACATCAATTGGTAAGTGGTTAATTATTTTAATAAATAATATGCAAATGTTAAACCTCACAAATATCAACATTAATGCACACAAATATCATATTTAAACCCATGATTCAATTAAAACAAACTCAACCCAAAATATTAATGGCATTAACTCTTTAAATTGGATTTAACTTCAACCACACATCTTGATTATCATCTAACAGTTGAAATCAATTTGAGAAGTCTATAAATACAAGGATCATTACAATTATAGACAAGTTTTTTAGTACAAACTTCCTATGCCAAATTATTAAAAAAAATTCATCCATTTCTTCCACTCTTCATCAAAACATACATATCACAATGAGAAGTGCCACATGAATGATGCTATAATATTGATGAAGCATCCAAGATCTACATTTGATCCAAACAAACATGTATGCTAACAAACTAGAGACATCTAAAGAGGAAGGCGAAATCATGTTGTTTTGTCTTCTTTATGCATTATTTAGCTCTTCCTTGTCCTTGCCCAATCCAATAACATACACTTATATTTTAGGTTTTAATTATTAAATTTCAATTTCATACTGATGACAAAAATAACTCCCTACTACTCATGTATTTATATATGGCATGCCCAGTGGGACCACACACCCCATAATCCTCTTAAGAACATTCCATCATCAGGTATGCTCATGAAGTTGGGGGATAATTTCATAGACATTTACCATAATGTGATCACATTATTTAGACTATGGCTCGATAATTATTGAGTCATAACATGATCATGTAAATAAATAACACAATCATGTTATTAAAAACAAATAACATAATCACATTAGTAAAAGAAAAAACATAATTGTGTTAATAATGCAATCATGTTCCTTATGTCATAAAAAAAATTGAATTGAACGCAAAGTTTCCTCTTTTTGCATTCATGTTCTAGATTTTCCCTCTCTCTACTCAACTCCATGATCACCTTTTGCCATATTTAGGCCAAACCTTACTGTAATTCATCTTAGGAAGCTGCTAAGAGGTATGTGATAAAAATCTATTCATTATTTATTAGCTTTAGTAATTTTTTGTTATTTTCATTATTTAATTGGTGATTTATTTATTTTGAACAACCCATCCTATTAATCCTCATATTAATTTGCCTAACCCTCTCAACCCTCTTGTTCCTTATATTAACCCTCTTAACCCTCTTGTTCCTCATCTTAACCCTCTACCTAACTCTATTGTTACTTAGCCTAACCCTCATATAGTTCCATAAAATTCCCTAGGCAATGGGGAGAGTCTAGTTGACCACATTATGGAAAATAAAATTAAAATTGAAGAATTAATTAGGATAATGAGGGATCTCACTTCCACCAACACCCATCGTACCTATCTGGCCAATTCTTTGGAGACATTATTAGGTCAAATTGACTCTATATTGAGTCAAATTGGTAGATAGGATCCATATTAGGATAGTTATAGGGGTTATAATATTGAAAATTTATCAACATGTGAGGTCAAGAAATAAGATATAGTACAAACCTCTATTTTCACCTTATTCATTAACCTAGCCACCAATGCACCATTTCCAATAGCTGCTAAATATTTTCCAATCCATCACTGCTAACACAATTTAATCACATCTAATTTTTAGGATCGATGGTGGATGGTGTTTGATTATCCATGTGTAACAACCATGAGGTCCCATTATAGTTTTTGAGGAAACTCTACTATAAGTTTGTTCTTAATGATATTTTAAACTACTTTTATTTTAGTGAGTTTCAAGGCTGGGGAAAAGGCTCTGTAATTGATCGAACATGTGTCTGTCATGAACCTCATCAGACTATAAGGATCTATATCCAAAATCCACTTGAACTTAATATATCCTCTATAGTTCAACAAGTCATGAAGATCGACACTCTGCATGTACTTAATTTTCTCACTGTAACACTCATTTAGCATACGAGTAGACTCTCACAGACCAATGCTAGAGATACACCACCTAGAGTGCATATTCGACCCCACCCTTACATATATTGTGTCCAAACTATATGCACTATACCTTATGATGATGATGAAATTGGTGGTTCAAATGGATTGGATAATATACTTATGAGTGATGATTTTTGGCATGCACATTTGGTGTGTAGACATTAGCCATTATAGCTATATAGGATATTTTATATAAATGTCATGTTAGATTTAAGTTACAATTACAATTTAATTTATCTAATAATTAATTTACATAGAAATTTAATAATATATATTTCATTTTTTATGTCCCAGGAAGTGATAGTGCCTTCATCATCACAGTCAAATATTTACAGCATTTGATTTGATGCATCCATTGTTTACATGTTTAGATCCAGTTGCTGACCCATCCACTACTACATTTGTATCTATTAGGATGACACATTTTATTTATATACAGGCAAAATTTTGAGTTAATAGTATACTTTATATACATTTATTTTATGTATATTTTCCTTATATGTTTAATCTAAATTTATCTATCAAGGATCTCAAAATTCAAGTACAGTGCTATAAAATACACTCTTAATTTAATAAAGGAGAAAACCTTACCATATTTATCTTTGATATTGTATAGAAAAGTAAGTGAGACCTTGTTTACATTTAGTTGATAGATCAAATAGACACTCTTCCATCAATGAAAGTTGAGACAAATGTAGATATTACTATTGTAATGTCATCTGCACAGGCATTGACATAGGTATATATTAACTTGTAATTTTGAATTGTAAAAATAGACTTGTTTTAATAATTTTACTACATACTTGGGGAAAATATAACTTATGTGAATGTATTATGTATGTAGGGTTGTACCATGACATCTAATAGTCCTAGTCAGATGATTAGTAGGGCAAATTCTCATGTTTCTTCCCTATTTCAGATGCCTAGTCGAACAACTAAGCTTGCCACTGACTCGTTAGAGCATCAAAAATAGATTAAGACCGTGAGCTTGCAGTAAGTGCATGTTTAAATTATTTTTTATTCTAGTTTAAACTTAATTTCTTAACAAGTAGTTGAATATATTTTATGTTAATTTTGTAATAATACTTGTATTTGAATAGGTTCAGCTACAAGTGAGCTATGAGCGTAGGACCTATAGTCGGACCTTGGAGCAATCCAAGGAATTAGAGAGCTCTCCATCTACCACTAGGGCATATTAGGGAGAGTCTTCTTTGAGGAAGCCAAACAGAGTGAGTCTATTTGATGATTAGGATGTGTTACATGAGATGTGATTTTTTGTATACCTATATGACAATGTATGCATTTTTGGCATTGTTTATGCGTATATGACATTCACTTGACATTAAATACTATGTTAGTAGATGTTGTAATTTTTTATATGCCTATCATGGTAATATATGTATTATTAACATTGTACATGTGCCTATATGATGTTTTTGGAGTTTTCACTCAAATTATGTTAATCTATCTAATTTATATTTAGTTTTAATTTAAAATGTTATTAAATAGTGTAGTTTTGATCTTCCAAACTATCCAACCTTCATTCAACCCACTCAATCTAATTTTAAAGACCTCAACAATCCTTTAGAATTTCTTGCACTTTTTCCCTTCAAGGGATATTTGGATTAATAAGTCTAAAGCACATTCTTGAGATTGGTTTATAAACCTTTAACACCTCACTCCTTTAGTACCTTTAACGCCTCACTCCTAATGTACTTTAACTCCCCATTGAGGTTTCTAAATTGAAGTCAATGCCCATTAATAGTTATATTGATTTCTAGGTATATCCCTTAAGGGTGTTAGGTGTCCTAAAATTGATCTTTGAAAACTAATCTTTGACAATATCACAAACTTATTCTAGCCTCCCAATCATCTTGAACACTTAAAATACACTTTTATACAACAGTGGGTGAGAAAAGGGAGAGAGAGAGAGTTTCATGGGGGTGTGTGGTTTAGGAGAGTAGGGGGAGGTTATATGAGTTAGTAGAGTAAGTAGGAGGTTTAGGAAAGAGGGAAAGATGGAGAAAGAATATGGAAAACTATGTGGAGGATTGAGTGGTTGCAAGCAGACTGAGTAGTTTCACCCTCAAGTAATGGTGGTTTGAGGAATAACAATCATGGAGATATAATTTACCATAGTCTTATGGAAATATTTTTATTGAGTTGTTGGATTTCAATTTTTTTATATATCTATGTTCTAGGACCAGGTTCTTCGTCTCCCATTAGGCTCAATCGACAAACCCACCACTCATTTCAACCTCAAGAATGCCCTTCCCAATACAAAAAAATACATTTTTTTAGTTTAAGTTAAAACAAATGTAAAATGAAACCTGTTAGTCATTTATGTAAACCTTTAGATCCTTCCCATACCTATTTATTTCCTCTAGTTTCACCCTAGAGTACTTAGGTAGAACCTTTGATAATAATATGTTGGACAAGTTGTAGTGATGGGCCCAAAAATACAAAATTTTGGCATTAAATAGGCAACTTCTTGAGATCCAACTTCCATTTCTGCTTCCATAACATCCACTTCAAAATATATCACTTAGATTATGACTAGATAGGAAAATTAAATGTGATCACATAGCTATGACATTCAAATCCACCCATAAATGCATTTTCAATACTGTTCAGGAGTGCAAAAACATTGACAACAAATGTTATCAAAGTTTAATTTATGGTTGTAAAACTCTCATTTTGATGCTTTCTAACCTAAAAATGGCACTAAAAACACATAAAAAGTGGTTGATAATATCTAGGACTAGGTTCTTGGCCTCTCATTAGGCTCGAATGACAAACCCACCACCCATTATAGCCTCAACAATGCCCTTCCCAATACAAGAAAAATGTAGTTTTTAAACTTACGTTCAAACACACATAAAACAAAACTTTTAAGTCATTTTCATGAACCATCATATCCCTCCCATACCAATTTAATCTCTCTAGTCACACTCTAGATCACTCAAGTGAAACCTTCGATAGTAATCCATTAGACAAGTTACAGTGATGGGTCCTAAAATGCAACTTTTTGGCATTGAATAGGCAACATCTTGAGCTCCAAATGCCATTTATGCCTCCATAAAATCCACTTCAGGATATATCAATTTGATTACATGTAAATAGGTAAATTACATGTGATCACACCACCACGATACTCAAATCCACCCAGAAGTGTATTTTCACTACCATTAAGGAGCACATAAACACTGACAATAAATGTTGTCAAAGTTTAATTTGTGGTTGTAGAACTCTCATTTCAATGCTTCTTGACCAAAACCTAGAACTACCAACACATATAAGGGGTAGCTAACATCTAGTAATAGGTTCTTATCCTCCCTTTGGGCTTGGATGACAACCCCACAACCCATTCTGAATTCAAGAATACCGTTCCCAATACAAGAAAAATGTAGTTTTTAAGTCTAAGTTCAAACACACATAAAACAAAACTTGTAATTCATTTATGTGAGCCATTAGATCCCTCCCCTACCTATTTAATCTCTCTAATCTCACCCTAGATAACTTAGGTGGAACCTTTGAGAGCAATCCATTTGACAAGTTGTTGTGATGGGTCTTAAAATGCAATGTTTGGGCATTGAATAAACAACTTCTTAAGCTTCAACTACCATTTCTACCTTTAAAACCTCCACTTGATAATATATCACTTCAATCACATCTAGATAGGAAAATAAGATGTGATCACACCACTATAATGTTCAAATATACCTAGAAGTGAATTTTCACTACTGTTTAGGAGCACAAAAATACTAACAATAAATGTTATCAAAGTTTAAGTTATAGTTATAAAACTCTCATTTTGATGCTTCCTAACCAAAAAATGGCACTACCCAAGGAGGGGGTGGCATATAATAACCATGAATAGGTTCTTAGCCTCTAATCAAGACTAAAATACAAACCCACCATCCATTTTGACCTCAAGAATGCCCTTCCTAATATAAGAAAAATGTAGTTTTTTAGCCTAAGTTCAAACACACATAAAATAAAACATGTAAGTCATTTATATGAACTTTCAGATATGTCCCCTACCTCTTTAAGTCATTTAATCACACACCAAAGAAATCAAGTGTAACCTTTAAGAATAATTTGTTGGATTTGTAGTGATGGGTCCTAAAATGCAACTTTTTGTCATTAAATAGGCAACTTCTTGAGCTCCAACTACCATTTCTGCTTGTGGGACCTCCACTTAAAAATATTTCCCTTCGATCACATATATATAGGAAAATTACACATGATCACACTGTGAGGATGTTTAAATCCACCTGAATGTGCATTTTCACTATCATTTAGGAGTGCATAAATACTGACAATAAATGTCTATGAATAGTAGAATTTGGTTGAGCACCATGACACATGTTCTCATTGCACCATTAAACCATAGTTTTTGCATCTATAAAATCAAAAACCTCTTCAAATTTCAACTCTTCCCTTGAAACAACTCTTTTTACACATGCTTTAGTATTGTGTTGGTCCCCTTTTCCATGGAAAACCTTGGTAAAACTCCAAATGCATTCTAAAGCAATGGTAATGTGCATCTTGCTCAACTAATAAAATATTAGTGCATTTTTAAATTACAATGTGCAATTATCTAACAAAATGTAATGTTGATTGAAAGTAATGTTCCTCTGACTCAAATGTTCATAGAACTTCTAAAAATAATGTTGCACATACTTTAAACTATGTGATTGGTCATTGTTGATATAGAAATGGTACTCCCTTAATATTTTATGTTGATGCTTTGTAATATCAAGTGCTTACATGAATTATATATGAATGAATATGAAAAATTATGATGAGTTGTAATACTATGATTAAACTTTGATTTGTGGTTTAAATGTGTAATTTTTAGAAAAGTCAACTGCTAAAATAATTGAACAAAGTGGGAATGTATCCTTGCTCATATTAAAATTTTTTATCCAACCATATAGCCCTATGTGTTTTCCTTGAATACTCATAAAGAATTTTATCCCTAAATTTGACAAAAAATTCAAAAATAGGTATCTTTTTTGTAATAAGCTCACACATTTTGGATACTTTGCCATATTTTAATTGATAAGTCATTGATTTATATTTGGTTAAACCAATTAATTCTTGTCCAATTGCACTTTTACTCTCCTCATAGATACATTTTTTAAATTTTGGAAATCTACCACAAATGCTACAATTTCCATCTAAATATGATTTGTTATAAATAATTATCCATTTGGTCTTTTGCAAAAAATAGTTGGAATAAATTCCTTGGCTGAATTTGGTATAAATTCAGTGCCACACTCCTAAAAAATGTTGTTAGTATGCAAAGTAAAATAAATATGGTGAAAAACATCATAGTTCATTGAAAATTCAACATGTTGCCTACAATAACAAGTGGTGCGTGTGTGATTTATTTTACAAAAAAGGTTTGGCCATCTCAAAATATCTTTGATAAATATAAATTTTTGGATGTTTTTCTAAAAACTTATAATACAATTGTGTTTGAGTCATATCCAATAAATATTTTGAATGCAATTCACGGTTACGAGAGCTAACTCTTATTTTCACTAAATCTCTTTCATTGGGTGAAACTCTTGTATTGTCTTTCCAAAATTGAGCAAGTAACACTTTGAGAGCATCAACTATAGGCTTGTCCTTTCATAGAAGTCTACCAAATAATGCATAGAGCTCTTTGGTATTAGATTCATTAAGTATTTCATGTCTTTCAATTACTTTCATTAATGTTTTTATTTTTGTATTGAGTGTTTGATTTTTTTTTTTGAAAACATTCATTTTTTCCCCTATTTGGCCACTTACTACATACTCTATAAATATATGTTGGGAAGCATTACAATCTTGGGCCTACAGTATGATATGAATCATATAGTTTTTCAAAAATTTTATTATTTTCATCATCCATGTTAGATGTTTTTATTCCTAATGTGTATATTATAGGTCTCATCTTAATCAATTTTATCAACAAAACAAATAATTGACATCTTTGAATATCATAATCTAAATTATCAAAGAAACTATCCAAAATTTATTGAGCCATTCTTATTGAATGACGATCAGACATTTTGTTATGCATTGGTTCTAAAATATTTTCATTAACTTCAATTAAGTATTTATATTTTCTACACACAATTTTTGGAGGTGTTGTGAATGGTGGAATTTGTTGAGAGTGTGTCTCAAAATAATTATTAATTTCATTATTTAGAGGTGGGATGATGTTTTATTCATTGTTGATTATTAATTATATGTTTCTATGAAATTTTATTGATAGTTAATTTCAATTATTTGTTTACATCAAATTTTCTTCATTCATGGGGGGTGAAGCATTATATATAGACTCATCATCAATAAAATAAAAAATTTGGAACTTTGAATGTAAAATTTTGACATTATCTAATTCATTAATGTCAACTTCATTATTATTCATTTCAATATGGTTAATTTCATCATCATTCAATTCATTATGGTCAATTTCATCATTATTTAATTCATTATTATCATTTGGCTCATTATATGTGGCATGGTTCGTCAACAATAGGGTTTGTACCTTGTCTACCATGAAGTTTTTGCATTTGTATCTTGTGTTTTTCTCTCAACTATTCTAATTCCTTTAGTGTTTTTTCTTCAACATCTTCCTCTTCCTCGAACATGATCCATTACCAATCAAGGACAATTGATAGATTTTCAAAGGTGGGGTCAAAAGTACACAGGTCCTATGGAAGTACGTACAAAATGTTTGTGCGGATAGAATTCTCAATTTGGGTTAAAAATAGATGTTGAAAAGTGAGTTTTATCTAGATTAAGAATAATGTGATCATGTCATGCAATAACGTGATCACATTATATAATATGATCACATTATTCAATGACATGATCAAATTATTCAATAACATGATCATATTATTTTATAACATGATTGCATTATTCTTAATATTTGATTCAAGATAAGCATAGACTTTGAGAAGTGAGAACTTTGTCTATATTAATAATAATGGGATCACAATATTTAATAATGTAATCATTTTATACTTAATATAGATTAGGGATTAGGGATTAGGGAATTAGGGCATAGGGATTATAATATATGTTTTAGGGTTTAGGGATTAGGGATTATGGCATAGGGTTTAGGTTTAAGGGTGTATACAAGGTTTAATCACTCTATGCCATGTGAACCTAATTATTACTACAAAGGCTGTTAATTGGGGCTAAATCGATTGGTAAATATGAAAATTTTATGGTTTATAATTTAGGGTATAGTGTTTAGGGTTAATGGTTTAAGGCTTAGGGTTTAATGTATATATGGTTTAGGGTATATGTAGGGTCCACTATATTTTTAGGCTCAGTTAGACCCCAAATCATCATAGATTGAGCCAATTAGTCAATTGGGATAATGAGTAATGAGATTCAGCTAAAACTAAGCAATGTATATACCTAATTATTATTGTAAATGATTTTAATTAAATCTAAAATGATTGACCAGGTTTAAAATATAGGGTACATAGGGTTTATGGTTTAGGGCTTAGGGTTTAAGACCTATAAAGTTTAGGGTTTAGAGTACACATTGTTAATCACAAAGATAATTGAGGATAATTTGAATCACTTGGACCTATTTGTGATTATAGAATGTGTTTTTAGGTTGTCATTATACCCCACATCATCATGTAGATAGAGTAAATTAGTTAAATAGGGTAATCAATCATGTGATTTAGGTCAAACTGAGCCCTGTGAACTTAATTCTTAGTCTAAATGATGTTAATTTGGGCTAAAATGATTGGTTCAGGGTTTAAAGAGTTTATATTTATGGTTTAGAGTTTAGGAATTAGGAAATTTAGGTATTAGGGCTTAGGGTATATGTTTTAAGGTATATAAGGTACAATCATGAAGGTAATTGTTGTAAATTTGAGCTCCTTGAACTTAGATTTATGAGTAAATAATGTGATTTTGGGCTTAATTAGCCCCCATATCATCATAAATTGAACCAATTAAGTCAATTGTGGTAATGAATGATGTGATTTTGACCAATTTGATCCTTGTGAACCTAATTATTTCTATAAAAGATGTTGATTAGGGCTAAATTTTTTGATTTAAGGTTTAGGGTCTATAATTTAAAGGGTTTGGGGTTTAGGGCTTATGGTGTAGGGTTTAAGGTAAATGGTACAGGGTTTAGTGTTTAAGATATATGATATAGGGTCAAATTGCTAAGGCAATTGAAGAAAATTTGAGTTGTTTGTTCACCTATTTATGAAAATTACCTTCATGTTTGCATATTTGATAAAAGTAGGGTCAGATAAGCCATATATGTTTCATACATTATACAATTCATTAAGCCATAAATTTGGTTTAGGGGATCAATATTTTCCAAATCATGCCCTTAATTACAAAAATTGACTAATTGGATTAATTCATGATAAAATCAAACTTAATTTTTCCCCAAAACATATCCTACCCTTAAAGGGGTTCAAATTGGCCTCAAATGACTCCTCAATTAAATATATAAACTCTTAAAATGGTTAATTATATATGACATAACATTAGGGTTAATTTCAGTCTAAATCACGTCATATATGATTTAAAATAGGTTCATGTGGCTCATTTTAATGCTAATTAGGGATTAAGATTAGGGATTAAGGCATTAATGCATATGGTTTATGGATTAGGGATTATGGAATTAGGGCATACGGCTTACCATTTACGTTTTAAGATTTATGGATTAGGGATTAGGGCATAGGGTTTAGGCTTAAGATTTATATAAGTTCTAATTGCTCTATGCCATGTGAACCTAATTATTACTACAAATGATGTTAATTGGGGCTAAATCGATTGGTACATAGAGAAAGTTTATGGTTTATAATTTAGGGTATAGTGTTTAGGGTTTATGGTTAAGGGATTAGGGTTTAATGTATATATGGTTTATGGTGTACATAAGGTTCATTATGTCTTTTGGCTCAATTAACCCCCACATCATCACAGATTAAGATAATTAGTCAATTGGGACAATGAATAATATGATTTGGGATAAATTAAGTAATATATATACCTAATTATTACTCTAAATGATGTTAATTAGTGCTAAACCAATTGGTTTAAGGATTAAAATATAGGGTATAGGGTTTATGGTTTAATTCTTGGGTTTTAAGACCTATAAGGTTTGGGGTTTAGGGTACACAGGGTCTAATCGCAAAGATAATTAATGATAATTTGAATACTCAAACCTATTTGTGACTATAGAATGTGTTATTGATTTGTCATTATACCCCATGTCATCATGAAAATTGAGTGAATTAGTCAAATGGGAGATTTAGTCATGTGATTTAGGCTAATTGAGCCCTATGAACTTAATTCTTAATCTAAATGATGTTAATCTAGGCTAAAATGATTGGTTCAGGGTTTAAAGAGTTTATATTTATGGTTTAGAGTTTAGGGATTAGGAAATTTAGGGATTATGGCTTAGGATATATGTTTTAGGGTATATAAGGTACAATCATGAAGGTAATTAGGCAAAATTTTAGCTTTTTGAACCTAGATCTATGAGTTAAAAATGTGATTTTGGGCTTAATTAACCCCCACATCATCACAGTTTGAGCCAATTAAGTCAATTACAATAATGAGTGATGTGATTTTAACCAAGTTGATCCCTGTGAACCTAATTATTACTATATACATGATGTTAATTGGGGCTAAATTGATTAGTTTAGGGTTCATGGTCTACAATTTAAAGGGTTTTGTTGTGGTGTGGAGCTAAAAGCTTCAACTGTTTGCAGACACTAGAAGGAAGGATGCTGAAGAACCAGAGCCACCACCATTGACAGTATGATTGACGTCGGTCAAGTGCAGTGGAGAAGGAGACCGATGACGGCAGGAAGTCGGTCGACGTCGGCAGCACCAGACCAGCAGGGACCGGCGTCGGTCACCTATGTATTTTTAGAACTGCTGTTGACGAACAGTCAGTTAGTTGAACTGAGTGTTTGCATGCTAAGGGGCTAATTTAAGTCATCGGCTGTGTGTCTAATTTTAGTAGTTAGAGTTCTATTTTTTGTAAGCATGGGATCTTATTTATAGACCCATGAGGCATGTATTGTAACTAATTCTAAGGCAAGTAAAAAAGCATTGAAGCAAAGCAAGGTCAAGGAGATCTACAGGTGTAAGGGCAAGGAGATCAGCTGAAGCATTCAAGGAGGAATAGCAACTCAGGCTTTAGAGTTGTTGTGTTGAGCAAGAGAGAGAGGGAAGAAGGTCTTGAGGTGTGGCAAGCCTTTGAGGTGGAGGAAGAAGTGGCATCTTCCTTATTGTATTTTCTTCTAGTAGTATTTAATACAAGAGTGTGTATTGTCTCTCAAATTCTTTGTTGTCTCAAGTTTCTAGCTACTTTATCATTCTGGTATAATTTCGTGTTTAATTGCATATAAGAAAGTAATCAATTGTGCTCTAATTGGTAGAGCTATAGATCCCCTGACAGGTTTGGGGTTTAGGGCTTATATATTAGGGTTTAAGGTAAATAGTATTTTAGGGTTTAAGGTAAATAGTACAGGGTTAGGGTTTAAGATATCAGATATAGGGTCCAAGCACTAAGGTAATTGAAGAAAATTTGAGCTGATTGTTCACCTATTTGTGACAATTTCCTTCATGATTGCATTTTTGATAAAAGTAGGGTTAGTTAAGCCATACATGTTGCATACATTATATAATAGATTGAGCCATAAATTTGTTTTAAGGGCTCAATTTTTCCAAAATCACACCCATAATTTCATAAACTAACTAATTAGATTAATTCATGATAGAATTAAATGTATTTTTCCCCCAAATCATATCTTACTCTTGAAGGGGTTCAAATTGGCCTCAAATGCCCTTTGGATTAAATGACTCAAATCTTTGGTTAATTATATATGACATGACATTAGGGTTAATTTCACTCCAAGTCACATCATATATGATTTAAAATAGATGCATTTGGCTCATTTTGACCCTAATTACCTCCATAATTAAACCAATTGACATTTACATTCATTAGCTAACGACTTCAAGTTTATTGATATAAAAACCACATTCTATACTTCTAAAACTTGAATATAAATAAATAATGTATCTTTTCTTCAATCAAGCTAATGAAATTGGAGACAATCAACCCCAAAATATCACATTTTATAGTCATGTAATTAGGTTGAAGGGGCTCAAAATAACCCCAATTTTATTAAAATGTACAACTAGATTGGTACTCCAAAGGCTAAGTTTTGGCCATAGGTTTAAAAAATGAATTATATGACATCTCATGGTAAAATCAGTTATATCATAAAATGTATAATTAGTTACACCTTAAAACTTGTTAGGTTCTGGAGCTAAAAGCTTCACCAAGATGCAAACAAGATGAGTTAAGGAGGTTGCAGAGAGTTTGCTGTTGTCACAGTCACCGGCGTCGATCAGGCCAATTGACATTGGAAGGGTACAAACAGGAAGACAACCGACATCGGTCAGAGATCGGCTGGCTTTGACACCCCCAGGCAGACAGGGACCGACGTCGGTCACCTGTGTGGTTCGAGCTGGGAGTGTTACGGGCAGCTAGTTAACGAACCAAGTGTTTGCATGTCAAGAGCCAAATTTAGACTAGAAGCTACGGATCTAATTATTGTAATTAGGTGTCTAATTATTGTTTGCATGAGATCTATTTAAGAGACTCATTGGTTGTATTGTAAAGTGTGCTAGAGAGTAAGAGAGCAAAATAAGCTCCTTCAAAGAGAGGAGAGAAATGGTGTGTTCCTCCTAGTGCCACAGTACCAAGTGTGGGTGCTAGTTTGGAGAATCAGAAGGGTTCTTCGTATATGTATGATCTTGGTCAGCAGGTGTGCATGGCTTCTTTTGGATATCTACAATGGTGAGTAAGGTCTAGTGATTTATAGGTAGCAGCAGAGAGCAGGAGATCTACTTGGAGTACGGTTGTGTACTTGGTGTACTGGCAGCGTTGTTTTTGACTGGTGGAGGTGAACACCAAATCTGTATTGGAGTTGATTGTTGGGACCATGAGAGAGAGGGAAGAAGGTCTTGAGGTGTGGCAAGCCTTTGAGGTGGAAGAAGAAGTGGCATCTTCTTTATTGTATTTTCTTCTGAGTGATTATTAATACAATTGTGTATTGTCTCTCATATTCCTGTGTTGTTTTATATTTCTAGTTACTTATCATTCTGGTTAAATTCTGTGTTTAGTTGCTAATACAAAAGGTAATCATATATGCTCTAATTTGTGGAGCAAGATCCTGACAAAACTAATTAATTATAAGTAGTCAAGTTAACATATTAAAATCCCTGTAATTTTTTTGAAGTCTAATGTGATACCAGGACACCTTAATTCACTATCCAAGGTTAGGTACCTTTCCTATATCACATAAAAGAACAACGCTATTATGGATCTCAATAACATATAAGAACATATATAAAATTTGATGTCAAGAGCAAACTTCAGTTTTGGGTGTTATGAATATATCACATGATCACATTATTAACTAATATGCTTGCGTTAAAAACTAACTTAATCACATTATTAATGTGGTTAATAATGTGATTGTATTCATAATGTGATCATGTTAATCATGTGATCATGTTATTAATGAGATCATGTTATTTGAATTCAAAAAATAAGCCTTTTGGCTTGAGAATTGCTTGGATTCCCAAGCCAAAGGATTGGACCTGTCAATCTACAATCGAGTCTGAGAGTATTGATAAAAAAAAACAAAATTGAACTTTGATCACCAAATACACTACAAATTGCAATGGTAAAATTCAAAAAATTAATACCATCATGACGAGCATGTTCTTCTCTTTCCAAAAACATGATTTTTATAATTTTTGGACTAATTTAAGGTTTCAAACTATGTTGATTTCTAACTATACCTTTTTAAGGCCACTACATGCTGCAAACATACATGCCTATACATGTTCATGTAATTTGTTTTCCTTTGATTTGAGTGAAAAACAAGTTATATTATTACAAACTAGGTCCACTTCTACACACATTAAGAGAAAAAATATGATTTTTTTTTAGGTAGTTAGGTGCACCACATGGGCAGCTATCCATTTTTTATCAGTTTTAAGGATCTATTTACTTGAAAAATTCATAAAAAAAATTATTCATTAAAAACATATAAAAAATATAGGTAAAAAAATAGAATATCTTATATAAATGTTCATCAAAGGGTTTCAAACAATAATTAACACTACTAGAAAAATGGTGTTCTACACGGCCATCTATCTACTCTATTTTATTGAAAAAATATAAGTTCCTCTTCAAATTTTAGATGTTTGACCTAGTTATGCATAACCATTCTAAAAAAAATAGTGTTTTATAAACTAGACTCAAAATTATACATTTCGTGTTCTTATGCCATCTTCAAATTTAGAGTGTAGATATCTCAAATTATCTACATAAGTTTAGATTTTTAAAATTTCAAGAAAGTCATGTCCACGGGTAGGCCCCTTTTTGTCCCCCAACTTTGTGCACTTACCCCATCCTATCATTGTAAAATTATATCACTTTTGAGCTTAATTTTTCTTCTTTTCTCTTAAATTTACTATTTTTCTATTCTTTGGATATCTACAAAAAAATCTCTATGCATTGGTGAATTATCTTCCCATAATTGACAATATCACTGTGTAATAGAAATATCACTTCTCCACTATTTCTATCTCTCTATGGTTTTTAGGAAAATAATGAGATTACTCTACATATCAATGGTAATACTTTGTGTATCATTAGGAACACTCTCTACTCCATTCAAACTATAAACGATGATATCAAAAACCTTAATGGTGGGACCACTCTATATTTTAATGATAATGTGCTATGTATTGGTGGAATAGACCTAAAAAATAATGACATCATGATGGTAAAAATATTAATTTTCTTCATATATGTCATTTTAAAATCTATTGAAACACCCTCTTTACCAATGATATCACCCTAATAATTAGTGACATCTCCCTATTAATTGACATAATCATGAGTTTCCCATTTGTTGTTTATTTTGTCTATAGAATAATGGGATTTCCATCTCAATAATAGGATCTCTTTGTGTTGTTTTCTTTCAAGCTAAACACATAACTATTATACTAGATATGCTTTCCAGAGACCACATTTGAAAAAATTTCATGCTTTCTTTAAGTTGTCTTCTTGCAAGCTAAACACTTGCATTTGGTGTTCTAAAAAACTTGCTTACTTTCTTTCATTTATATACATGTTTGTTTACTCGTGAATAATATATTATGTGTATGATGTCCCCTTGCCCCCTTAAAATATCCTGGGTGATAAAAAAACATATTACTATTCACCCATTTTTCTTCTTTATTGACTATGCGGGGTGGATTTCATCTCTTTTTTATGAATTCTTAGGGTGTGGTGACTAGGGTTTCATCTCCTAGTGTATTTACCAACCCTATACATCAGATAAGGGATATAAATTGAGGTAAATTATCATTAAGAACATATAAAAATTTCCCATAAATGGTTTCATGATAGAAAGGGGTTTATCCCTAATGCTATGATATCAAACATCACCCTTAGAGTGAAATGTTTTGGTAGCACTTCATTGAGACCTTTATGGCTGAAGTGGTCATGGAGGGGATAAACCCTCTTGTGAATTTTACATTATTTATACTTCTTAGATGGATTTTGAGCCCCATGTATTGGAAGGTATATTAGGGATCATTTAGAAAAGCCATGTAAAATTTTACGATTAACAACTTTATCTTTAAATGACTTATTGTGTGAAGGAAACCAACCTCTCTCAAGATTTCATGATGTACTGCTTGAAATTAATTTGTCCCCACTTTAAGTATGGTAGTTATGTGGACTACACTTCAATTGCACACATGTTATTCAACTAAAGATAGGGTTTATTCTAAATGCATATTGTTGATTGTTTATTATCTTCTCTCTATTTTGTGTGACACATCTTACACATCAAAAAAAGTTAGAAATATCCTAAGTCCAAAATAATATAATTTTAAACTTAAGCGATAATACATTATTCTGCCTAATTTTTAGGTCATCTTTATTTAATTCTAAGTGTTACACTACCCATTTGGTATGGTACTTTATCCCTAATATACCATTATGTTTTCTATTTTAAAGCAAATCCAAATTAGGTTAGTTTAAACTAAAGTCCAATTCTTGTTCAACTCAAAATCAGGTTCACTTTGAATCAAAAATCTAATTCTAATCGAAAATTTGAATGAAGTCAATTTTTAAAATCCAAATGAAGTCAAATTCGAAAATTCAAACAAAGTCAAATTTCAAAAGTCAAATTAAGTCAATTTCAAAAGTCAAACTAAGTCAAATTTCAAAAGTCAACTTTTTAAATTAAAATTAAGTCAACTTTAAAAAGACAAACCAAAGTCAAATCTAACATCAAGTCAACTTTGAAGGTCAAAATGTGAATCAAAGTCAAGGGTTAAGTCACAATGAAGCATTTTCAATATTTTGAGATCAAATTTGGTTAAGGCACATTCACATATTATCCTTGACCCTTCAACTATTTCACTACAACCTTTTGGAAAGAAATTTGAAACAAACATCATTTTACTTTGACAAGTTTAAATTATATTTCCTACCTTAACCAAGAAGTATTCCAAAAATATATTAAGATGCAACTTGACATCAAAGACATTTCTCAAAAATTCAATAGTCAACTTTGTGTTTATAGGGACAACTTTACATGTTTTCAAATTTAGTCAATTCAAACTTTCCATCTTGACTCAATATAAATATTATTAATCCAAATAACCTCGATATACAAGAAGTAGGGCCACATATAACCCTAATTTTGATGAGGAATAATTTTACGATCCATTTGGATCTTTCTAAAACAAGAAAAATAAAGAAGAGGAGGTACATCAACATGTGTATAATGAGGTGCCACTTAGAATAAAAGGATGTAGCTATGTTCAAATTGAGGAGATACATCCAGAGTCAACTCTCACTCATGAACAAACCCTTGTCCAAACTTCTGATCAAATTCTGGAATCATCAAATAAAGGAAAAGGGAAACTTGTAAATCTTGCCCATAGTATGCAACTCATCATCACACAATTACAACAGACTAGTCAGATTCTAGTCTCTTTGGCTACCTTCCTACCTAATGATTCTTTAAATAATCCCACACATGTGGATAAAAACTTGCCCATTGAAAAACACCAATATTTACTGGTTAATCCTTCATCAAGTGTGGGTCCATTCATAACTCTTGAATCAACCCCCTTCCCCTTCCCTACCCATGGATCCATTGCTACAAGCTACTAGAAATCCACTGCAAGTATTTCTTAATCTACATAAAGTCCTTCCTAGTTCACAACAAACTTCTTCTAGTTTCAAACCACTTACTTCTAGTTCATAACAAGTTCTTTTGAATTCCTAACAAATTACTCCTATTTCCCAAGAATTTTCTTCCTCTACTTTACAACAAGTTACCAATAATTTCCAACATCTTTCTTCTAGTTTGCAACCAATTCCTTTGAACTCTCAACAACTAGCTTCTAGTTTGAAACAAGTTCATTTAAAACCCATAAAAATTTCCTTCTATTTCCCATTATATCCCTTCCAATCCACAATAACATCTTTCCAATAATCTCCCATTATAACAAATCAAGGCTAATCCATAAAAACAAGTTGAAAATCCTCTATTACAATAAGTTGTGATTAATCTCCAACAAATCCCTATTAATTGCACAATCTCTTTCTTCTAATCAACAAGAAATTCTCATTTTCCAACAACACATCTCTACGTAATAAGTTCCAACAAATCTTCCCATATCAACAACAAATTCCTCCAATCCAACAATGTGTTGCTAATACACTTTCCAATTCTAATAAGCACCACATACCTTATCAACATTATAATCTTAGATATAGGGCAAATAACCCTAATAGCTCATCCCAAAAGGTATCCATTCCAACCTATTTTAATCCTAATCCACCTATCTATCCAAATCATCTCCTTTTGAACATTCAACAAAATATAAACATACTAATTGATATGAGTTTTCTTCAAGTACCTTTCATGTCTCATTTTTAGGTGCCAAAATTTGAAAAATACAAGGGAAGGGGTGATCTTAGAGAGAAACTCATTTCCCATACCCATTATCTATTTATTAAAGCAATGGATTAGATTAAAACACACAATGGTACATTCTTAAATCTTCAAACAATATAATTTACATCCACCATATAATTTATTTATATAAAAAAATTTGAACAATAAACATTTTGTTGGTATAATTCCACTTTCTTCAATTTAATCGGAGGGATATTTAATTTATCATATAAAATATTTGCTTGTAAAAAATGAAATAATTAAATAATACACAATAAATTTTTACTATTAAAATCCACTAAATCTTACTCAAAAAGATTGAGATATCTTTAAAAGAAATAATAGAAAATTAATTTAAAAACATAACATTTATGAAAATATTAAATAAGGAAACCTTCTTTCATAGAAATAAATCAGGTGTTTTAATAATAATAATAATAATAATAATAATATTTATCAAAGGTTTAAATACAGAAGCTTTTTTCATAAGAAGAAATTATTATTTTTTAAAATAAAAATGATTTTTATTATTTAAAAAAAAATATTATATAAAATCTATAATATATTTGTTTGTATGAAGGTTTTATTTCGAGATCTCAATATAATAATGAATTTTTGAAATTAGTATTTTTTAAGTTTTAAATTTGATCTATTAAAATATATTAAGATGTCTTAACATGTTTTTTCTCATATAAATAATCTAAATAATTAATAAGATCTTATTTTTTAAAATCTTTTTAAAATTAAAGAAAGAAAAGAAAAAAGATATGATAAGATTTTCTTTTTTCTTTTCTTTATAAAGAATATTTAAAAAAAAGATACGATAAGATGAATTGAAGGACTAAATTTGATAGTTAGGATTTTGGGAAGAAAAGAGAGAGAAATCAATCTACTAGAGTTTTATGGTTTGTGTCTTCCTATTTACATCTTTTGCCTATATTGTTTATATCGTTAGGCCCATGGGATTTTCTAGGGTTACAACACATTAATTGCACCTGGTGTGCCACTCTTTAGCTAGGTAAATCCTATATTTATGGCTTCTCCATGCTCTACTACATCTGTTAATACAAGAGTTGGAGTTAATGGCACCCAAATGAGATAATTTTTTTTTCTGAAAGTCTACGATGAGGTAATTCCTCGACCCCTCTTCATTTTGGAGGAAAATATTCCTATTTTTGATATTGAACATTATTACAAGTGGTATGAAAATTAATTTGTCATTACTTATTTTATTGTCTGCATTCATTACTTATTTTGTTGCCTGCATCCCCTCAAAGGATTACCTCCATAACTAGCTCCACAACCATCGGGAGTCATTACGTGTTCATGTATATAGAATCTGAAACCTTACCAAAGGTTTTTCCTTATTTACATTTAAGGAACCCTCTTAGACATAGATGATTCTTGCAAAGTCCAATGTTTGGTTCTTTCATAAATAACTTATGATGTTGTCTACCTAGACCCATGATTTTAAGGTTTCTAACAATGTCACCATTCATGTCCCTTTTTAGGTTGGGCTTCCTAATTTTCCAATTTACCTATGGGATTTTATACCCCAAATCATTGATCCCATAAGATGTGTGGTTACAATTGAACCAGATAGATGGTTCTCCTCTCACCCTAACAAGCAAGTCTATGTGTAGGTTGACCTCTCCAAGGAGATGGAGTTTATCAAAATCCAAGTTGGGGAGACCCAATGGTCACAAAAAGTTTTTTATTTCAACCTTACCAACAATTGTTTTCACTATCAAGTTTCAGACCATCACATCAAAGATTGTCTTCATATGGGTTGTCTGAAGCCTCTTCAGCCACCTCCTCAAATCAAGAAGCCTAAACCAATAGGGCTAGGCCACAATGTCCCCCAAATGATCATCAATCCCTAAGCCATAAAACACACCCCAACTACCACCTAAAGATAATTATCCTCTAGTTATCATTCCCTCTTAAGGGACTTCTTTGTTACCCCCTACAATCCCAATTATTTCCAACCTATAGAGCATTTCTCTAGCCTCCTAGAATCTTAGAATGCCAATGGCTGAGGTTATCTCAACTAGTGCCTCATTCTCCCTACAGTCTCATAGTTCATCTTGTAGGGGCAAAGACTCTCCTTGGGAGGAGTATGATTCCAAATGCTATTTCATTACGGCCGATATAATTTCATGACCTCACCAACACAACTTTGCAGGATTGATAGATTTTGAGGACATGTAAGGGGAGATTCAAATGGATGACCCTTCCCTATAAATGTATTATCATGGAATGTTAGGGGTCTTACAAAGTCTACTCATAAATACTTTATGTGAGTTGCTTATCAGGAGATTGTTTTTCCATATATTCTTTGTCTGTAGGAAGTTAAATTATCTAGTTTTCTCTTCCAAATGTCCTTGAGAATCATTTTGTTAATGCCACCCAAATCACCACCTTGCATGAGGTAGGACATGACAACACTTGTATTTTAGTTACTCCTAAAGTCTCCCCTAGCATCATTTCTATGAGGTAGGATCCATCACATTGGGGAGTCTGGATTATTCTTGACATTGATGGCTATACATTTGGCATTCTCAACATCTATACTCCCAATGATGGCCCTGATTGCTCCCTACTTTTTTTTATTTTGGCAGACATGCTACTTACTTCCACATGGCTTGTGTGCTATGACATCAATATAATTGAACACCCCAAAGACAAGTTTGGGGCCTTCCCTATGCATTGGTGTGTTGGTGAGTGCAAGGCTTGGTATTATTTTAACCCTCTCTTATGGTGACATAAATTTAATCATACATCTAGTTTATGTGGTCCAACTACCAATCTAGGGATCACAACTTGATAAAATAGATCCACCACTTTATGATGTTAGATTAAAATCTTTTTCCATTTTCTAGCATTGATGGCCATCTTGTTAATGTCCACTTGGATATTATTATTTTAGATGACTCACCTATCTCCTACAAAGTGGAATGGACCTCTAAGTAGTACAATGTTCCATTTAATTGATGTATTCTCAATAATTCCATGTTGATTCATGTTGTTACCATCCAAATCATCCAATGGATCTGGAACCTGGCCCCACAACCTCCTAATGCTACTAGCTAGACTGAGTGGTGGAATGAGGCCATTCTGTGTACCACCTCCTTCCTTTGCCAACATGGGAAAAATGTCACTTAGATTTTTAAGTGATCAAACAAGGCCACACTTAATGATTTAAAATGGGTCTCCACCTCCCTCGAGACTAATCTTTTCAACATGTAATTGTAGAGGCTGACTACCTCCCTCAAACACCACCTCAAGGTGGAAGATAATCATTTAGCCAGAGGTGACTAGCTCTGCACTCGGCAACACTAGCTCAAAATTGGTGATAAAGCCTCCAAGGAGTTCTTCAAAGTTCTAAAAGCCAAGCAAGATCATAGAAAAATTAAAGCCATTCAAGTGGCTCAATCCTATCTTACCTCCCAGTCTGATATCTCCTTGGCCTTTCTTGAGTATTACAAGATAGTTTTTAAAACCCAGCCTTTCACCACTAAGTGGTCTAAAGATCTTTATAATTTCCTTGATGTGGTGCCTCGCAAGCTCAAGCCATCTAACTAATGGCTTTGTGATGCCCACTCACCTTGTAGGATTTTATAGAGGCTTTGAACTATATGAGCAATGATAAAGCCCCCAACCTTGATGGATTCCCTTATGAATATTACAAATGAGTTTATAGATAGAGTTTGGGAAAGGAGATTCCTTTCATTAGTGAGGTGATTAAATGGTTTTGGGAGTTTACTAGTCCTGACTTGCTACAAGTCTATAAAAAATCCTTGTAAAATCAGTCTCTTGAACCCATGATCAATCAAGTAAATATCAAATTCATTCCCAACGTTGGATATCGAGAGCTTCTTACCAGTTGGAGGCTGATAACCTTGCTCAATATCTCTTACAATATTCTTGTCAAAGCCTTCATCAATTGCATTCAGCTCATCCTACATGCCATTGTTAAAGTAGAACAAAAATGATTTATTAGAGGGTGATCTATTTTGGATAATCTTATTGTAGTCTGGGAGGGTATGGATTGGGCCCACTCCTCTCTCTAGAGAACTATTTTTATTTAATTGGACTTTAAAAAGGCTTGTGACAAGATCAAATGGTATTTTATTCTTTCCATGCTCAAGGCTCTCAGCTTTGGCCCCTATTTCATTTATGTAGTGAAAACTTTGCTTCATGATGCCTCCACCTACCTCACTATCAATGGGCATCAAACCATGGGGATCAAGCTCCAATGATCTATTCACCAAGGTTATCCCCTTGCTCTAGCACTCTATGTTTTAGCCATTGAAGTCCTAAGTTACCTCTTTGCTTCTAATAATTCTTAGAGGCTCGTTCATAGCATTAATTTTCTCGACTGCACCTCTCAAATCATTAATGGCCATTTTGAAAAATGACACCTTCCTTATGCTTGAAGAGCAAAAGGCAAATTTTAATGAAGTTATGCAAAGCCTAGACATCTTTTATTTGGCTTTTGGATCTAACCTTCAATGGAGGAAAACCTAATGTTTTTGTCAAAGAATGATGTCTATGCCTAAGTGGCTTAGGAAGTTTAATTGGTAGTGGATTACTCGGGGGGAATAATTCAAGTTCTTGGGCATCCCCTTCACTTTTGACAACTCACCGTTTGAGCTTTGGAAATATATCCTCAACAAGATTGAAAAGAAGATTGAGTATTAGATCTCCAAGCCCCTATTTATAGTGGGCAAGTTCCAGATTTATACTAAAATCTTGGCTACCACTCATGTTTATTATTCCTCCTATTGGGCCCCTTCCAAAGCCTCTTATGATAGTCTAGCCAAGCTTCTCATAAATTTCATCTGGACAAATTCTAACAGGGCTCAAGGATTTCACAAGTGGCCTAAGACATTTTTTGTCTTCCTCGTGATAAAGGTGGCATGGGTATCACTAAAACCTATCGACAAAGTATGTATTTGTGTGTTAAGTGGGTTGTTTGGTTTACTGAGGGCAATGAGTCTTGGAAAATTCTTCTCTGACATTGTATCTCTTCAGGCTCTCCCTATGGTAAAACTAGTTCATAGATTATTCACTTTCAATTCCTCCTCATCACTACTATGCATGTTAAGATTATTGGCTCCTTTGTAGTCAAGATTATATGGAAGGCTTTCAAAGTAGTCAAACCCCACTTGTAGTGGGTAGGGGATGGTTGTTACATAGGGTTATCTTTTATTGACCATAACTTATGATGGTCTCCTATTCTCACTAATTCTTCCATTCCCCTGGTTGAATTACCTAGTATTAAAGCTCTATGATTATTATACAAAGGGATTCACACTATCTGTGATTTGGTTACCTCTAGAGACTAGATCCCCTTACCTAATTTAAAAAGTAAGTTTTAATTAAATAATGTGGGATTACCTTCTACCCTTTGTATTCAATAATTACTCCCTAATGTTATGCTATATAAGCTTGGCCTATAGCCTCCTAGGGCCTAGTGGAAAGATTGGAGGTGAAACTATGATACACACTTTAAAAGATACTCTCCTGAGATTCTTTATCAAGTGATGAGTCTATTCTCTCTAGATCTCAATAAGCTCAATGGGGGCTGGGGCCTTCCGTCCTCTCCCATGACTTGGATCACTCATCTGGATCGTGTGTGTCACCTTGACCTAGATCCCTAGCTAGCTCATTTTTTGTGGTGTTTAATTTACTAGGGACTCCAGCTTGGTGAGAGGCTGCTCCATCTCTACATTCCCTCACCCTTTTATATGGCTTGCAAGTGAACAAAATATTTTAAATATCTATCTTGGTTTTGTCCTAAAGCTCAGTTTGCCTAGCGATAGATTCATTCGTTATTTCAACCTTATTCTCCTGAGCCTTTATCTTGGCATCAGACGCTCTTTCAAGATTTTTATAATTGGCCAACTTCTATTGCCTTTTTAATGCATTTA
The DNA here is from genome assembly GCA_037957365.1 of Torreya grandis. Taxonomy (NCBI): domain Eukaryota; kingdom Viridiplantae; phylum Streptophyta; class Pinopsida; order Cupressales; family Taxaceae; genus Torreya; species Torreya grandis. The sequence continues at coordinate 1,280,678 of JARHVA010002481.1, forward strand.
TTTCATGCTATCATCCTCTTTCAGGTTTAGAAAGCCATAAATAATTTTATTTTTAATCATGAGGCCTATGAAATTTCATTTTCTATTAATAAAATGGTTATTGTTATTTCATCAATTTACTTGTAGATTCAAGCACAAGTTGAGAAGATGGCGTTGAACCTCTTCTACATGTAGGAGCTCCTCGACCATAGGGGAGTGCCCCTTACACTATGATCATATTTCGACTAAATGACCCACCTTGCGATCCCCCGCCACCTCCTCCCAAGAGGCATAGAAGCATAAGCTAGTTCTGAAGCATGGTCACTTTTTGCCTCACCATCCCCTAGGGGGTGGTTGGAATTCTCATGAAAAGTCTAATGTTGGTCCTTCATAGTGGTCTCTAGAAAGCATTATTGTTCCTGCGTATCCCATTGATGGTTGGCCTATCACTATTCATGATGACCCCCCTAGATGGTTGAAATGCTTAGTAAATTCATGATGTAGAACTGCCCAATTGGTCGACGCTTCCCAAAGATGACCCTCTACATCCGCCTCCACCTTTGTGTCTTAGGGGATAACATGGGCTTAATTTTCTAATGGTAGGTTATTTATAGTTTCTTTTATCATGCTTTGACCAAGTATTTTTTGATGTTTTGAGCTGGTTTTGTCCTCCAACATGGAGTTTGAGCTGTGACTTGTCTAATTGTACATTAATTTGTAACCTTCTATAATCATATATATTTTAGTATAATGTAAATCATTCCAATAATAAATATATGATAAGATATATTTACATATTATAAAATATATGGTTTAAACATCAATTGAGTATAAGGTTAATAATTATGTCTCATTTTCCTAAGAAACTCATCATCAAGTATTAAAATCTGAACTCATTAATGATTGTAAATTTATAATTCGGATTCTCAATATTTTTTTATAAAATTATTATTTGGTTGAAAATTTATAGTTCGGATTTTCAATATTTTTTTTATAAAATTATTATTAAGGTTTTTAGTTTTATGATTTAACACTTTTTTTATATTATATTATTTATTTTAAATTAATTAAATTCAAACAATAAAAAATACCTTATTATATTTATTTAATATACTTATCTCTTTCTAATAATATAATCTAAAAAAGAACAATAAGAACCTTTTTTCAACTTCCACTTTGCTAAATCCTCTTTCCTTGTTCCTTCCCTATCTTATCTTGTGCACCTTATATCTCATCTTACTTTATAGTTTTTTAAACTCCCTTTTATTTAAAAGACTTCTTTCATATCTCATTTTTATCTTACCTTTTAAAACTCCCTCCATATCATTTTTTACACATTTTAAAGTCTTAATTATAAAATATAAAATTATTTATTTTGAATCCAAATATTCCTTATGTAAGTAGAGTCATAATTCATTTATTTACAAGTTAAAAAAATTGTAATTCATTTAATATAAATATATTCAAATTATTTATTTAAAGTATCCACAAAAATTTTAAGGTTATAATTTTTATGTTTATCGATATTTAACTCAATAAAATAAATATAATAAGAATTTGTTTATTCATTCAGTTATACATACTTATGCATGTTTAATATAATATATGATGAATTTCATAAATATTTAATTTAATATTATACTTTTATTTATATTACATTTAGATTCAATTTCAAAAATTATTAAATGTGTTTTTATCTTTAAAAATTAGGGTTAAAAAAATTATTATATTTTATTAAAATTAATTCATTTAATTTAAATATTTTATTAATTTAATAATTAATTAATATAAATATATTAAATGTATTTATTTTTATATGAAAAAATATTAATTTTAAATTTTTTATTATATCATATTAATTAATAATTAAATTATTTTTATAAGAAAAAAATTATAGTATAGAGATATAAAATCTAAAATATAACATATTTGTAAACACTGCAGTTCATTATCATTATAATCACTTATTCAACATTTATTAGGAGACATATTCCGATTTATAGTTGCCTACAATTTTTCATCCTTATCCACGCACCATACGGTTCCCTTTGGAATCTCAAGGCCTCCTCTTTTTCTTGATCTTACTGTTTGGTCAATGATTGTTGAATCCAAGAAAGCTGAAATTTATTGGTCTATTCTTCAGCAAGGGCTTAATGTGAGTGATATATTTTTACATGTGTATTTCTACCTCAAATGCCATGCATTGTGGATAAATAGTCTCTAAATCACATATTTTGGTCTTGTGTTCATGCTCAATATGCTTGGAGATGGATTCATACCTTTTTGAACCCTTCAAACCAAAACCCTTTAATTGGAAAAATAGTCTTACTTGAAAATTTTGCGATGCTCTTTTTAAAATTCAAATAAATATAACATATGTTCATATTAAAAATCTCTTTTAAGTTATGTAAAGACAAAAATTATCTTAACTGTTGATTTTTGTAGAATTTTTACTCATACATATTTAATTTGAATTTCAAAATGACTTTCATGAGCACCAATTACCATAATGTTATTTATTTTCTCATGTATTTTTTATAATAATAAAAAGATAAGGGGACCCACTTAATACACAAACACATAAAAATCAATAATGTTATTAACATTTTTGATAAAAACTTTCAAGGTACCTTAAAAATATTTCTTTTAAGATTATATATTAAAATATTTTGATAGCTTGAGCATGTATAAACCTTAAAAGACCACTTCAAAATTTTCCTTTTGGATGGTCGACAAAATTCTTCCTAATCCTCAACATAACTCTATAAGAACATTTGGTGCTAGTATTGGGAGCTTTTGGCGCTAGTATTTTGAGTGTTTGGTATTAGTATTGTAAAAGTTTTGTTTCTTATATGCCTCCCCCTGCTTGCAATCACAAATGACCAATCATAGAGCCTAATTATTTACATAAATCTATAAGGATGTTTGGCACTGGTATTGTAAAATCCCTCCCCTCACTTGCAATCACGAATGATCAATCATAGAGTTTAACCCTCTTTTTTCAGATAATTATGGAATGATAAGTTAAGTGGTTCCACCACAATCAAAGTTTGATTTCTCCTTTGATAGCCTTGATTTGAAAATGAAGAAAGTGAAAATGTTGAGTATAGATATGGGAGCCTATAACTAATGTAGTTGACTCTTCCATTAGCAACATGTAGGGTGGTAAACATGAAAGATAGTTTTATAGGTATTTATGCTAACATTTATGATTGGTTTTTATTTTATAACCCTTCCACTTTGAGTTTTGTGCCCCATGCATTCATTGAATATTTTTTATCATCTCAATTAAAAACTTAAAAAGTTGTCACACCTCTTCTAAAATACAACAATCCCTTAAAACAAAATTTAAAAGACAAGCAATTTTGTCTATAGGAGAGCAAAAAATTCCTTGGTCACTTTGTCTCCTACATTCAACCAATACATCCTTGCTCAGAGTTGTGCTCCTATGGCTGACAAAATCAAAGCCATTAGAAGTGCTTCATAAAAGCTTACCACTTATCAGGTTTCCAAATATCCTCCAAGCCTTTGTTCAGCACTACCATGGTGTCTTTGTGGCACAACCTTCATCGCCTGATCGTGTGAGGTTGCCCTCTCCCAATGCCTTGATATGGTTCCCTATAAGCTCTTGGAGGCTCTGAGTATTGCTTGTGATAGACCTCTCAATGTCAATGACCTTAAGGAAGCTGTTATGTAGACGACCTCTAATAAATCCCCAAGCATTGATGGCTTTCCATGTGAATTCTATCAAACACTATGGGACATGGTTGGACCTGATCTCCATAGAGTTTATTCTGAAGTGGTCTTGACCAGTTCCTTAGACCACCTCATCAATCAGGGAAACATCAAGTTCATCCCCAAGGTAGGGGATCCTAAGGTAATTACCAATTGAAGACCCATCACTTTGTTGAATGTGTCCTAAAAAATAATATCCAAAGCTTTAGCTCTCAGAATTAATCACTTACTTCCCTTAATTGTGCAAAGTGAGCAAACTGGGTTCATGCAATATCGATATATTCTAGAGAATGTTATTGTTGTTTGGGAGGGTATGGAATGGGCTATAATCTCCAACCAAAAGGCCTTGTTCATCAAGATTGACTTTGAGAAATCTTATGATTCTCATATTGAAATGGATTTTATTATTTCCATATTGTAGGTGATAGGGTTTGGCCCCTTGTTCATATTATGAATATGTTTTTTTAGGATGTTGGGGCTTGCATCACTATCAATGACTCTTAGTCTCAACCTTCTCCACAAGTCCATCAAATAGGGGTGCCCCTTGGGCCCTTCACTTTATGCGTTGGTTGTTGAAGGTTTTAGCTATGTTTTGGCCAATTATTCTTCTAAGGGGCTGGTCAAAGGGATTTCTTTGCTTAATTCTGACCACCAATTAATCAACAGACACTTTGATGATGACTCCTTTCTCACCCTACAAGAGGATGAAATCTCTATAAAAAATGCCATGGAATCTTTAGATATTTTATGCCTTGCCTCTAGGTCGTCTACCCAGTGGTATAAGACCCAAAGCTAATACCAATCATTTTTACCCAAACCTCCTTGGCTAGAGGGATATATGTGGCAATGGATCCTTTGAGGGGTCTAGTTTAATTTTTTAGGCATTCCTTTTGCTTTTAGAGCCTCTCCTGTAGAGTTATGGTCCTATGTGGTCTAAAGAGTGGAGAAAAAATATCTTTATGGATCACTAAGCCTTTGACCTTGGCCAAAAAATTCCATATTTATTCTAAAGTGCTCACTGCTACTCATGTATACTAATCTTCTTATTGGGCACCTTCAAATGCCTCCTATGCAAAGCTTGAGAAGCTGATGAGAAATTTTTTATGGGTCAACTCTGAAGGCCACCGAGTTTTTCATTAAGTCTCTTGGGCTATCTGTTACCTCCCTAAAGATGCTGGTGGGTTGGGCTTATTGACATAAAGCTTTAGGGCACTGCTATTGGGGCCAAATGGATCATCTGAGGCCTATGAGGTGATGAAGCTTGGAAAATTTTACTACGGCACTTCATTTTTCAAGCATGCCCTCTCGAAAAAAAACCATGGCAAGGCATAGTCTTTCTCAACACACTTATTTCACTAGTATCTATCAAAGTAGGGGCACGTTTATCATGCACAGTATCTGGAAGGCCTGGGAAGAGTTCAAACCTCACCTTATTTGGGTGGGGGAGGGGTTTAGAAGTGATCTTTCTCTAAACTCCCAGTCATTATGGTGGTCTCCTCAATTGACCTTTCACAATGTCTCATTTTCCATGGTCTTCTGGATCAAAAGCTTAATGTTCTTTAAGAAGGGTATTCTCACAATTGGTGATCTATTCTGAAAGGTATCTATGGATTGGCTTCCTTAGTCTATGCTAAAGGCCAAATTCTAGCTTAACAAGGAAGATTTAGAATTCATTACTAAAATTTAGAGTTCCATACGTGATGATTACTTACACAAGATCAGAGTTTCCTCTCTCACATTGTGGTGGAAGGATTGATCTTGGCCTATGGCCACACCATTCTACCATTATTCTCCGTAGTTGGGATACAATTTATTATCCACTCAACACATTGACATAAAGGCCCTCTATCACTGATGGTCTCTTCAATCTTTTCATCGGGTTTGGGCCAGGAGATTTGATAGCATTTGTGCATCTTATATTGAACCCAAAAAGGCTCACTTCCTTTGGTATATTCCAGGGTTTGCCCATGGAAAATCAACTCAACCACATGGGGGTTCTTAATCCCACTTGCCCGACCTGTCAACACCTTGAAACCATCAAGCACCTCTTCAGGTTTTGCTCACATGTTCAATCATCCTGGAGATGGATTCATACCTTTTTCAAACCCTTTAACCTTGACATGTTCACCTAGAAAATGGCTCTCGTGGGGGACTCTACCCTTTTACCTACAGGATACAACAGATTCTGATAGATTTTCTGTATTGATATTTTATTTCAGATTTGGAAATCTAGAAATTGAGCATGTTTTAATAATGAGATTATGGAAAAACATTTTTATGTAACTAACAAAGTTGTGATTGCTAACATTACCCTCTAGATTCAGAGTCAAGCGGAAAAGGTCCAGCTAGAGCTTCATCATCTGCAGGTTCTCTTGGACCACTTGGGGAATGCTCCTTCTGCAATCAATCATGAACCACTTGATCCCCCACCTCACCACTCTCCTCTTGGGGGTCATGGGTGCAGTGGGAGTCATCATTGCTCTCACATCTAGAGGTGTCAAAGTTGGAGGAGCTCCTCTCCTTGCACTCACTAGTCATCTCCTCTAAAAAGATATGATAAACACCGAGATAGTGGTGGTGCGGATGGCGGGGGGTTGGGGTGTGGAAAACCCCTTAATAGGACAAGTTCCCATGTTCTATTATCTTTTTTTGGTTGAGATACACTTGAATTAATTTAATTGTAGTTTTAGACCCCCTGTAACCAGTTATTTTAGACTTTGACTTCTTTCGATATTTTTTATAACTTGATTTGGTATTCAAGATGTACCTTTTCCATCCATTTTTTTGGATAAATAACGTTATACTGCTAATTTTTCTTTTAAATTAATGAAAAAGTATTTTTCAATTTAATAAAAACAAACCAAAAAAAAAACATACAAACACACATGTAATTAATATGCTACTTTATGACATACAAATTTATGAATCTATGATAGTTTGTAAGCAATACATCCAATGGATACCTATCACCTACAATCTAGAAAGAGGGGGGACATAATCGATTTTTGTGTGATTTACCTGCTGCCTTACATCCAACCACGAAATGGTTCAGCGAAAGTGCTCTCAATTATGCTTGGATGAATAATAATAACTGGCAGATCTCCTCTCTGCTCACCCACCATCATTTCCCCCATAGCTTTTGTGTACGTGTTTAGCCACCCATATTTTCTTGCTGTGTCAGTATATACAAAAATGAAAATACCATATTAGTGCTCTGCTGTGATCTGATGTTAATGTACAGAAAAATTTGGATACCCTCACAATATTAATACATTTCTAGACCAAGTTCCTTCATGTGATCGGTGCTATTTTGTATCGCTTTCGCTGCTTTCTTCACTAAGTTTAACTCCGTCTGTGTAAGGTGGGTTTCATTTATTACATGAAGACAAGCCAACTATTTCTCAGAATACAAAGATGATTTAGTTATGTATTAGAAGCTCTTCACAAGATTGGTTAGCATTAGGGTAAAAAATTTCTTACCAGTGGAAACATGAACAAGGACTTCGAAGTTTTTTGCACCTTTTTCCAAAATCCAAGATGTTGCTCACTCCCATGGTGTTCACACCCACAGCAATGTCATATCTGCTCTTCAATAATTTTGTTATTAAATCTGACCAAGGAGTGACTTTTACTTTCTAGGGGAGTGGCATATGGAATAAGATTGTGCCAATTGGTTCCCACATGTTTTTGTAGTTGGTCTGCACCTGCAGTTTTCCTCTTTGATAGTTCCATTTATGTCCAGGTTCACTTGTGCCTAGATTCTCATTCATGGAACTCCATTATTTTGACACACTAATATTTGACACTCTACACCCTTATTTTGTAATAAAACAAACCTATCATTTAATGCATTATTAAATCAATTTAATATTATACATAGCTTAATATTTCTATCATAAATTTAAAGCATTATTTCCCATTGACATTACTATTATTATCATATTTATTTTTTAATAAATGAAAGTTATCATATGATCATTACATAAATGTGAAGTGTCTGTTGTTAAATCAATTTATGTGATCCACGTGATCATTTTTATAATTTTATTTAGAAAAAATATATAAAAATTATTTCTAAATAAAAATACTTATCATATGATTATTGTATAAATATTATTTATTTATTTATTTTAATAAAAAGGAATAAAAGGTTTTGAAAGGTTCTCACAATCTATTATTCAAATTTCCTTTATAATATTAAGTTAAAAAATAAAATAATTTTTTTCTAAAAGCCTATCAAAATTTGTTATTTAAAATTTCTTAATTCCCTTTTAAAATCGCCACATCCACTCTAAAAATAAAGCATTCTAATCCACGTAGTCAAGTGTTTTAATATTGTTTGTATTTTTATATTTATTACTCATGTGGAAGTTGTAAACTTATATTAAAAACTCAAAGCTCAAAATTTAATTAGTTTTTTTTATTATATGTAGCAAAAGACTATAAGAGAACAAATAACTTTAGCAGAAGACTTTAGGATGCCTTTATAGGCAAAATTAAGGTGTCTTTGGAGGTGACAATGGAGGGTTTATCAAAAGTGCGTTGGGGTGACTTAATTGATGACGTTCAGGTGACTTTATTTTTGTCACTATGTCTCTAAAGGTGACTTTCTTATCATCTTTAACATGAATTTAGTCTTTGTGTGAAAGGTTTTCTTTATTAAAGTCACATATTAATTAGAGGCAATGTGATTTGAGGCTCAATTAGCCCTAACTAATCTCCCATTCAACAATTTATCAATTGGTTCAACGGGGGATATAATTAGGACAAGTGAACCCCCTCCACCTAATTTGATTACCTTATACGATATGGGGTTTAATTTACCCAAATTACTCAAATGATTCAATACAAAATGCAATTAAGGGAAATGTATAAATTTCAACCTAATTATAACTATTTAACATGATTTGAGGCTCAAATTCTCCTAGTTGACTCCCTCATTGATGTAATTACTTGATTGGTCCAATAGAAAACATAATTAAGGGGAAATAAATCTCTACCAACCTAATTACAATATAATAAGTGATGATAACAAATTAACCATTAGGGATATCCCTATTTATTGAGGCTGGAAAAGTCTCCTTTAAGGACACCCTTAGTGATTGACATGACATAGTCTAAGGTATCCTTCATTGAACCAACTACTTAGTTGGTTTGATGAAGCACATAATTAGGTGCAATTGAGTCCCATTAACCTAATTGTGACTATGTAATATGATTTGGGGCTCAATTTTGTTGAAAATGAATCCCTTATTAAACCAATTTATTAATTGGTTAAATGGGGGACATAATTAAGGGAAACCTATGTCCATCAATCTAATTGTGACTACCTAATCTGATTTGGAGTTTAATTTTCTCCAATTGACTCCCTCATTAAACCAATTACTCAATTGCTTCAATAAGGGATGCAATTATGGAAAATTGAACCGCTTCAGCCTAATTCTGACTATATAAAAAAATTTAGGTCTCAATTTACTTAAATTTAATCATTAAACTAATTACTCGATTGGTTAAATGGGGGGCATAATTAACTAAAATCAAGCCTCTCAACATAATTGTAACTACCTAATATAATTTAGGAGTCATTTTCCCAATTGACTCCCTCAATGAAAAATTACGCGATCAATTTAATGGAGGAGAATATTAGGGTTAATAGAGCCCCATTAACCCAATTTTAATTACCTAATGTGATTTGGGTCTCAATTTCCCCTAATAGATTCCCTCATTGAACCAATTACTTGGTAGTCGAGTCTAAAAAACATAATTGTAACTATCTAATTTGATTTTGGGCTAAATTTTCTTGAAATTACTTTCTCATTGGACTAGTTACTCATTTTGGTCAATGGCAAATGTAATTAGGGTAAATCAAGCCTCATCAGCCTAACTTTGACTAGCTATTATAAATTGGGGTCATTTTTTCTAATTGAATCCATGATTGAATTAATTACTCATTTAGTTTAATGGGGGATGTAATTAGCAAAAATTGAGTCCGCTCAACTTAATTATGACTATCTAATATTATTTAAAACTCAATTTTCCCTAACTAAATCCCTCATTGAATAAATTACTCGATTGATTCAATGAGGGATGAAATTAAGAGAAATTGAGTCACATAAACCTAGTTTTAACTGCATAATGTGATTTGGGGTCCAACTTTCCCCATTTGACCCCCTCATGTTAAAAAGAGACTTAAGGCAATGTTATACAAGTAAAGCTTTTTTCAACAATCATTTTGGTTTGTGTCGATGGTAATTCAATTTTTTGTGTTTATTATAACTTAATTTTTTTTGATGTCCTAGGGTTTCAAAAACAATCCTAGATGATTAATGGACCTTATGTCTAGTGGAAGGGACCCACCACTAATCCCTAGGGGAGGTGATTGGCCCGCATAAGCCCACACTCTATAGTAACCCAGGTAGCAAGAATCAATCTCAGGACCTATATGGGAAGAAACCAAAGACTTTAACCAACTTTGATACCCATGTGGGAATTTTTTTAAAACTATTATAGCTTAATTATAATGAGGGAAAAAAATTAAAACTATTGTAGGGTTGACGTTATTATTATTATGTAATAGATATACTAAATCTTAAAACACGTCTTAGTTTATTTTATTATTTTACGTACATGTAATAAATAATAAGGGTAACATGCAACATAGTATTACAATGTAAGTTATAAAACATGCCATAGTGGTCCATACCAAGTAGAAACCTTCTTATTTATAGGAAAAAGGCACAAAAGATAAAAGTTCATGCCATTTAGATGATTAGTTTCTAAAGTAGTTGGTATTTTGGGGATCAATTGGAGCCAATTGAGTCATATGATTAAACTAGTCATTAAATTATTATTTTTTAGATTGATAAATGAGGGTTGGAGGGTATCTTACCCATTCATAAAGAATAAATGTTAATCTAAAAATTGGTGACAACATTAGAACCAAAATTATCCTTTTAAAAGACAAATATTTGTCAATAATACAACTGAAGCATCTCAAAACTGAGGGCCAAACCCTGAGAATACAAAAAACCTCACTATAATACTTTACCAAAAAGACAACTTAATGGAGAAAAATCTATACTAAGCCTACCAAAAGATAAACCTAGAACCTAAGGAGATCAACATATTACAAAATGAAAATCTAAGACTAGTGAGGGGACACACCCCCTAGCCCAAGAGAATCCCCAACAACAAACCCAAAAAAGAGGGAGGGAAACCATAGAGAATATGAAATCAAACTACCAGTACACCAAAAGGTTCACCTAGAAACCTAAAGATCCTCAAAGCTCTTCATAAACTCAGTGAAACAAATGATGCAAAAGGAACCAAATAAATGTGGTAAAAGAAAACAACATCCACAATAACTATATCTAAACATCATCATCACCATCACCATCACCATCACCATCACCATCACCATCACCATCACCATCACCATCACCATCACCATCACCATCACCATCACCATCACCATCACCATCACCACCACCATCACCACCACCACCACCACCACCACCACCACCACCACCAACACACACACACACACACACACACACACACACACACACACACACACACACACACACACACACACACACACACACACACACACACACACACACACACACACACACACACACACACACACACACACACACACACACATGCACACACATGCATGTGGGCACATGCGCGTGCGTGCGCGCGCGCACACACACACACACACACACACACACACACACACACACACACACACACACACACACACACACACACACACACACACACACACACACACACACACACACACACACACACACACACATTAAAAAAAGTAGTCCACTAAAACCCTTGAAACCCAAAATTCAAACCAAACTTAATCAAAGTTTAAGGCATTCCCTAGATGCCTTTACTAATCCCCCTCTACTATAATTTTTGACAAAATTGCCACTCTATAAATAGAAACATTTCCTTTTACAAGGACTTCTCCACCTTCTTTTCTCACACTGATCTTCTTGCTCCCAAATCTATTATCTTGAAAATGTTATGAATAAATTAAAAAGTGTCCATTGAATTAGATTTTTAATTTTTAATTTTATTCTTTGAAGTTGATGCATGTGAAAGCTATCAAGTTTATGAATAAAGAATTTATTTCTTTATTAATGAATACACATTAATGCTTATAACCCATTAACCATTCTAATTGGCTACAATAACAAATGGAATTTAAATACGCTAGTGAACATAACTTGTATAAAATTAAAAAAATGTTTAAAATTACAACTTATATAACCTTTGCTCATGTAATACACTATTATTTATATATAACATATAACCTTTGCTCATGTAATGCACTATTCTTTATATATAAATGAATAATTTTACATTACATGGAATAAAAGATTTTTTAAAAAAAAATATAAGTTTGGGGTTCAATTGGCACCAATTCAGTACCTAATTAAACCAATTATTTAATTCATTCAATAAGGGATGCAATTTGGTCCAATCAAACCCCATAAACTTAATTGTAAATATATGATGTGATTTTCAGGATGAATAGGCTTCAATTGAGTCAATGATTAAATAAGTTACTTGATTAGTTTAATGGGGCATATGATATGGGCCAATCAATGCATGCCAACCTAACTATGACTACCTAATTTAATTTATATCTCAATTTAACCCAACTGACTCCTTCATTTAACTAATTATTCAATTTGTTCCATTAGGGATGCAATTAGGAAAATCAAGCCTAGCCAATTCACTTTCAACTATTTAATGTGATTTGGCTCAATATTCAAGTACTTAATCCCTCATCAAACCAATTACTGAATAAGTTAAATGGGGGTTAAAATAGAGGAAATTTAATGCTATCAATGTAATTGTACCTAATGTGATTTGGATATTAATTTAACCTAATTTAATTCCACATTAACCTAATTACATGATTACTTCATGAGGAACATAATTAGGTAAAATTGAGCCCTATCAACCTAATTTTGACTACATAATGTGATTTAAGACTCTGTTTACCCCAATTAACTCCTTTATTGAACTAATTACTTGATTAGCTCAATGGGTGATGCAATCAGGGGTAATTGATCCCTATCAACCTAATAACACCTACCTAATATGTTTGGGAATAAATTTACCCCAATCAAATCCATAATTAAATCAATTACTAAATTAGTTTAATGAGGGATGTAAATAAGGGCAATCAATCCCTGTTAACCTAATTATGACAACATAATGTGATCGGGGTTCAATTTTATCCACTTGACTCCTTCATTGAACTAGATATTTGATTGGTTCAATAGGGGATGAAATTAGGGGAAATTGAGCCCCATCCACCTGAATGAAAATACATAATGTGATTTAGGGATTGATTTCCCCAATTGGCTCCCCCATTGAAATGATTACTCAACTAGTTTAATGGGGGGTGAAATTAGATAAAATTGATCCCCATAAACATAATTGTAACTACCTAATGTGATTTATGGCTCAATTTTCCTCAATTGATTCCCTCATTAAAACAATTACTTGATTAGCTCAATAAATGAAGAACTTATGGGAATTCATGTTCCATTAACATAATTATGATTTGTTAATGTGATTTGGGGCTTACTATTCCCTAATTGAATCCCTCATTAAATGAATTACTTGATTGATTTGATGGGGGACATTATTAGATAAAAGCGAGCACTATTAACCTAATTATGTCTATAGACTTTGATTTGGGGTTCAATTTATCCCAAATCTCTCTCATTGAACCAATTACTTGATTATTTAAAATAGGGATGCAATTAGTAGCTATTTAATCATGTCAACCTAAGTGTGTCTATGTAATGGTATTTTAGGCCCAAGGTTTTGCCAATTGAATCTCTCATTCAACCAATTACTTGATTATTTCAATGATAGATACAATTAGGGGAAACTAAGCCCTTTCAACCTAATTCTGACTATCTAATGTGATTTATAGCTCAATTTTCCCAGATTAACTTCCTCATCAAATTAATTACTCGATTAGTTCAATGGAGTATGCAATTATGGAAAATAAAGCCCCATAAACCTTTTTGCAACTACCTAATGTGATTTTAGACTAAATTTGCCTTAATTGACTCCTTCCTTTTTCCAAATAGTCGATAGGTTCAATGGGGGATGAAGCTAGAAGAAATCAAGATTTTTGAACTAATTATGAGACTTAATATGATTTGGGGATAAATTTTACCAAATGGACTTCCTCAAAGAGCTATTTAATTGATTGGTTTAATGAGGATGAAATCAAGATAAATCAATCCCCATCAACCTAAGTGTGAATACTTAATGTGATTTTGGACTCATTTATTTAAAATTGACTCCCTCATTAAACCAATTACTTTGTTTATTCAATGGGTGATGTAATTAGGGGAAATTGAGCCATGTTAATCTAATTATGGCTACCTAATGTGATTTGGGACTCAATTTACCATAAATAACTCCCTCATTAAACTAATTTCTTGATTGGTTTAATAAGGGATGCAATTAGTGGAAATTGAGTTATGTCAACCTAATTACAACTACATAATGTGATTTAGAACCAAATTTGTCCTATTTGAGTCCTTCATTGAACTAATTATAGGATTGGTTCAATGGGAGTTGATATTATGGGAAATAAAGCCCCTGTTAACCCAATTGCAACTACCTAATGTGATTTGGGCACTAATTTTATCAAATTGAATCCATATTTGTGTAAATATTCAATTGGTTTAGTGGGGGACAAAATTAAGGGAAACTAAGCCCCTTGAACATAAATGTAACTTTTTTTTAATGATTTGGGGTTAGATTTCCCATAATTGACTCCTCCATTCAACTAATAACTTGATTTGTTCAATGGGTGATGCAATATGGTAATCAAGCCCCATTAACACAAGTTATTTTGAGCTCAAATTTCATTAATTGTGTCTGCCATTGAGTTAATTACTCAATTGATTTAATGCAGGATGTAATTTGTATAAATTGAGTCCCTTCCACCTAATTATGATCATATAAAGTAATTTGGGGCTCAATTTATGCTAATTTGGTCCCCTTTCACAACCAAGCCTGATGTTTTATTATTTTTGGGAAACTAGAGTTTAGTTGCTAAACAATAAAGGTGCTCGATTAAGGGGTAAAATATAATCAAATGTAGTAAAACATAGATTTATATCAAAAATAAATTACAAAGGGAAAGGAAATGACTTATCTGGAAAAATAGGCTAAGATGACTGATATAGAGGCTGAAAACTATTGTGCAAGACTACAAAGATGTCAAGAAACTAGGAACACAAAAATTAGGACACTTTGGTGTTTGGTACTATAGTCCAATTCTAGTGCTCTTATCTATTTGTATTTTTGACTCTTAATTTTGGTGTGGTCTAGTTTTAGGGTCTTATGGATATCTTTGTTTCTCCATGATTACCTATCTATGATTTTATATGACATGTTTTCTTCTCAAACCATAGGTCTATCTACACACATAAAATAACAAACACATCAAATGCTAAAAAGAAAAAAATTGGGTTAGGGGAAGTATGATCACATGATATAGAACCCCTACTATCTTGATCACTACCTACATTAACCCTCAAACTAGGGTCTCAGATAAAATGTAGTTCTCCCTTAGGGAACATGCATAATCAACATGCACGATATATGCAAGAATGAACTCTCACCTAAATCAAAATATTTCATTATAAAGGCCTAGCATGAATACATATGACCCATGACCAATTTTTCCCTATAGAAACCCACTCAAAGTTCATTTATAAGGGATGTGACAAATCTTAAAAAGCAAGTATGAATACAAACAAAACACTAAGGTAAACTTACCTATTCTCTATATACAGTCACCTAACATAGCTGTAAATGCATTCAAACCCTCATACCAATCCCTAGCCACCTCAAGCATTCTCAATTTAGCATTTTTTCATCTACATCACACTATTTCATAAAGCACATTAGGTGAGAGAACTACATATGGATTGATCCCTCTTCGAAGTATTGGTATGTAGGCAACGTGACCACATAAGGGGTGTGGATTACATGTTCAATGCATCTTACACACTAACCCCTCCCTTTCTCAAGTGATTCAAACATTGTTTTATTAATCATGATCGAGGGTTAGGGTTTTGAAGATTAAATCAATGATATAATGAGTTTCATTGATAATCAACACTCAAGATTTCACAGGCAGGCTCACATAGGAACAACATAAAAACTTAAAAAGTTTCAGGTCTCTGTGACCAATTTAGATAATAACAACAAGAGTGGATAATAGTGCCAAACACCAAAGTGTCTTATTTTTGGTGCTCCTATCATTTCATCAAACAAAAGCTAGATTTAGATTCATGACATTGTCTTAGTCTTGCATAGCCAGTTTCAACCTCTGTCTTAGCCATCTCAACCTATTTCTAGTTAAGTCATATTTATCTTTATTTATTACTATTTTTAGAAAGGTAAAAAAAATTATACAAATTAGGACTGTATTTATTAAAATATTCTTTACTGATTTATTAATCTAG
The DNA here is from genome assembly GCA_037957365.1 of Torreya grandis. NCBI lineage: Eukaryota > Viridiplantae > Streptophyta > Pinopsida > Cupressales > Taxaceae > Torreya > Torreya grandis. The sequence goes on from JARHVA010002481.1 coordinate 1,296,931, forward strand.
ACCTTAAGCTAAATTAGGAATAAAACTCTATTATTCCCAAAAAAGTTAAATCATTTGGTGAACCTGACTTACTTCATTTGTGCATAAAAAAACTTTAGAAACCCTCGAGAAATTTCCTTGCTAATTTTTAAAGTATTCTTTTGATTTTTAATATATATTTAAATCAAATTTTCACATTTAATTTTTAAAATTCACCATAGTAATTTTAAAAATCATTTCTTTCAAACCCTAGTTGAATATACTAGGTCCCCATCCTCTGGAGGTATCATCTTACATGTTTGTAAGCTTTATATACTTTTTATGCATATTTTAGTTTTCTATTTTTAGGACTTTACATTTCATTTATTCAGTACTTTATTTCCATCACATTTTTCTTATTTCAACTTATTGCAAAAAATTCAATCCATTTTCGATTTGTTTTCCTACTTTAACAATAGCCCAATATACTAGTTTTGACAAAATTGATAAGAGGTAACTTCAAGACCTTTTAATTAAACATCCTAATATACAAGATGATATGATTAAAATAATACAAGAAGAAAAAAATAAATAAAACAATGGTCAATCCTCTCAAACCATAGAATAACCAATTGCAAATGACACTACGGGGGCAACTATGTCTTAACAAACCCCTATAGTAGCCCAATCTTCCTATGAGACAAAACTAGTTATGGTTAGTAAATATTTGTCTCTTGATGTGATACCCTTGTGTAAGAAATAAAATCTCTTCAATTCAAGGTGCTACATCTTGAGCAAGGTGCCTCTAGACCAACACAGGGTTTGGATTCTTTTGCTCTACTTCATACACCATTGGCATGCCATATTGCTTCTACACCCTTGCCACCAGGTTTTGTTCAACCCAAGCTCACTCTATATGATGGAAAGGGTGATCCAAAAAAACACTTGATAGTTTTTCACACAACATGCTTGGATTATGTGCCAAATGACTAGTTAATAACCAAGTTATTTCCATGGAGTCTAAAGGATTATTCTCTATAATGGTTCTATAGTCTACCAAATCAATTGATCAATGCCATTAAATATTTTATCTGACATGTTCCTATATAATTTCTACATTAACATAGGTGAAAAATTTTATTATGCCCAAGTTTCACAATAGAAACAAAGGTTGATGCAAAAAAATAGGCCAACCTTTTGGAGGCCATAACTTTTAACCCGTAACTCGGTTTGAGCTCTTCCATGCACCAAAATGACTGTATCAAAAAATTTGATTATTATTTAAGGATATTTATCCCCTTATATTTGATTTAGATATTTTTTAGAGGACAAAAATGATCATTTGAGGGTCCAAAATTAACGTTTAATGATTTTTTTAGGAATTTTTTATTTTTAGAAATTATATATTTTTAGAACCAGATGTCAAATTTAGTTGAATTTCATCCCATAAGATAATTTTAGAATTTAATATATTTAGTAAAATTTTTAGAGCCATGTGCACTTGGATGCAAAAATTACTATAAATAGCGACTGCTAAAAATATACATTTTTTTAGATTTTAGTTTTTTTTTAAATTTTTCATGTAAACTCAAATTTCTGAGTTTAGGTTTATTTAAGCATGGTTTAGGTTTGTAATTAATTCAAGTTATTCAATACAAATCAATAAAATTTATTATTCAAAATCTTGGCCTACTGGTAATTTTATTTGTCTTGTTAGTTTTTGGGTTCATTATCTAGTATCAGAGCAAGTTCGAATATTATAGGAGAGAAGAATGGTGAAAGGACAAGTAGGTATGGCACAAATGAACCAGACTATAAAAGAGCTATAGAGGAAAGTTCAAAAATTAATATTTTTTATCACAAATTAGTAGAGAATATAAGGTGGTGATGAGGAAGACACATATCATGATGAGAAAGTTCAGCAAGAAGAAGAAGAACAAGAGAAACCACCATTGATGGAAGAGAGGATGGTTCAAGCTTTAGGAGAAGGAAATGAAGGATTCAAAGTTGATGCTCTAGATTATGGAGGTAGTTTAAAACTAGAGGAGTTGACATATTGGATGAATAGCATGAATAAGTTCTTTGAGTGAAAGATTATGAGATAAGACAAGAAGGTAAAATTTGCATGCATGAAATTGAAAGGTCATGCAATGATTTGGTGGTATCACCTGAAAAAAGAGAGATAGAGAAGAGGTAAATAGAATATTAATTCATATAAAAGATGGATAAGAATTTGAGGGATAAATTTCTTCATGTGGATTATGCAAAAACCCTGTATAAAAGATTTTAGAATTTGAGTCAAAAAGATCATAGTAGACAAGAGTATATAGATGAATTTTATAAGCTTTTCATACGAGTAGAACAAGATGAAATAGAAGAGTAGATGGATGTAAGGTATGTAAATGGTTTGAAATTTTATATTCAATATGAATTAAGCATTCATAAAATACTTAACATGGAGGAGGCTTATCAATTAGCTTTGAAGTAGAAGAAAAATAAAATAGACAAAATTTCAAGACATCTCCTAGTCCAAAAATAGGTAGTTCCCCTCCAATAAATGGATGAGGTGGGTTTAATACCACCAGAGGTGGCTTTAATGCCAATAAAAGTGAATCATCATGTGGTGTAGAAAGGCAAGATGATAATAGGCAAGGGTTTCAATACCAACAAAGAGGAAGAAGATTTTAGAGAGGATGAGGTTATGGTGGTGCTAGAAGACGCTTTGTGAATCATCATAGATATTATGTCTGTTATAGATGTGGAGAAGAAGGGTTCAGAGCATTCGAGTTTCCACACTAAAGTTACACCAGCAGATGTTGGCAAGAATCTCATGATAAGAAGAACCATGATCGCTCTAAAGAAGGAACAAGTGTAGAATAAAGAAGCTGGTGATGCATGGTTGTGATCAAATATTTTTTGAACAAGATGTACTTTAGGTGGAAAGGTATGCAAAGTAATTATAGATGGTGGTAGTTGTAAAAATATGGTTTCTAAAGAAATGATAGAGAAACTAAATTTACAATGTGAAAAGCATCCTATTCCTTATCGGATTTCATGGTTTAAGAAAGGGAATAAAGCTACAGTAGATAAAAGGTGCTTAATCAAGTTTTTTATAAGAAAAAATTATAATGATGAGATATGGTGTGATGTTATTCTGATGGATGCATGCTATTTGTTATTGGGGAGACCTTGGTAATTTAAAAGGAGAGTAATTCATAATGGAGCAAAGAACTCACACTTTTTGGAAAGGTTGTACAAAGGTAGTTTTTTTACCTCTTAAAGAGGAAGAGCAAATAGAAAACATGCTCTATACTAAAGAATTTATCCAAGATATGAAGGAAGCAAGTTGTTATGCATTATTAGCAAAGAATGAAGAAATAAAAATGGTGCCAATACCAACAAAAGTAGCAAGAGTGTTGAAAAAATATGTAGATGTTATGCCCGATAAGTTACCAAATGGTTTACCATCAAACAGAGATATACAACATCACATTTATTTGATTCTAAGATCAACTATACCTAATCAAGAAGATTATAGAATGAGTCTAATAGAACATGTAGAATTAAATAAATAGGTTACTAAGTTGCTAAGGAAGAAGGTGATAAGGGAGAGTATGAGTTCTTGTGCAACACCAGCTTTGCTAATTCCAAAGAAAGATGGAGGGTGGAGAATGTGTGTAGATATTAGAGAAATTAATAAAATTACAATAAAGTATAGGTTTCTTATACCTCATTTAGATAATATGATGGATGTGCTTGCAAGAGCAAAATATTTTACCAAGATTGATCTAAGGAGTGGTTATCATCAGATTCAAATTCGTGAAGGAGATGAGTGGGAAACTACATTCAAGACTAGGGATGGCTTATATGAGTCGATGATGATGCCATTTGGATTATCTAATGTGCCTAACACATTTATGAGGGTGATGAATGTAGTGCTATGAGAATATATTGGTAAGTTTGTGGTTGTTTATTTTGATATTTAGTAAGACTAAAGAAGAACACTTACAACATTTGAGAATGGTAATGGTGTTAGGTTGTGGAGCTAAAAGCTTCATTGATGCAGACATGGAGAAAGCCATTGGAGGAGTTGCTGGAGTGTCATAGACACCGGCGTGGGTCAAGCCAACCGACGTCGGCAGGAAGGAGACAGAAGGCAACCGACATCGGTCAGTAGTCGGCCGGCATCGGCGACCCCTAGGCAGACAGGGACCAACGTCGGTCGCCTGTGTGGTTTGACTGCGAGTATATTATGGTCAGTTGGTTGACGAACCAAGTGTTTGCATGTTTAGAGCTAATTTTAGACTGAGAGCTACGGATCTAATTATTGTAATTAGGTGTCTAATTATTGTTTGGATGAGATCTATATAATAGACTCATGGTTGTATTATAAACTTGTGCTAGAGAGTAAGAGAGCAATATTATAAGCTCCTTCTGTGTGTGAGGTAGAGCAATGGTGTGTTCCTCCTAGTGCCACAGTACCAAGGTGGGTGCTAGTTTTGGAGAGTCAGCAGGGTTCTTTAGGAGTGTATGATCTTGGTCATCAGGTGAGCATGGCTTCTATAGGAGATCTACATGGTAAGTAAGATCATTGATATGCAGATGCATGCATGTGCAAGGTCAAGGTTCACAGGTGTGCAAAACCAGATTGATTTGCAGGTGTGCAAGATCAGATAGGACAACAACACAACAGGGAGTAGAATCAGGCAGGATCTACTTAGAGTACAGGTGTGTACTAAGATAGAGCAAAGAGGAAGGCAAGGGAGATCCTTCCATAAGTAAGGTCTATTGAGGTGCAGGTGGTTGCAAGTTCAGGGGAGATCTACTTGGAGTACGTTTGAGTACTTATAGAGTGCATGGAGCACTTGTGGTGTGCGTGGAGCATGGGTATAAGGTGAACACCAACTCAGTGTTTGAGTTGGGTGTTGGGACCTAAGGGAGAGAGCTTTGAGGAGAGAATTACTGTTCACTTGAGGTGTGGGAAGCCTCTGAAGAGGTGGTGGAGAAGAAGTGGCATCTTCTTTATTGTATTCTTTTCTGTATGAGTATTAATACAAGTTGTGTATTGTCTCTCATATCATGTGTTATTTCTGGATTCTAGTTACTTGTTGATTCTGGTTATTTCTGCATATTAAGTTGCTTGGTAATCAATTGTGTGCTTCTGGTATTCATATCCCAACAAATGGATTTTTTAAGAAAGGATAAGTTATATGCAAATTTGAAGAAGTGCAAGTTTATGCAAAACAATTTGGTATTTTTGGGATTTGTAGTTTCAATAGATGGTGTGAAAATCGATGAAGAAAAGATAAAGGTGATTGTTGAGTGGCCTACTCCAAAGATCATTACAGAGGTAAGAAGTTTGCATGGTTTAGCAACTTTTTACAAAAGATTTATTAAAAAATTTAGTAGTATTATGGCACCAACAACAGATTGCATGAGAGGGACATAATTTGCATGGACTAGAGAAGCCATAGAAAGCATTGAATTTTTGAAGAAGAAGAATATATAAAGACCAATTTTAGCATTATTGGATTTTAGCAAAGTTTTTGAGGTTGATTATGATGATTCATTTATGGGAATTGGTGGTGTGCTGAGTCAAGAAGGAAAGCCAATATCATATTTTAGTGAGAAATTGAATGAGATAAGAACAAAGTATTCTACTATGATGTTGAACTTTATGAAATTATACAAGCATTAATATATTGGAGGCATTATCTGGTGCCTAAGGAGTTTATACTATTTACAGATCATGAGGCTTTGAAGTATGTGAATACACAAAAGAAGTTGAATAGTAGGCATGCAAAATGGGTTTCTTTCTTGCATGGGTATAATTTTGTGTTGAAACATAAATCAAGAAAACAAAATCATGTAGTTGATGCATTGAGCAGAAGAGTAGTGCTATTAACTACTATGGTGAGTGAAGTAATTGGATTTGAAGCTATTAAAAAATTATATGATACTGATACATATTTTGGAAAGATAGTTGAGCAATCTAGGAATTTATTAACTAGTGGGATAGATAGTATTCATGATGATTATCTTATATAAGAAGGTTATATCTTCAAAGGGAACTAATTATGCATTCCAATTGGGTCTTTAAGAGACAATATAATAAGAGAATTACATAGTGGTGGTTTGGCTGGACATTTTGGTAAGATGAAGACAATAGCTTTGGTGGAGGAAAAATATTTTTGGCCAAAGATGAAGAGAGGTGTGACAAGGTATGTTTTAAGGTGCAGAATATGTTAGGTGGCTAAAGGAAATCTACAAAATATTGGACTTTGCATAACATTACCAGTTCCAAGAGGGCCATGGATAGATTTAAGTATGGATTTTGTGTTGGGATTGCCAAACACACAGAGAGGTAATGATTCAATTTTTGTTAGTGTAGACAGATTTTATAAAATGTTTCATTTCATTGCATGTAAGAAAACCAATTATGCCACTAAGGTTGCATAATTATTTTTTATGGATATTTTGAGATTGCATGGTGTTCCAAAAACTATTAATTCAAATAGGGACATAAATTTCCTAAGTCATTTTTGGAGGAATTTATAGAAGAAGATGGGTACTAAGCTATAATTTAGTAGTGCATATCACCCACAAATAGATGGACAGATGGAAGTTGTGAATAGGAATTTGGAAAATTTATCTGGATACATATTGGGAGAGAAGCCAAAGCAATGTGACTTAGCTTTACCACAAGCTGAGTTTGCATATAATAGTTCAGTGAATAGATCAATAGAAAATTCACCTTTTCAAATTATTTATTAGAGAAATCTTATGGGTATTTTAGATTTGGTACAATTTCTAATTGTAGATCAAATTAGTGATGATGCAGAAGCATTTATAGAGCATATACAATAGTTGCAAGAAGAAGGAAGAAGAAATTTGAAAGAAAGTAATGAGAAATATAAAGTAGCAGTGGATGTCAGAAGAAGATCCAAGGTATTTGAATAAGATGAGTTGGTAGTGGTTTACTTGAGGAAAGAAATATTTTTGAAAAGCATGTACAACAAGTTGAAGTACAAGAAAATTAGACCATGAATAATTGTGAAGAAAATCAATGACAATGCTTATGAGGTGAGTTTACCACAAAAGTTTGATATATATTTAGTATTTAATGTTTTAGATTTATATGAATTCCATGGAGAAGATGGTGAAGATGATAAAGATGAATAAGTAAATTGGGAGCAATAGGTTCCAAAGAAGAAGAAAGAAAAAATAGTGCAAGTTTTGGATATGAAGACAGTGAGCACAAGGCAAGGGAATTATAATAGGTATTTGGCAAAGTGGGAAGGATTGAAATAAGAGAACAACACTTGGATTATAGAATGTGATCTAAATAAGATTGATAAGGAAAAATGGTAGCAGTATAATCAGGCCAACTCATAAGAGCTGAGTTGTTTTCAACCAGAGGAGAATGATACAAAAAAATAGGCCAACCTTTCGGAGGCCATAACTTTTTACCTGTAGCTTTTTTTGATCTTTTCCACATGCCAAAATGATTGTATCAAAAAGTTTGATTATACCCTAAGGAGATTTATCCCCTTAGATTTGCTTTTTGATATTTTTTGGAGGCCAAATGTGATCATTTGATGGTCCGAAATTAACATTTAATGATTTTTTTCAAGAATTCTCTATTTTTGTAAATTGTATATTTTTAGAACCAGATGACAACTTCAGTTGAATTTTATCTCATAGGTTAAATTTATCATGTAGGATATTTAGGAATTTTTTTAGAGCCACGTGCGCTTGCATGTGAAACTTACTATAAATAACAGCTACTAAAAATAGACATTATTTTTAGATTTTAGTTAAAAAAAAAAAATTGCATGTAAACTCTAATTTCTGAGGTCAAATGAGCATCTCACAAATTATGTTATTCAATATAAGACTATCTTGGCTAAAATGACTAACCCCATGGCTAATCAAGAATTATACGATCACTTCAAATAGAGTCTTTTACCAGCTTTGTATGAGTCAATAATGTTCAAAAAGTTATCTTCCTTCACTGAGTTATGTCATACACTAAATAAAAGGGAGGTTAAATTAATTTCAATGGGAAAACTCAAATACACAAACATATCAGAAACAACAAACAAGAGTATTAGTAAAATCCCATACAAAGTAAAGGTTAATGATAGCAAAATTCAAAATCAACCTATAATTAATATGGCCTTAGAGCCCCCTCAATGAGTGGTTTTATCATCAACTATTTGGTGAGCATTTACTAATCTACCAGTATCTCTAGTTAGAGTTTTAAAAAAACAATTAGAATCTCTCCCTCCTATTTTGGAAGTTGATACGATAAAGCCTATTCCACGTGGATATGATCGGAATGCATTCTGTGATTTTCACAAGGCACTAGGCCACACAATGAATATATGCATTAGTTTGTGAAACAAAATACAAGACTTGATAGATGTCAACCTTATTGATCTTGGCACTCCAATTGAGCCTCCTCAAGCAAATCAAACACAGGATAAGGCTCTAAATTTTTTCTTAGATCCTTTCCATAACATTATAAATAAGAGACAAGGGATACATCAGGTGTTCATCATGTATATCATGCATACCCTCCACTATATACATACCGAGAACCTTTATTTTAGTCACATCCTTTGAGAAACATGATTGGTGTGCATAATTCCAAAATTCTAGCTAGACATTCGATCTCCTTAGCAGATTAGAAGATAGTTGAGGATGGTTTAGATTACCATGCACTTTTTATCAAATCCTACATTAATCATATTCCCATTCATAGTGTTCTCATGGATAATGGATCTAGTGTGAACATGTGCACTATGACATTACTTCAACATTTGAGATATTTATAGCATGATATTACCTCGATGGACATAGTTGTCAATGAATTCAATGGACACATACAAAGTTCATTAGGTAAGATTGTACTTCCTCTATAGGTTAGACCTAGACATGTGGCCACACCATTTACTATTGTTCTTAGTATAGGAGTTTTTGACATGTTAACTGGTCAACCATGGATCCATAAACTTTGAGCATTACCTTCTATAACTCATAAATGTGTGAAATTTATTGATGTTAATCAGGTTGTTATAGTTGGTGGAGTTTCATATGAGTTACCACTCCCCACTTTAGAGCCATATACTACTCTATAGTCACTAGTTTTAGCTCCTCCACCATTTATAGTTCTTCCTCTAGTTTAGATTCAAACACAGTCAAGGCCTCCCTCACCAGCATACAGAGTTCATACACTTCCACAGAGGTCTATTTTAGAGTAACCACTACATCAAAAATAATTTTAAGACTCTCGCTAGTTTCCAACTATAATATTCAAACTCAAGGAAGTATCATTGAGATTTCATGCCTTTACATATAGATCACACTTTCATAGAGCTTCTTATACTACTAGATGGGTCCCTAAGAACCCCACAGTTGCATCCACTTCTCACAGTTATTTGGAGACCCTATAGTTAGTTTCCACTATAGATATTTCAAAGCTCTTCCAAGATACATAGCTATTAGATTCACAGTCTCATCCCTTCCATTGTGCTTCATGATAATGAACTATCCCTCTCTTTGATACAAGACACCATGATAGGGAGTCTCTCATGAGACTCATCAGTTAGTATCATTTCTTTTCAACCTTTCTTATACATAGCTTCTTTTTAATTTTTTGTACACGATTTCCTTATAATTGCTTGTACATATCTTATTTAAAAAATACCAAATATAATATAACATGTCGAAATAAAAAAACATTCAAATAACTCAAAACATCAAAAACATTTCAATTATATGCATTATCCATGCTTTACATTTCTACTACCATGCTAGACTTACATTTTGTTTTTTTATGCTATTGTTTGTTGATTTATCTATATTACCATGCTTCACTTGACATTCTTTGAGTGTATGCAGTGACACTTAGATCCTTGATTACTTCACTCTACCCCTTGAGGGGGCATCTTACTTCATATATTCAAGACATACATCAATATATCTGCCCACTGAGGGCATCTTCTAAATGACTACATCTAATTTATGTCATTCTTACACTAAACACTCTAGTTATCATGTTGATGTACATTACTTACTATCTTACACAAATTATTTTATCGACACTCACTAGTATATAACACTTGTGTATTTCTTAGCATCTACCTAGTCTTGTACTCTATGTTTTACATACTTTTACTTCTTGGTTTGATTAGTTAGATGCAATAGTATTTCCATCATGTACATGCTTTCCTTTCTTGCTTTGAGTATCTATATGTGATTACATTTCTTAGTTCCTATTTTATACTCTTGTGTGTGCTTTCAAACATTTGCCAATGTCCTATGCTTATAATCTTCTATGTGCTTGTGGCCCTCATTCTAAATTTGCTTGTACTTTTGTGTGTGCCTTAGGACATTTGCCAATGTCTTTTGTTTGTTTTCAATTGTATGTGTATGTGGGAATTTAAACATGTATTGTATGCTTATTTTTTTAGTTTGAGTGACATGTACACATGTCCCTTATTTTCTTGGATCCTTGGCCACTTTTGTGTGCTTCTTACTTCTTGCCTTGAATGCTTGTTTGCTTCTCAGTTGTTTGTAATGCCATGATCCACATCATGCATTATCTTGATTTCTTGGATGCCATGATGGACATCATGTTCTACCTCTCCTTGATAACTAACACCTAACAACTAACTAGATTTCCACTTTCAATTTAGTATACTACACATGTTATTACATTATTACATCTATCTAGGTATACCCTTATTGATTTAAAAATATCCAATACAAACTATGTTAGATCTTGAGACATCTTTTTGATTATCATTTATATATCATATATTTCATAGCATAACACACTTGTAGGGATATTTCTTCTAAGGAAAGTCATTGCAGGGTTTTCATTCCTACCCTCAGAAGAGGGGGCAATAAATAGGGGTTTTGTCACAGAAATTAGAGCCCTCTACTAGTAAAAAAAATTATTTTTCAAAACATTCAAAACAATAATTAGAACCTAAAACAAATAGAACATACTAGAAAATAGTGACAAATACATAACAATCATCAAAAATAGTGAAGGAAAAGAGTGTCAGAAGTGGACAATGGCGTTAGACACCAAAGTGTTCCATTTTTAACACTCCTATATAAATAGCCAAAAATTCAATTTTTTTAAAAACAACAAAAAGGTAAGATCAATTACAATTTTGTTAGCTATAGTTCAATTCAGATTGGGTAGTTTTAGTATAGTTTTAATTAGAGTATCCACATATATGGGGGATAATTCATGGCATGATGACTCTTTCTTCTATTTTTAAATTGGGTAGTTGGTACAACTTACATATCAAAATCCATGTTACAGAGACAAATGATTGGGGGCAATGTGCATAACACATTTGACTTCGTTTCTTTCTAGTTCATTGTATTACCTAGGTATTCTTAGTAATTGCATGCCTTATTCCATCTACAGGTGGTTGGCATTATTTTGGAGTGGATTTCATATAAGCTTAGTTCTTATTTTTGAAGTGGCTTTCATACAAGCCTAATCTCCACCTTTTGGAGTGGCCAAGATTGGCCTAGTTATCAGCACACATTCGACTATCCATGCCACATTGTCAGATTATAGAGCATTCATGGGATTCATGAACCATCTCATATGACACAAATTCATACCAATATTAGTTCATAACTTCACTTAGTGGGAAATGATGGAGCCAAAGGACTAGCTAACCTTTATATTCTTGAGCCACCTACTCAAAAGGATTAGACACATAGTCCAAACATTAATTAACACATATATGATCACATAGCTTCACTTAGTGGGTGACAATGGATGCAAATGGATAGCCTTTGTATTATTAATCCATCCTTTAATTAATTAAGCACTCATCTCTATTTGTGATATTAATCTTGGTACATCACATACCTAGCATCACTCAGCATCACATATCATCATGGGCTTCACCCTTGTAGGTAAGTTGAGGTAAGTTTCTATTTTTTATTTATCCTAGTATTTTGCTTTGCTACATCACTAGAATAAAGGAGGGGTAAATGCAGTCATATAAACTATCCAAATTTGTAGTTTGAGTTTGACTTGTGACACCCTATCCATAGGTCCTTTTTGCATGCTCTTGTGACCCTTTCAGACTGTATTTCCTAGGCCAATCCTATTCCCCCAAGTCATGATCCTGTAAGACAGGAGCACCATACTTAGACTATAGTGTTGAACCCTAGGGTGTCTTATTTTTAACACACCTATCCATTTACATTTTGAGCCCTAGTGGTCATTTTCATCTGATCCCTATCCTTCATTATGTTGGCATATCTTGAATACATCTGACCCATGACCAATCGTTCCCTATAAAATCCCACTCAAATTTCATTTATAAGGGAGATGAAATTTTTTACAAAGCAAGCAAGAATACAAATAAAGCTCTAAGGCAAAATTTTCTATTCTCTATATACAGTTACCCAACACAACTCCAAATATACTTAAACCCTCATACTAGTCTCTATTTACCTCAAGCATTCTAAATTTAGCATTTTTACATCTACATCACACTATTGTATAAATCACATTAGGTAAGAGAACTACATATGGCTTGATCCTTGTTTGAAGTATTAGTATGTAGGTAGCATGCCTACACAAGGGGTATGGATTACACATTTAGTGCATCTTACACACTAACCCCCCTTTCTCAAGTGATTCAAATACTATTTTATTAAGCATGATGGAGGGTTAGGGTTTTAAAGGTTAAATCAGCTATATAACAAGTTTCATTGATAATAAACACTCAATATTTTATAGGTAGGATCATATAGGAACAATGTAAAAACCAAAAAAGTTTCAAGTCTTTGTGACTAGTTTGGACAATAGTGGTAGGAGTGGAAAACAACACCAAACACCAAAGTGTCTTGCATTCAGTGATCCTTCCTTTCACCAAATGAAATCTAGATTTAGATTCATGATATTTTCCCAGTCATGTACAAATAGTTTTAGCCTTTGTCTCAGTCATATCAGCCTGCTTCTAGCTAAGTCATAGTTATCCTTATTTATTACTATTTTTAGAAAGGTAAAAAAAAGACATAAATTATACAAATTAGGATTGTATTTATTGAAATATTCTTTACTAATTTATTATTCCAAACCTATAGCTAAATTTATTATTTGAAATATTTTGCATTATTTCTGTGTGAGCCTACCTATGAAATCTTGAGTGTTGATTGTCGATGGAACTTGATATATATCTGATTTAATATTCAAAACCTTAACCCTCCATCATGCTTGGTAAAACAATGTTTGAATCACTTGAAAAAAGGGGGGTTAGTGTGTGATATGTGTTGAAAATGTAATGCACACCCCTTGTGTGGGTACATTGCCTACATACCAATACTTTGAAAAATGATCAAGTCATATGTAGTTCTCACACCTAATGTACTTTGTGCAATAGTATGATGTGGATGCAAAAATGTCAAATTGAGAGTGCTTGAGGTGGTTAGGGACTGGTACGAGGGTTTGAGTGTGTTTACAGCTATACTGGTTTACTATATGTAGAGAATAGGGAAGTTTGCCTCAGTACTTTATTTGTATTCTTGCTTGCTTTGTAAGATTTGTCACCTCACTTGTAAATGAGCTTTGAATGGGATTTTATAGGGAATAGTTGGTCATGGGTTAGATGTATTCATGCTAAGTTGACATAATTAAGGATAGGAATTAGATGAAAACAACCATTGAGGCTCAAAATGCAAATGTACAAGATCACCAAAATTGGGACACCCAAGGGTCTAGTGCTATAGTCCAAGTATGGTGCTCCTGTCTTATAGGATCAAGAACTTGGGGATCAAGATTGGTACAAGAAAATTAGTTTAGCTAAGGTGGAATGACCATTTAGAAGGTTTTAAATGATTGGTAATGAGTGAAAAGGTGTTTAAAAGGGTCATAAGAGCATGCAAAAAAGATCTATAGATAAAGTGTCACAAGCCACACTCAAACTACCAATTTGGACATTTTATATGACTACATTTCCCCCCTCTTTATTCTAGTGATGTAGCAAAACAAAATACTAAGATAAAGTAAAAGATAGAAAGCATACCTAAAATTACCTACAAAGGTGAAGCCCATGAAGATGTGTGATGTTGAGTGATGTTGGGTATGTGCTTTAACAAGAGTAATATCATAAAAAAAGCTGAGTGCTCAATTCCTTAAGGGTGGCTAAAGAATACAAAGGCTGGCCCTTTAGTTCCATCATCACCTACTAAGTGAAGCTATGTGATCATGCATGTGCTCATTGATGTTTAGACTGTGTGTCTAATCCCTCTGAGTAAGTGGCTCAATAATATAAAGGCTAGCTAATACTTTGGCTCCATCATTGCCCACTAAATGAAGCTATGAACTAATACCAGATGAATGTGTGTCATATAATATGTCTCATGAAGCCCATGAATGCTATACATTCTAAAAATGTGGCATGGATAGCCAAATTTATGTTGAGAATTAGGACAATCTTGGCCACTCCAAAAGGTAAAGATTAGGCTTGTATACAAGTCACTTCAAAACTGAGAACTAGGCTTATATGAAAGCTACATTGAAATGATGCCAACCACCTAGATATGGAATAAGTCATACAACTACTAAGAATATCTAGGTAATGCATTGAATTTGAAATTAAAAGAAGGCAAATGTGCCATGTACATTACCCCCAATCACTGGTGTCTCTAACATAGATTTTGATTTGGAAGTTGTACCAACTACCTAATTTGAAATTAGAGGTAAGATCCATCGTGTTATGCATGATGCCTTTATATCTAGATACTCTAAGTAAAACTATACTAAAACTACCCAATCTAAACTAAACTATAGTTGACAAAACTGTAATTTATCTTACCTTTCTATCTATTTCTAAAAATTCTAGATTTTTGGCTATTTGGATAGGAGTGCTAAAAATAAGACACTTTATTATCTCGTGCTGTAGTCCAATATGACACTCTTGTCCTTTACTATTTTTGATGATTTTTTTATATTTAGCACTATATTTCTGGTCTACTCTATGTGTTTTGGGTTTTGAATGCTATTCTAAGTGTTCTAAAAACTAATTTTTGACTGGTAGAAGGCTCTGATCTCTGTGACAAAACCACTATTTATTGCCCCCTCTTTTGAGGGTAGAAATAAAGACTTTGTAATGACTAGCCTAAAAAAAAAAAAAACTTGCAATTGTGTAATGCTATGAAATACATGATATAGTAATGATAAGACAAAATATGTCTCAAGATATAGCATAGTTTGTATTGGAGATTTTTAGATCAATAGGAGTATGCCTAGATAGATGTAACAATGAAATAACATGTGCAATATACTAAAATTGAAATTAGAAATCTGGTTAGTTGTTAGTTATTAGATATTAAGGATGGATGGAGCATGATGTCTATCATAGCATCCAATAAAGTAAGATAATTCATGATGTGGATCATGGCATTGCAAACAATTTAGAATCAAACAAGTAAAGAAGCACACAAGGCAAGAAGCATACAAAAGAGGCAAAGGGGATAAGTAAACAAGGGACATGGGCACATGCCACTCAAACTAGGAAATCAAGCATACAAGGCATGTTCAAATACCACATAAACTTATAATTGCAAACAAGCAAAGGAAATTGGAAAATTTCCTAAGGTACACACAAGGGATAAAACAAAAACTAAGAAATGCAATCACATCCAGATACTTAAAGCAATAAAGGAAGGCATGTGGCTAGAAATACTATTAAATCTAACTAATCAAATCAAGAAGTGAAAGTATGAAAAATATGTAGTAAAATACTAGGTAGATGCTAAGAAATAGACAAGTGCTATATATTAGTGAGTGGCGATAGAATAATTTGTATAAGCTAGTAACTAATGTACATCAACATGATAACTAGAGTGTGTGGTATAAGAATGACATAACCTGAATGGTGTAGTCATGTAGAAGATGCCCTCGATGGGTAGATATGTTGATATATGTCCCAAATGTAAAAGTAGGATACCCCCTTAATGGGTAGAGTGAAGCAATCAAAGATCTAGGTGTCAATGCACACACTCAAAGAAGATCAAGTGAAGCATGGTAATGTAAACAAATTGACAAACAATAACATAGAATACTAAAATGTAAGTCTAACATGGTAATAGAAATGTAAATCATGGATAATACATACAATTGAATTTTTTTTTAGTGTTTTGATTTATTTGAATATTTTTATATTTTGAAATGTCATATTGTTTTTGGTATTTTTGAAATAAGTTATGTATAAGCAATAAAAAGGAAACTATGTAAAAGAAATTGAAAATAAGCTATGTACAAGAAAGATTGAGAAGAAATGATACTAACTGATAAGTCTCATGAGAGACTTCCTATCATGTTGTCCTATATCAAGGAGAGGGATCATGTATGATTATGAAGCACGATAGAAGGGTTGAGACTGTGACTCTAAAATCTATGTATGATGTAAGTTCTCTAAAATGTCTATAGTGGAAATTAACTGTGGGGTCCCCCTATAACTCTGAGAAATGGATGTAACTATGAGGCTCTTAGGGACCCATTTGGTAGTAGAAGAATCTCTCTAAAAGTGTGATCTATGTGTAGATGCATGAGTTCTCAATGATACTACCCTGGGTGTGAATATTGTAGCTAGAAATTGTCTAGAGTCTTAAAACTATCACTGATATAGTGGTTTCTCTAAAAGAGGATTTCATAGAAGTGTATGAACTCTTTGTGCTAGCAAGGGAGGCATCGATTGTGTTAGGATCTCAACTAGAGGAAGAAGAACTATAACTAATGGAGGAGCTAAAACCGATAGAGTAAGAGATGGCTCTAGAGTGGAGAGTGGTAACTCATATGAAACTTCACCTACTATAACAACCTAATTATCATAAATGAATTTCATGCATTTATGAACTATAGAAGGTACTACTCAAAGTTTTTAGATCTATGGTCAACCAAGCAACATGTCAAAGACCCTTTCATTGGGAACAATAGTAAATGGTATGGCTAGATGTGTAGGTCTAACCTGTAGAGGAAGTACACTCTCACCTAATAAAATTTGTATGTGTACACTGAATCTACTAATAACTATGTCCATTGGGGTAATATCTTGCTCTAAATATCCTAAATGTTGAAGTAATGTCATAGTGCACATATTCATACTAGATCTATTGTTTATAAGAACATTATGAATGGGATGGTGATCAATGTAGGCTCTGATAAAGAGTGCATAGTAATCTGAATCATCCTCAACTATGTCCTACTCTAAGAAGGAGATTGAAGGTCTAGATGGAGCTTTGGAATTATACACACCAATCATGTTTCTCAAAGGATGTGATTCAATTGAAGGTGCTCAGTATATACATGGTGGAGGGTGTGCATGATATCCATGGTGAACACCTAATGTATCCCCTATCTCTTATTTATAATGTTATGGGAAAGGATCTAATAAAAATTTTAGAGCCTTATCTTGTGTTTAATTTTCCTAAGGAGGCTCAATTGGAGTGCCAAGATCAATAAGGTTTCCATCAATCAAGTCCTTTATATCATGTTGAAAACTAATGCATCTATTTATTATGTGTCCCAATGCCCTATGAAAATTTCAAAATCGATTTTGATAATATCCATGTGGAAGAGGCTTTGTCATATAAATTTCCTGAATAGGAGGGAGAGATATGATATTGCATTACAATAGTTGATGTAAGACTTTGGCTAGAGATATTGTTATATTGGTAAATGCTCACCAAGGAGGTGCTAATAAAACCACTCATCGTATTAACTATAGGTTGATTTTGACTTTTGCTATTATTAACCTTTACTTTGTATGGGATTTTACTGTTACTTTTGTTTGTTGTTTTTGATATGCTTGTGTACTTATGTTTACCCATTGAAATTAATTTTACTTCCCTTTCCTTTAGTGTATGACATAAATCAATAAAGGAAGAAAACTTTTTGAACATTATTGACTCATGCAAAGCTGATAGAAGACTCTATTTGAAGAGATCCTATAATTCTTGATTGACTATGGGGCTAATCATTTTAGCCAAGATAGTTTTATATCGAAGAACATAATTTGTGAGATGATCATTTAACCTTTTTTTCTATTGTGAAACTTGGACATAAGAAACCTTGTCACCTATGTTAATGATAAAATGTGCTAGGAACATGTGAACTAAAGGATTGAATGTGTTGATTGACTGATTTGGTCGACTCTAGAACCATTGTAGAGAATAATCCTTTAAATTCTATGGAAATAGCTTGGTTAGTAACAAGCCATTTGACACATAGAGTGACTTATGAATCACCCTTACCATCATATAGAGTGAGCTTGGGTTGAATAACACCTGATGGCAAGGGTGTAGAAGAAATATGATGTGCCAATGGTGTATGAAGTAGAGTAAAGGAATCCAAAGCCTATGTTGGTCTAGAGGCACCTTGTTCAATATATAACACCTTAGATGGAAGATATTTTATCTCTTGTATAAGGACAACCACATCAAGAGACAAGCATGTAGTAGTCGTAACTGGTAGTGCGTCATAGGAAGGTTGGGCTGATATAGGGGGTTGTTGAGACATAGTTGCCCTTAGAGTGTCATTTGCAACTGGTTGTTTTGTGGTTTGAGAGGATTAACCATTGTTTGATTTTTTTTCTTCATGTATTATTTTAAGCATATCATCTTGTATATCAGGATGTTTAATTAAAAATTCTTGAAGTTCCCTCTTATAAGTTTCATCAAAACTAATAAATTGGGCCATTGTTAAAGTAGGAAAAATTTGAAAATGGATTGAATTTCTTGCAATAAGTTTTAATAAACAAAATTTGATGGAAGGAAATTACTAAATAAAGGAAATGTAAAGTCCTAAAAACAACAAACTATAATATGCATAAAAAGGATATGAAGCTCACAAACATGTAAAGTGATACCTCAAGAGCATATGGACCTACTATAATCAACTAGGGTTTGAAAGAAATGATTTTTAAAATTAATATGGTGAATTTTTTAAATTAAATGTGAAATCTTGATTTAAATATGCAAAAAAAATCAGCAAGGAATTTTTCCTAGGGTTTTTAGGGTTTTTTGTATGCAAATGAAATAAGTCAAGTTCACCAAATGATTCAACTTTTTAAAGAATAATGTAGTTTTATTCTTATTTTAGTTAAGGGTCAAGATTAATAAATCAGTGTAGAATATAGAAATAATCACAGTCCTGATTTGTATAATTTATTTATCTTTTTTACCTTTGTAAAAATAGCAATAAATAAGGAGAAATATAACTTTGATTGAAACCAAACTGAGACCATTGATACAAAAGTTGAAATTGGTAATGCAGGACTAGGAAAGTGTCAAAAACTTAGATCCAAAATTTTTTTAGTGAAAGGATAGGATTGCCTAAAATAAGACACCTTAGGGTTTAGCACTGTAGTCCAATCCTACCATTATTTTCCAAACTAGTTACAAAGACCTAAAACTTTTTGGGTATTTGCATTGTGCCTGTGTGAGCTTGCCTATGAAATATTGAGTGATGATTGTTGATGGAACTCACTTTAGAACTTATTTAATCTTCAAAAGCCTAACCCTCCATCATGTTTAACAAAAATATGTTTGAATCACTTGAGAAAGGGGGATTAGTGTGTAATATGTACTAAACATGTGATCTACACCCCTTGTGTGGGTACATTATCGACATACCAGTACTTTGAAGAGGGATCAATCCATATGTAGTTCTATCACCTAATGTGCTTTGTGTAATAGTGTGATGTGGATGCAAAAATTTCAAATTGAGAGTGATTGAGGTGGCTTGAGACTGGTATGAGGGTTTGAGTATGTTTTTAACTGTGTTGGGTAACTCTATGTAGAGAATAGGTAAGTTTGCTTTAGTGAATTTTTTGTATTCTTTCTTGCTTTGTAAAATTTATCACCTCCCTTTGTAAATGAGTTTTGGATAGGATTTTATAAGGAATAATTAGTCATGGGTCAGATGTATTCACTTTAAGACAACATGATTAATTGTAGGGATCAGATGAAAATGACCATTGGGGATTAAAGTGCAAATAGACAAGAGCACTAAAAATGGGACATCATAGGGTCCAATGCTATATTTAAATTATGATGCTCCTATCCTCTAGGCTCAAGACTTGGGGTAATAGGATTGACATAGGAAATATGGTCTAACTAAGCTAGAATCAGGGTTTAGAAGGTTATATATGACTAACAATGAGAAAGAATGTGTTTATAAGGGTCATAAGAGCATGTGAAAGGGACCTATGGATGGGGTATCACAAGACACACTCAAAGCTACCAATTTGAACATTTTATATGACTATATTTGCCCCCCTTTATTTTAGTGATGTAGTAAAGCAAAATACTAGGATTAAGGAAAAGAAGAAAGCATACCTATAATTACCTACAAGGGTGAAGCCTATGAAGATGTGTGATGCTGAGTGTGTGTAGAGAGAGCACAACATGAAGCATAAATCTATTGTGATGTTGAGTGATGATGGGTATGTGTTGTACCAAAAGTAATATCATGAATGGAGATGAGTGCTAAATTTCCTAAGGAAGGTTCAAAAATACAAAGTCTAGCCCTTTGGCTCCATCATCGCCCACTATGTAGTGAAGCTATGTTATCATGCATGTGTTAAACAATGTTTGGACTATGTATCCAATCCATCTCAGTAGGTGGCTCAAGAATACAAAGGCTAGCTAGTCCTTTGGCTCCATCATTGCCCACTAAGTGTGAAGTTATGAATTGATATTGGTATGAATGTGTGTCATATGAGATGGCTCATGAAGCACATTAATTTGCTATAATCTAACAAATGTGGCATGGATATCTGAATGTGTACTAAGAACTAGGCTAATCTTGACCACTCTAAAAGATGGAGATTAGGCTTGTATGAAAACCACTCTAAAACTAAGAACCAGGCTTATATGAAAGCCACTTTAAAATGATGCCAACCACCTATAGATGGAATAAGGCATGTAATTGCTGATAATACTTGGGTAATAAAATGAACTAGAAAGAAAATAAGTCAAATGTGTTGTGCACATTGCCCCTAATCATTGATGTCTATAACATGGATTTTGATCTAGAAGTTGTACCAACTATCCAATCTGAAACTAGAAGTGAGAGCCATCATAATATGCATGATGCCCCCTATATCTAGATAATCTAATAAAAACTATACTAAAACTACCCAATCTAAATTGGACTATAGTTAAATTTTTTTAAATTGACCTTACCTTTATGTCTATTTTTGTAAATTCTAAGTTTTTGGTTGTTTGGATAGGAGCATTGAAAATAAGACACTTTATTGTCTGGTTCTATATTCTAAATATGGTGCTATGATCTTTTACTATTTTTTATGATTGTTCTATATTTGTCACTATCTTTTTGGTCTACTCTATGTGTTTTGGGTTATGAATGATGTTCTGAGTGTTCTAAAAAAAATATTTTTGACCAGTAGAGATCTTTGATCTTTGTAATAAAACCCCTATTTGTTTCTCCCTTTTATGAGGGTAGGAATGAAGACCCTGCAATGACTTCCCTTATAATAAATATCCCTACAAGTGTGTTATGCTATGAAATACATGATATAACAATGATAATCAAAAAGATGTCCCAATATATAACATAGTTTGTGTTGGAGATTGTTAGATCAATAGGGGTATGCCTAAATAAATGTAATAATGTAATAAAATATGTAGTATACTGAACTAAAACTAGAAATTTGGTTAGTTGTTAGTTGTCAAGAAGGAAAGGATCATGATGTCCATCATAGCATTGAAGAAAGCAAGATAATGCATGATGTGGATCATGACATTGCAAATAACTGAGAAGCAAACAAGAACAAAAATAAAGAAGCATATAAAAGAGGACAAGGGGCCCAAAAAATAATGGACATGGATACATGTCACCCAAACTAGGAAAATCAATCATATAAGGCATTTTCAAATGCCTACATACAAATACAATTGTAAACAAATAAGATTGGCATGAGGGCTACAAGCACATACAAGAGTACAAGTAAAAGACATTGGTATACGTCTTAAGACACACATACGAGTACAAGTAAAGGACATTGGAACATGTCCTAAGGTATAAAAAAATAGAAACTGAGAAATGTAATCAAATCTAGCTACTCAAATCAATAAAGGAAGGCATGTAAATGCTAGAAATACTATTGCATCTAACTAATCAAAGAAATAAGTGAAAGTATGAAAAACATGTAGTATAAGACTAGGTAGATGCTAAGAATTACATAAGTGCTATATACTAGTGAGTGTCGACTATATACTAGTGAGTGTCGATAGAATAATTTGTATAAGCTAGTAAGTAATGTACATCAACATGACAGCTAGAGTATGTGGTGTAGGAATGACATAACCTAGATGGTGTAGTCATGTAGAAGATGCCCCTGGTGGGTAGATATATCAATGTATGTCTTGAATGTAAAAGTAAGATGCCCCCTCGATGGGTGGAGTGAAGCAACCAAAGATTTAGATGTCACTATACACACTCAAAGAAGATCAAGTGAAGTATGGTAATGTAGATAAATTGACAAACAATAGCATAAAATATAAAAATTTAAGTCTAGCATGGTAGTAGAAATGTAAAAAATGGATAATGCATATAGTTGAAGTGTTTTTGGTGTTTTGAGTTATTTGAATATTTTTGGTATTTTTGAAATAAGCTATGTACAAACAATCATAAGGAAACTATGTACAAGAAATTTAAAAGAAGCTATGTACAAGAAAGAATGAGAAGAAACGATACTAACTTGAATTTGGCTTTCATTCAATGAAAGGATATGAGTGCTAAAAAGTGGAGACTTTGGTGTCTGGTACTATAATCCAATTTTGGCATTGTTGTCTAAATCAATTTCTAGTTATAGATTCTAGTGAGGTCTAGTTTTTAGGTCCTATAGGTGTCTTTATTTCTCCATGATAGCTTGTAGGTGACAATATATAAATTGTTTTCTTCTCACAACCCTAGGTATATCTACACACATGAAACAACAAACATATCAAAAGCAAAAGGAAACAAATTGAGTTAAGAAAAGTATGATCACATGATCTAAAACCCCCTTCTATCTTGATTATTACCTACATTAACCCTCAAACTAGGGTCTCAAATCAAATATAGTTCTCCCTTAGAGAAAATGCATAATTAAGGTGCACAGTAGATGCAAGAATGAACTTTCACCTAGGCCCTTCCTTGATCAAGCATGCAAATCTATGTGTGATGCAGAAGTCTGAGCTATACTATTGACTGATTTTAATTATTTACTATGCCAATGTAATAAGTTCTAGATATAAAATGCCTTATGAAGTCATTTATATATGAGACTCTTTATTTTGATTTAGGGAGCTTTATTTACATTATTCAACATCAAAAAGATAAACAAAACTTAAGGGAGGGACCAAGAAGGGTTAGGGACTTGTTAAGTGAAGAAAAATACCATTGGGGCTCAAAATGAAAATGGACAAGAGCACTGAAAATGGGACACTTCCATGTCTGGTGCTATTGTCCAATTTCAGGGCTCCTATCCTATAGGATCAAGACCTAGGGGAACATGATTGACATAGGGAATACTCTCTGGCTGAGGTGGAATAAATATTTAAATTTTTTTGATGACTGGTAATGAGTAAAAAGGTATCAAGAGTAAGAAACAAGACCAAGACAAATAAAAATAAAGACATGGTTAGTGCGAATAAGGCTTGTATTCTCCAATCAGAGTCTCTTATAAAGAGGACTATGAAAACACATGATATATGTGGTTGCTTGACCAATTTAGGGTGTATACATTTACCCCCTTTTATTTGAGTGATACAATGAAATGAAACACTAGAGTAGAATAAAGAAGAAGAAAATGCGTACCTAAACCTACCTGTATGGAGGTAAATGTGCTGTAAGGATCCAACTCACTTCTTAGCTAGGAAAGTGGATGGAGAACTCAATAATTTCTAGATAGAGAAGGAATCCATGGAGTGGATACCCCCTACATTGAATTTAAATGAAAAATATATGTATCATGGAGAGGAGGACAATGTTTTCCCCCTATGCTGAATCTGACTGAAGATGATGAATGCTCAGAGGCCCAAAACTAATGTTTATCCTCTGTCCCACATAAAATCATGTAATTTGAAATGTGTATAAAAATATTTATGCTATGAAGAGCAAAATATATCATGCCCCCATTATGAACATCTGAACTAGATCTAAGAAATGCTTAAAGGGATAAAACCAATGTCTATGCTCTATCCTGCACAAACTTGCGTAGTTTGGACCAACAAACTGTCTAAGTAGTACAATGGACCAACCACTACAAACAACCATGTAGTCCAACCTGGTGATAACTTGGGTACAATTGGGTGTAATCTAAAACTCTAGTCAATGTGCAAGAAGAGAATGGCACGTCTTGCCATTCCATCTGTATAATCCTAAGTGATGAAGAACATGAACATATATGACATGCCCCCAAATCTAGTATGTGAGTGATACATCTGTACAATCTGGTAATCTATATAACCACATATGATATGACATATATTTCTATGCCTCATGTGCAAAACTGGAGACTAAAACACTATGCTCTGCACTATGCTTATAGTCTGTTATCTGATTTTATAAACTATATCATGCTATATGAAGCTATATATGTGAGACTTGTAGTATGTATAGATGTATATATCTCATGGTGGGCTCGACATTGGTGGGATCTATTATATCTTATTGGAGGTAGGGGATACTCTTGAGTATGATGATCTTGATTTGATCTAGATGATGGGAGGTAAGCAGTGATTACATTTGAATTGTGTATAAATTTAAGCTTTAGTTTGATTTCAAAGTATATAGCTAACGTAGTGTCATAATTTGTGTGTAGAGGTCCTCAAGATGGAACCCAGGCTGGGGTAAGAGGTGGAGATGATGATTACTAGGAGACTATAATTGAGTTGAAACTCTAAGAGCTCACATAACATGTACCTAATGATGTAGTGGAGGAAATATTGATAGAGAGAGCAACAGTCATGGTCGATATCCATGCCCATCTATTTGACAAGGTTGCTATAGTGATAATTACATATGTTAGGGTAGTAGGAGAGAGAAATGAGTTGAGAGCTGAGTTGGATAGGTATAGGATGCCTCCACCTGATTTTGGATCTATTAGCATTAGGATCATGGATGAGTATATAGAATTTAAGAGGTGATATGCAGACTTGCATGAGGAGCATGGTTGGTTACTAGAGTGAGAGAGTCATCATAAGATGCATACGATAGCTCGAGGAGGTATGGGGCCATCAAGTGCTAGGGTAGATTATGGGACTATTATTGGTGGGGAGAGTGAGACTAAGAGTGAGGACCTGATGCCCATTCATGACTGATTGTACTTGATACTAATGTATATGTTTTGAAAACTCATTATATATTTATTTATACTAGTTTGATTTTGACTCATGCATATTATGTTATAGAATTTGGAGTATATTGGTATATTTGTTGCAAATGGTTGATTATAAATAGTTGATTTTGTATTGATGTTGAGGTTGCATATGTTTGGTAAAATGGTATTTGGGATGAGATTTGATTTTTGTTGATAGGTTCAATTGTGATTCTAGTTTTGATTTTGAATCATATATGAGTAAAAAACTTTATTATTTTGTAATTGGTAAATTGATTTGATAAATTGAATTGGTTTAAGATTGGTAAAATAGGATATTGGTAAAATCATGAGTTGGATAATTTAGTTTGTCTAGGGATGGTTATTTGGAATTAGGAATGTTACTTGTTAGTAGGAGGAGATGTAAGATATCACTCTATGCATATCATATCCCTTGCTATTGTATCACTATTTGAACCCTAATGGTCAACTAAACAAGTGCCCATATTGCTCATGCTATGTAGGAACATGCCCTATATCTAAAGCTATCTATGGCGCACTAACAATAGCTATACATGGAGACTATGTAAGATAAAATCTCAATGGATGCACAACTAAAACTATGTGTTGTGAAGGAGGCTCATCTATCCATAATCATAGTGGATTGATACATGAAATAATACCTTGTGGCCTCTACTATAATGCATATGACTGAGCAATAGATCGAGATGGAATTGTAACCTATGATGGGGGATTATATAATCTCAATCATAGAGGGTTGCTATGTGAAATAGGTCCCTAAAAACTTGATTGTAGGGAATATCTATCTAGAGTAGTACTTTAGGCATTGTGCATAAGATAAAGAGGTGAAAAGATCCTTTTCCATTTATCAAAATTATTTTTTTTAGAAGAGAGAAGAAAAAGATAGGGTTGAGAGAAGAATATGCATCTAATTTTTCTTCACTATCACTTTCATATGCATCATCATATTACTCATTAAAATAATAGTAATTATCTTCATTGTAAATGAAATCATTTTCCTCATTTTTGTCTAATGTGTAATTTTGTAAATTTGTCCATTCCTTATCATAATTATGAGAAAAATTTAAAAATTTATTTATGGGATTAGAGTGAATAAGTACCTTAGTTTCCATTTTATTGCCTTCACCAAAGAGAGTATGTAAAAGTACTATTAAAAAAATAAATGAAAAAACTACTACTAACATAGGGATTTTTAAAATGTTTTCGATACTTGAAACCATTTGTAAAAATTCTTAAATTTTTATCTAAAAATTGTAAGGGAGGAAGGCTTGAGGTTGGAGGACCTAGTTTGGAAATCTAGGGTTTTGGGTTGTTATTTTTAGAATTTTAAAATTATTGAAATAATTTGAATTCTAAAATAAATTTGAATAAACTAAATGTATAAAAATTTATACAAAAATCATAGTTTTGAATTTGAATTTTTTCACAAAAATGTGAAGAAAAAACCCTAGGGGTACCTAGGGTTTGAGATTTGTTCAAAGTACGTCAGATTTACCAAATGTTTTATTATTTTTGGAAAACTAGAGTTTAGTTCCTAAAAAATAAAGGGGCTAGATTAAAGGGTAAAATATAATCAAATGTAGTAAAACACAAATTTATATCAAGTTGATCAAATCAATTACACGAGAAAAGGAAATGACTTATCTAGAAAAATAGGATGAGATAACTAATACAGAGGCTAAAAACTATTGTGCAGGATTGGGAAGATGTCAAGAACCTAGATCTAGATTTCATTTGGTGAAAGAACATGAGTATCAAAAGTAGGAAACTTTGGTGTCTAGTGTTATAGTCTAATTTTGGTGCTATTGTCTATTTGGATTTTTGACTCTAAACTCTAGTGTGGTCTAATTTTTGGGTCCTGTGGGTGTCTTTGTTTCTCTAAGATCACCTGTCTATGCCATTCTATGAATTTTTTTATACACACACAAAAAAACAAACATATCAAATGCCAAAAGAGAAAAAAATGGGTTAAGGGAAGTATGATTGCATAATTTAGAACCCATGTTATCCTGATTGCTGCTTATATTAACCCTCAAACTAGGGTCTTAGATCAAATGTAGTTTTTCCTTAGGGAATGTGCATAATCAAAACGCATGATAGATGCAAGAATGAGATTTCATCTAGGCCTTTCCTTGATCAAACATGAAAATCTATGTGTGATGCATAGTTTTGAGGTGTACTATTGATTGATTTTAATTACTTATTGTGCCAAAGTAGTAAGTCCTAGATATAAAATGCCTTATGAAGTCCTTTATATAAGAGAATCTTTATTGTGAAGTTGGGAACTTTATTCACATTATTCAACATCAAAAAGATAAACAAAACTTAAGGGAGGGGCTAAGAATGGTTTGATACCCATTAAGAATGATCGTTGGGGCTCAAAATATAAATGGATAGGAGCATTGAAAATGGGACGCTTCTATGTTTGGCACTATTATTTAATTTTGGTGCTCTTGTCCTATAGGCTCATGACTTGGGGGAATAGGATTGGCATGGGGAATACTATCTGGTTGAGATGGAATGATTGTTTAGAAAGTTTTGGATGACTAGTAATAATAAAAAAGGTAACAAAAGTGAGAAACAAGACTAAGACAAACAAAATAAAAGACATGGGTAGTGTGAATAAGGTTCATATTATCCAATTGGAGTCTCCTGTGAAGAGGACTATGAAAATACATGATATGTGTGGTTTCTTGACCAATTTAGGGTGTATACATTTTTCCCCTTTTATTCTAGTGATGTAATGAAATAAAATATTAGAGTAAAAAAAAAGAAAAAGAAAATGCGTACCTAAACTTACCTACGTGGAGGTGAATGTGCTATAAGGGTCCAACTCACTTCCTATCTAGGGAAGTGAATGGAGAGCTAAATAGTGCCTAAATAAAGAGGAATACATGGAGTGGATGCCCCTATACTGAATTTGAATGCAAAATTCATGTATCATGGAAAAGGATGGCAATGTTTGCATCTATGATAAATCTGATTGAAGATAAGGAATACTCAGAGGCCCAAAACTAATGTCTATCCTTTGTCCTACATAAACTTATGTAATCTAGATGTATGTATAAAATATGTATGCTATGAAGAGAAAAAATTTTCATGCCCCCACTCTGAATATCTGAACTAGAATTGAGAAGTACTCAGAGGCCCAAAACCAATGTTTGTCCTCTATCCCGCACAAACTAGTGTAGCCTGGGTCTGAGTAATATAATGGACTAATCATTGTAGATATCCATGCATTCCAATCTAGTGAAAACCTAGGTACAACTGGGTGTAATCTAAAAATTTGGTGAATGTTCAAGAAGAGAATGGCATGTCCTACCACTCCATCTGTATAATCTTGAGTGATGAAGAACATGAACATCTATGCCATACCCCTAAATCTGGTATATGAGTGATGTGTCTATATAATATGGTAATATGTATAACCACATGTGATATAACATATCTTTCCATGCCTCATATGCAAAATTAGAGACCAAAACATTGTGCTTTGCACTGTGACTGTAGTCTACTATTTGATTCTATAACTATGTCATGTTGTATAAAGTTGTATGTGTGAGATGTGTAATATGTACATGCCCCCAAATCTAGTTTTTAAGTTTGTATCTATATCTAAATCACTATGAATCCATATAAATTTAACCACTATATCTAAATAGTTTGTGTATCTATAAACTAAAGGTATATCCCTTTGAATGTCTTGAGTAATGATGAGTGACCCACATAATCTGAACCACTATATCTAGATAGTATGTGTATCTATAAATTGAAGGTATATCCCTATAAATATCCTAAGTAAATGTTGATTTACCCACAAAATTTGAACCATTATATCTAAATAGTCTCTATATCTGAGATGTCTAAGACAAATGTTGAAACTGGTTGTGTAAGACTAGGACAGTGTTGTGAATCTAAATCTAGCTTTCATTTGGTGAAAGGATAGGAGTGTCAAAAATAGGATACTTTGGTATCCAATGATATTATTCACTCCTACATCTATTGTCTAAAATGGTCATAGAGACCTAAAATGTTTTGGGTTTTTACATTGTTCCTGTGTGTGTCTACCTATGAAATATTGATTATTTATTGTTGATGGAACTCATTATAGAGCTGAATTTATCTTCAAACCCTAACAATCCATCATGCTTGATAAAATAATATTTGAATCACTTGAGAAAGGTGGGGTTAGTATGTAATATATACTAAACATGTAATCCACATCCTTAGTGTGGGCATTGTGCCTACATACCAATACTTCGAAGAGGGATCAAGCCATATGTAGTTCTCCCACCTAATGTTCTTTGTGAAATAGTATGATGCAGATAAAAAATAACAAATTGAGAGTGATTGAGGTGTCTAGGGACTAGTATGAGGGTTTGAATAGGTTTGTAGCTTTGTTGGGTGACTGTATGCAGAGAATAGGGGAGTTTGCCTTAGTGCTTTATTTGTATTCTTGCTTGCTTTGTAAGATTTGTCACCTCCCTTGTAAATGAGATTTGAGTCAGATTTTATAGGGAACCATTGGTCATGGTTTATATGTATTTATGTTAGGCTGACATAATGAAGGATAGGGATCGAATGAAATCAACCATTGGGGTTCAAAATGCACATAGACAGGAGCATTGAAAATAAGACACCCTAAGGTCTGACACTATAGTCAAAATATGGTACTCATGTCCTATAGGATTGGGACTTGGGGGAATAGGATTGGCTTAGTAAATATAGTTTGGTTGATTTTAAATGATCGGTCATAAGGTTTTAGATTACTGGTAATGAGCAAAAAGGTGTCTAGAAGGGCCATAAGAGCATGTAAAAAGGGCTTATGGATAGGCTATCACAAACCACACTCAAACTACCAATTTAGACATTGTATATGACTATATTTGTCCCCCTTTATTCTAATAATGTAACAAAGTGAAATATTAGGATAAATAAAAAATATAAAGTGTACTTGAACTTACTTGTAAGGGTGGAGCCCATGAAGATGTGTGATGATAAGTGATGTTACTCATGTCCTATAAAAATTGGGACTTGGGGGAATAGGATTGGCTTAGTAAATGTAGTTTGGTTGAGTTGGAATGATCGGTTAGAAGGTTTTAGATGACTGGTAATGAGCAAAAAGGTGTCTAGAAGAGCCACAAGAGCATGTAAAAAGGGCCTATGGATAGGCTATCACAAACCACACTCAAACTACCAATTTAGACATTGTATATGACTATATTTGTCCCCATTTATTCTAATGATGTAACAAAGTGAAATATTAGGATTAAAAAAAAAAAAGTGTACTTGAACTTACTTTTAAGGGTGGAGCCCATGAAGATGTGTGATGATAAGTGATGTTGAGTGATGCTGGGTATGTGTTGTACCAAGAGTAATATCATGAACAGAGGTAAGTGCTCAATTCCCTGAGGGTGGCTCAAGATTACAAAGACTAGCCCTTTTGCTCTATTGTCACCCACTAAGTGAAGATATGTGATCATGCATGTGTTAATCGATGTTTGGATTGTGTGTCTAATCCCTCTTAGTAGGTGGTTTAAGAATACAAAAGCTATCTAATATTTTGGCT
Organism: Torreya grandis; assembly: GCA_037957365.1. NCBI lineage: Eukaryota > Viridiplantae > Streptophyta > Pinopsida > Cupressales > Taxaceae > Torreya > Torreya grandis. The sequence continues at coordinate 1,327,879 of JARHVA010002481.1, forward strand.
CCATCATTGCCCAATATGTAGTGAATAATGAACTGATATCAGTATAAATGTGTGTTGTATGAGATGACTCCTAAATCCCATGAATGCTTTGTAATTTGACAATGTGGCATAAATAGCTAAATGTGTACTGAAAACTAGGCCAATATTGGCCACTCCAAAAGGTGGAGATTAGGCTTGTATAAAAGCCACTCTAAAATTGAGAACTAGGTTTATATGAAAGCCACTTCAAAATGATACCAACCACCTATAAATGGAATAAGTCACATAACCAATAAGAAAAAATGGGTAATACAATGAACTAGAAATAAAAATAAGGCAAATGTGCCATGCACATTGCCCTTAATTAATAGAGTCTATAACATGGATTTGATCTCAAAGTTGTAACAACTACCCAATTTGAAATTGGAAGTGAGAGCCATCGTGCCACATATGATACCCCCATATCTAGATACTTTGAGTAAAACTATACTAAAACTACCCAATCTGAACTAAACTGTAGCTAACAAAACTATAACTGATCTTAAATTTATATCTATTTCTAATTTTTTTTTATTTCTAGATATTTCGATAAAATCACTAAAAATGAGACACTTCAATGTCTAGTGTTGTTTTCCAATTTTGGTGCTCTTGTCCTTTGCTATTCTTTATTACTATTCTATATTCATCACTATTTTTCTAGTCTGCTCTACATGTTTTGGGTTCTGATTCTTGTTCTGAGTGTTTTGAAAACTAATTTTTGATTGGTAGAGGGCTCTGATCTTTGTGATAAAACCCTTGTTTTTTTACCCTCGTTTGAGGGTAGGAATGAAGACCCTAAAATGACTACCCTCAAAATAAATAGACTTGCAAGTGTGGTAAGCTATGAAATATATGATATAGCAATGATAATAAAAAAGATGTCTCAAGATATAACATAGGTTATATTGGAGATTGTTAGATCAATAGGGGTATGCCTAGATAAATGTAACAATGTAATAACATGTGAAATATACTAAACTAAAAGGTAAAATTTGGTGAAAGCAAAAAACACATACAAGAGTATAAGTAAAGGACATTGGCAAATGTCCAAAGGCACACACAAAAGTAATAAATAGGAACTAAGAAATGCAATCACATATAGATAATCAAAGAAAGAAAGGAAAGCATGTAAATGCTATAAATACTATCACATCTAACTAATCAAAGAAAGAAGTGAAACTATGCAAAATATGGAGTACAAGACTAGGTAGATGTTAATAAATAGACAAGTGATATATACTAGTGAGTGTTAATAGAATAATCTATGTAAATTAGTAAGTAATGTATATTAACATAATAACTAGAGTGTGTGGTGTAGGAATGACATAAGTTGGATAGTGTATTCATGTAGAAGATGCCCCTAGTGGGTAGATATATCAATGTATGTCTCGAATGTATGAAGTAGGATGCCCCATCAATGGGTAGAGTGAAGCAATCAAGGATCTAGGTGTTACTACATGCACTTAAAGAATATCAAGTGAAGCATGATAATGTAGATAGATCAACAAACAACAACATAAAACAACAAGATGTAAGTCTAGCATGGAAGTAGAAATGTAAAGCATGGATAATGCATACAGTTGAAATGTTTTTGTTGTTTTGAGTTATTTGAATATTTTTATATATAGACATGTTATGTTATTTTTGATATTTTAAAATAATTTATGTATAAGAAATTATAAGGAAACTATGTACATAGTAAATTATTGATAATCATTATGAATGGGATGGTGATCAATGTAGGCTTTGATAAAGAGTACATAGTAATATAAATCATCCTCAACAATCTCTTACTCTGAAAAGGAGATCGAAGGTCTAGCTAGAACTATGGAATTATACACACCAATCATGTTGCTCAAAGGATGTGACTCAACTGAGGGTGCTTGATATGTAGCTGGTGGAGGGTGTGCATGATATGCATGGTGAACACCTAATGTATCCTTTGTCTCTTGTTTAGAATGCTATGGGAAAGGATCTAAGAAATTTTTTTGAGCCTTGTCCTATGTTTTATTTCCCTGAGGAGGCTCAACTAGAGTGATAATCTCAATAAGGTTGCCATCTATTAAGTCTTGTATCTTGTGTTGTAAACCGATGTATTTGTTTGTTGTGTGGCCTAGTACCTTATGAAAATTGAAAAATGCATTTTGATCATATCCACATGGAAGAGGATTTGTCAAACAAACTTCCTAAATAGGAGGGAGAGATATGATATTACATTCTAATAGCTATTGTAAGACTCTAGATAGAGATACTGGTAGATTGGTAAAGGCTCATCGAGGAGGTGTTGATAAAACCATTCATTGAGGGGGATTTGAAGCTGCATTAACTGTAGGTTGATTTTGAATTTTGTTATCATTAACCTTTACTTTGTATGAGAATTTACTATTACTCTTTTTTGTTGTTTTTGATATGCTTGTGTACTTGAGTTTGCCCATTGAAAATAATTTTACTTCCCTTTCCTTTAGTGTATGACATAACTTAGTGAAGGAAGAGAACTTTTTGAAAATTATCGACTCATGCAAAGCTTGTAGAAGACTCTATTTGAAGAGATCCTATAATTCTTAATCAGCCATGGGGTTAGTTTATGCAGGATCATCTTCATGTCATAAAAGTGTTTTCATTGTTTTTGTTGAGTCTAGGTTGTTTAGTATTGCTTAGTTTGTTTTCCCTCCAAAACCACGGTGTTTAAATTTTCAAATTTGTAAATATGCTCATTTGGCTTGTAATAAGGCCTAAGACCTGTATAAAGGCCAAGTTTGTATGGTTTGGCATCAAAATTAGTTTTAGAAGTTATATAATATGTCATCTTAGGTTGTTTGAATGTGATATAGGCTGGTAGAATCTCTTTTAGTTAGAAAAAGTTATTAACTACAATTTTGGAGTTTATTCGTATAAAGCTAGAATAGGAGATTTGGTGTCTAAGTATGGTTTAGTTATTTTTGGGGTGCTTCCTTCGACCCAAGAGGTTGGTATGATGTATTTGGATGTGCTATAAAGTTATGAAATATAAGACATTTTAATGTGTTTTATTGAGACTTTTCTTTGGACTGTATACATAAGATGGATAGGGCAGCAAGCTCCAGGTGTGACAGTTAGTCTTAAGAGGTTATTTCATCCACTATGAGTGCTTAGATATATAAAGCAAAGTAAAACAAGATAATTTTTTTCTTATAGACTTGAAATTCCATAATTTTTCCTATAGACTAATTTGTTTACAGACTGGCCCAAACTAGGGCTTCCTAGTACAGGGAATCTATATAGTGAAAACTCCTGATTCTTTGAAATATATTATCTCTTCACACATGATTTATTTGTCTCAAGTTTTAGGGTCTAGTTCATTGGTTAAGATCACTTTCTAAACCTTGATCTTGATTTAGCCCTTATAGGCCTATCAAGACTGTAACAACAGGGTCTAGTTATGGTTTAGAGTTGTAATTTGATTATAATTGATGTTGAAAAATCTTGTTATGTATTTTTATACCTTTCATATCAATATTAAGCCTTCACTCCATTTATTTCTTCATACCAACATTCAAACAAGATTTTTAGAGGCCTAATTAGGCCTGACATAGTGCTCAGAACACCTATTCTATACAGAGGAGCCGAAGGAGATCTTTAAGTATGTTTTGTAAGTCCATAGTGGGTACTCAATTCATAATTGAGTTGGATGTCATGATGAATATAAGCAAAGTTATGCCCCTAAAATAGGGTAGACAGGGCTACAAGACCTTAAGCCTATGTGTAAGGCAAGGAAGGTCTTATGATCTATTGTACTTCTTTTGATCATCCAAAGGAGCATGTATAGGTATAAATAGTATAGATAGGTTTAGTATAAGATTTATAGGTTTGTGTTGGAGTATGTGAGTCTTTCTTCATAGTTTCATGTGTTAAGTCCAAATCCAAATATCTATGCCTTGTGTATAGAACACCCAAGTGAGATCTTGTAAAGTATCTAAGTTAGTTTAGTGATTGTAAGAAAATTATTTAGATGTTATTAGGGTGAAACCAATTTGGTATTAGATCCAAAAGGATTGTGAACAATCCAAGATCCAAGCAAGAGAAAGGAAGTGATTTGTGAGAGAGAAGAAAAGTTCCAAGATGGCCATAAGAGTGAGGAATAGAGGTAGAGCTAGTGGAGGGAGACCAATAGGATAAATGGTAATAGTATAAGAATTTAGGAACCTACAAGCTAGGTTACAAGAACTAGAGATGGCTCAAAGGAGAGGTGATGGCATGGAAGAAGTTAGTGAAGGAGAAGAAAAGCCACCAGAGGATGAATTGGTGGTAGAAGATGAGACAACTAAAGAGAGGCTGATCAGAGCCATTATGAAGGTGAATGCAAAGACAAATATGGAGGTTCTAATGTATGAAGGAAAATTGAACGTGGATGAATTGATTGATTGGATCAATGCATTAGGAAAGTACTTTGAATATGAAGGAATAGATGAATATGACAAGAAATTCACGTATGCCATGACAATATTGAAGACCCATGCATCCCTATGGTGGGATGGAGTGCACGAATAAAGGAGGAGAAAAGGCAAGCCAAAGATTAGGAGCTAGGATAGAATGGTAGAAAAAATTAAAGGTAAATTCATGTCCTTAAATTATCAAGCAAATATTTTCAAGTAATTTGAAACAAAAGGACATGTCTATAAAGGAATACACTGAAGAGTTCTATAGGATAACCATAAGATCAGGCCATATTGAGGATGATATAGAGAAGGTATCAATGTATAATAATGGTTTGAAGTTTGTCATCCAAGATGAGATTAGCCTTCTCACACCCAGGACAATTAAAGAGGCATACCAATTTGCCTTGAATGCTGAGGAAAAGATTTCAAAGAAACAAACTTCCTTATCAAGAGGAAGGGGTAGATCCATCAAGGGTAGAGGATCACAAGGAGGTAGAAGATAGCTACAAACATCTCAAGAAGAGGCTATCTTCTCACCAAGATCAAGAGGTAACTATACACCAAGAGGAAGAAGGCCATACCAAGGATATCAAAGAGGAAGAGGGAGATTCTTGGGAAAATGCTTCAAGTGCAACAAATATGTAGGACATAGAGCATATGAGTGTCTAGAGAACCCTTATACCATATATTAAAGAGGTGTACACGTGAACCAAGGTGAAGAGGAAGTTAAAGGACCAATAGTAACTCATGAAGATATTCTAGAGGAAGGTGTCTCTTTTAATGAAAATAATCTTGTTAAAGCCTAATAAGGAAATTATGGAACCACCACAAAGGATGTATTTGTTTAGGATTACATGTAAGAGCAAAGGAAAGTGATTCAAGGTCATCATATATAGTGGAAGTATAGACAATCTTGTATCAACTGAGATGGTGGAGAAACTAGGCTTGAAGAAGGATGTGCATTCTACACCTTATCAAGTCTCTTGGCTGCAAAAAGGACACAAAATATTGGTAAGTGAACAATGTAAAGTGGATTTTCAGATAGGAACATATAGAGATCATATTTTATGTGAATTTATACCCATGGATGTATGCCATATATTGCTTGGAAGGCCTTGGTTATTTGATAGGAAGGCCATGCATGAAGGTAGAATACATACATATTTGAGAAGGATGGGATCAAACACACCCTCACAACATTGAAAGAAGACGCTGATACTATTGTAGGACAACAATCTAAGGTGATGATCATGAGTGGTAAGGAAGAGGTAAACTTTGTTATGATTGGTAAGCCAAGAAGTGTAATCACTAGCACTAAGTTAATTGATTCACCTCTATAAATTCAAGACATATTGAATGAGTACATTGATATTGTGGTAGATGATTTTCCAAATGAGTTACCCCCATTGAGAAGCATCAACCATCACATAGACTTGATTCCAAGAGCAAATCTTCCAAACAAGGCTATATACAGGTTGACACTAAGGGAAAATGAAGAGATCAAGCACCAAGTCCAAGAATTGTTTAACAAAGGATTGGTAAGAGAGAGTCTAAGTCCTCATTATATTACCATAGTGTTGAGTCCTAATAAGGATGGGAGTTGGAGAATGTGTATAGACTCTAGAGAAATCAACAAGATAATTATCAGGTATAGATTCTCATTGCCTAGAATTGATTATTTACTTGATTGTTTGAGTGGAGCTGCATATTTTTCCAAGATATATTTTAAAAGTGGATACCATAAAATTAGGATAAGAGAAGGGGATGAATGGAAAATATCCTTCAAGACCAATGATGGACTCTATGAGTGGTTAATCATGCCATTTGGGCTAACTAATACACTAAGTACCTTTATGAGACTGATGAATGAATTGCTTAAGGAGTTCAATGGTAAGTTTGTGATAGAATATTTAGATGATATTTTGTTATTTAGTCAAACTAAGGGAGATCATTTGACACATTTGAGGATGGTATTGAGTAAGCTAAATGAAGATAAATTGCTAACCAATGTGAAAAAGTGCAGTTTCTTAAGGGTAGAATTGATCTACTTAGGATTTTTGATTTCAAAGGAAGGATTGAAGATGGATAAGGATAGGATAAAATCCATACTTGAGTGGCCTACACCCAAGAGCACCTTTGAGGTAAGAAGCTTTCATGGTTTGGCTAGCTTCTATAGGAAATTCATAAAGAATTTTAGTGGAATTGTTGCTCCAATAACAGATACAATCAAGGGTGATAAGAGAAGTTTTTGTTGGACTGAGGCTACTAGTAAGAGTTTTAAATTATTGAAAAAGAAGGTAACTGAAGAACCAATCTTCACCTTACCTGATTTCAATAAACTATTGCAAGTGGAATGTGATGCTAGTGGGACTACCATAGGTGTTGTTTTAAGTCAAGATGGGAACCCATAACATACTTTAGTGATAAATTAAGTGATGCTAACAAGAGATATTCAGCCTATGATTAGGAGTTCTATGCTCTTGTACAAGCCTTGAAGAAGTGGAGGCACTATATTTTTCCTAAAGAGTTTATTTTATTCACTAACAATTATGCTTTTTAGTTCATTAGCAATCAAAATAAGTTGAGTCAAAAGCAAGTTAAATGGATTGAATTATTGAAAAGTTTCACATTCACTATTAAGAATAAGAAATGACAATCTAACAAGGTTGAAAATTCCTTAAGTAGGAGGAATCTAATCATAAAGGAGTCTCAAGTAAGCATCTTGGGATTTGAAGAGTTAAAGGAGATGTATAAGGAAGATCCAAACTTCAAGGCACCATATGAATCTTGCCTGAATCTAGTAAGGGTTAATATAAGTCTTTAGATATAATTCATGATCCAAGAAGGATTTATGTTCAAGGTAAGCCAACTTTACATACCCAAGAGTTCCATGAGGGAGAATTTGTTGAAAGAAAAACATAGTGGCAGCTTAATAGGACATTTTGGGCAAAATAAGACACTAGCACAATTGAGTGCTCATTATTATTGGCTAGGGATGAATGCTGATGTCAAGAAGTTTGTTGAGAGATGTAAGACATGCCAAGGGGAGTAGCCAAAATGTAGGTATGTACTAGACACTACCCATTCCCAATAGGCCTTGGGATTCAGTAAGTATGGACTTTGTACTTCATTTGCCAAGAACTCAAAAAGGTCATGATTCTATATTTGTATTATTTGATAGGTTATTAAAGATGGCTCACTTCATTCCATGCTAGAAAAAAAGTGATGCTACTAACATAGACAATCTATTCTTTCAAGATATTAGGAGATTGCATGGGATCCTTAGGAGCATTATTTCTAACAATGATACTAAGTTTGTTGGGAATTTTTGGAGGACCTTGTGGAAGAATTTGGGCACACATTTGAGCTTCAACTTAGCCTATCATCCACAAACTGTTGGTTAGATTGAATTTGTCAATAAGAGCCTTGGTAACATCTTGAGGAGTTTGGTAAGTATGCAACTAAAATAGTGGGATCTTGTTCTTGTACAAGATGAATTTTCATATAATGATTCTCCTAGTAGAAGTATAGGAATGATTCCATTATAAATATTTTATGGAATACATCCTAGAGGTGTATATGAGATAAGATATCTAGGCAAGATGGAAGCAAGGAGTGTTGATGCAGAAGAGTTTACCAATGCAATGCAAAACTTGCATGAACAAGTGAAGACTAAAATTGAAGAAAACACCACCAAGTACAAGCCAAGGGCTGATAAAAAGAGGAGATAGGTCAATTTTAGTGTGGGAGACCTTGTTCTTGCCCACCTTAAAAAGGAAAGATTTCCTACGAGAGAGTAAAACAAGCTAAAAGTGAAGAAAATTGGTCCATGCAAGGTAGTAAGAAAGTTCTCAAATAATTCCTATGAGATTGAACTACCAAAGGGGATTGGAATCTCTCCAATCTTAAATGTTGTAGACCTATATCCATATAAAGGTGAAGAACAACCAACTGAAGGGCCTAAGATAGAGGTTGATGAAGATTTCTAATGGGAACAACAACTACCAAAAGAAGTGACAAAGGAGGTTGAGAGCATTTTGGACAAGAAAGAAAGAATATTTATAGTACCTGACCAAGTGGAAGAACCTACCAGCTAAATATGTAACATGGTTGATTGCAAATGACATCCACAAGCTAGGCACAAGCATGGAGGAGTTGATGAAAAATAACAAGTGAAGATTGCTTCATTTTGCTCATTGGAAGAATGATGCAGGAGCATCTTCATGCCATGAAAGTGTTTTCATTATTTTTGTTGAGTCTAGGTTGTTTAGTCTTGCTTAGTTTGTTTTCCTTCCAAAACCATGGTGTTTAAATTTTCAAATTTGCAAATATGCTCATTTGGCTTGTAATAAGGCTTAAGCCTTGTATAAAGGCCAAGTTTGTATGGTTTGGCATAAAAATTAATTTTAGAATTCATATAATATGTCATATTAGGTTGTTTGAATGTGATATAGGCTAGTAGAATCTCTTTTAGTTAGAAAAAGTTGTTAACTCCAATTTTGGAGTTTGTTTGTATGAAGCTAGAATAGGAGATTTGGTGTTTAAGTATGATTTAGTTGTTTTTGGGGTGCTTAATTCGACCCAAGAGGTTTATATGATGTATTTGGATATGATATAAAGTTATGGAATAGAGAAGGACATTTTAATGTGTTTTATTGACACTTTTTAATGGATTGTATACACAGGATGGACATGGCAGCAAGCTCCAGGTGTGACATTCAGTCTTAAGGGGTTATTTCATCCACTATGAGTGCTCAGATCTCTAGAGTAGAGTAAAAAAAGGTAATTTTTTTTTGGAGTCTTGAAAGTCCATAATTTGTCCTGTAGACTAATTTGTTTATAGACTAGCCCAAACTAGGGCTTCCTAGTACAAAGAATCTATATGGTGAAAAATCTTGATTCTTTGAAATCTATGAGATCTCCACATGATTTATAAGTCCATAGTGGGTAATAAATTCACAATTTATTTGGATGTCATGATGAATATAAGCAAAGTTATGCCCCTGAAACAGGGCAGACAGGGCTACAAGCCCTTAAGCCTATTTGTGAGGCAAGGAAGGTCTTATGACCTATTGTACTTATTTTGATCATCCAAAGGAGCCTGTATAGGTATAAATATGTTGAGTATAAGATGTATTGGTTTGTGTTGGAGTATGTGAGTCTTTCTTCATAGTTTCATGTGTTGAGTCCAAATCCAAATATCCATGCCTTGTGTATAGAATCTCCAAGTGAGATCTTGAAAAGTATTTAAGTCAGTCTAGTGATTGTAAGAAAAGTCTTTAGATGTTCTTAGGGTGACACCATTAGTCATTTTATCCAAGATAGTCTTATATCTAAGAACATAATCTATGAGATGCTCATTTGACCTTTGTTTATTTTGTTTATTTTGGCTTAAAAAATATTTTCACCTATGTTAATGTTGAAATGATCTAAGAATATGTTAGCTAAAGGATTGAATGCATCAAATGAATAATTTAGTAGACTATAAAACCATTATAGAGCATAATATTTTAAACTTCATGGAAATAACTTGGTTAGTAACCAATTATTTGGCACATAATCCAAGCATGTTTCATTAAAATCTCTCAAGTGTGTCTCTGGATCACCCTTTCCATCATATAGAGTGAGTTCGGGTTGAACAAAACTTGGTGGTAAGGGTGTATAATCAATATTATGTGTCAATGGTGTATGAAGTAGAGCAAAATAATCCAAATCTTGTGTTGGTCTAGTGGCACCCTACTCAAGATGGAGCACCTTGGATTGAAGAGATTTTATCTCTTGCATAAGGGAAACCACATCATAAAATAAAGATGTACTAGCCATAATTGGTGGTGTCTCATAGGAAGGTTGGGCTGCTATAGGGGGTTATTGAGACATAGTTTCCCCTATAACATTATTTACAACTAGTTGTTCTAAAGGAATGAAAGACTCAAATTGCTTAGCCTTTTTAATTTCCATGATATATTGTAATATAAGGGCATGATCTTGTGGTTGTTTCCTATGTCTCTCTCTTAAAATTTATAGAATTAAATATTTGTTGATGATAACATCATTATCAACAATAGGTGGAAGTGGAACAAGAGCTCGATGTGGTGGGTCATGAACATTGGTGTGTGTATCATCATTATTATTCTCATATTTCTTATTGTCAAAATTATCCTCAAGGAAATTAGTATAGCTTGGATGTGTAGGATCTATAGTAGTAAACTGAGTTGGTTGTTTATCCATGGTATATAGACATGTTGGAGGAATCTGGGTGAATTTAGGATGGTTTCCACTAAGTCTTGCACTTCGTCTTAAAGGAAGAGATGTAAGGAGCTTAGGTGGCATAAGGAAAAAAACTTGAAAAATGAAAGAGAAGATTAAATAAATGTGATCTAAGATTTGAATAACAATGAACTAGAATATGCATAAAAAGGATACGAAGCTCACAAACATGTAAGGTGATACCTCAAGAAGTAAAGGGACCTAGTAAATTCAGCTAGGGTTTGAAATAAATTACTTTTAAAATTAATATCATGAATTTTAAAAATTAAATGTGAAATTATAATTTAAATATGAAAGAAAAATAAGAAAAAATACTATAAAAATCAACAAAAAAATTTTCCTAGGGTTTTTGTGCACAAATGAAGTAAGTCGGGTTTACCAAATGATTTAACTTTTTTGGAAATAATGGAGTTTTATTCTTATTTTAGTTAAGAATATAGAATAATAAATTAGTGCATAATATAGCAATAATTATAGTCTTGATTATTACAATTTGTTTATCTTTTTTGCCTTTATAAAAATAGCAATAAATAGGAAGAAATATAACTTAGTTGGAAACACACTGAGATAACTGATGCAAAGGTTAAAAATGGTTGTGTAGGATAGGGACAGTGTCATAAACTTGAATCTAGATTTCACTAGAAAAAAGGATAGGAACATCAAAAAGTGGATGCTTTGGTGTCTATTGTTATTGTTCATTCTTACTGATATTGTCGAAACTGATCATAGAGACCAAAAACTTTCTAGGTAGGTGTGTTGTTCTTGTGTGATCCTGCCTATGAAAAATCAAGCATTGGTTATCGATAGAACTCACTATAGATCTGATTTTGTCTTCAAACCTTAATCCTCCATCATGATTGATAAAATGATATTTGAATCACTTGATAAAGAGGGAGGGTTAGTGTGTAAGATGCATTGAACGTGCACCCCTTGTGTGGGCACGTTACTTACATACCAATACTTTGAAGAGGGATCAAGCCATATGTAGTTCTCCCACCTAGTGTGCTTTGTGAAATAGTGTGATGTGGATGCAAAATGCTAATTTGATAGTGTGTGAGGTGACAAGGGATTTGTATGAGAATTTGAATATGTTTGTAGCTGTGTTGGGTGATTGTATGCAGAGAATAGGGAAGTTTGCCTTACTATTTTGTTTATATTCTTGCTTGCTTTATAAGTTTGGTCACCTCCTTTGTAAATGAACTTTGGGTGGGATTCTAGAGGGAATAATTCATCATGGGTCAAATGTATTTGTGGTAATCCAACCTAATTAAGGATAAGGATCGGATGGAAATAACTGTTGGGGCTCAAAGTGAAAATGGATAAGAGTGCCAAAAATGGGACACTTTGGGGTCCAACATTGTAGTCCAAATTCGACACTCTTATCCTATAGGCTTAGGTCTAGGGGAATAGGATTGGCATAGGAAATACTATTTGGCTGAGGTAGAATCAAGGTTTAGAAGGTTTTGAGTAACTAGTAATGAGCAAAAAATGTGTCTAGAATGGTCACAAGAGCATACAAAAAGGACCTATGGATGGGGTATTGTAAGCCACACTCAAACTACCAATTTATATATTTTATATGAATAAATTCCCCCCCTTATTAAAATGATGCAACAAAGAAAAATAATAAAATAAAGGAAAAATAAAAAGCATACTTGAACTTACCTGCAAGGGTGAAGCCCATGAAGATGTGTGATGTTGAGTGTGCATAGAGAAAGCACAACGTGAAGCATAAATATGCAAGAGAAAACAAGGAGTAGATCAATTTTTACTAGACACGCTATGTCTAAAATAATAACATACAAAGGTTGGGTAAAAGAAAGAGGAAGAGAAAGGAATGAATACACCTCATTAGGTATGTGAACTAATATAAAACCTATTATGATGTTGAGTGATGTTGTGTATGTGTTGTACCAAGATTAATATCATGATGGAGATGAGTGCTCAATTCCTCGATCGTGGATTAAGAATATAAAGGATAGCCCTTTGGCTCCATCATTGCCCACTATGTAGTGAAGCTATGCTATCATGAATTTGTTAATCAATGTTTGGAATGTGTCTAATCCTTTTGAGTAGGTGGCTTGAGAATACAAAGGCTAGCTAGTCCTTTGACTCCATTATTACCCACTAAGTGTGAACTATGAATTGATAATGGTATGAATGTGTGTCATACGAGATGGCTTGTGAATCCCATGAAAGATGTATAATTTGATAATATGATATTGATAGCTAAATGTGTACTGAGAAATAGACCAATCTTGACCACTCCAAAAGGTGGAGATTAGGCTTGTATGAGAGCCACTCCAAAATTGAGAACTAAGTTTATATGAAATCCACTCCAAAATGATGCCAACCAATTGTAGATGGAATAAGTATGTAGATACTAAGAATACATGGGTAATATAATGAACTTAGGGAAGAAAAGAAGACAAATATGCCACACACATTGCCTCCAATCACTGGTGTTTGTAACATAGATTCTGATCTAGAAGTTATACCAACTACCCAATTTTACAATGGGAGTGAGAGCCATCATGCCATGCATGATTCCCCCTATATTGGATAATCTGAGTAAACCTATACTAAAATTTCCCAATCTGAATTGAACTATAGCTGAGAAAACTATAATTTACCTTACCTTTCTATCTATTTTTAAAAATTATGGGGTTTTGGCTATTTGGATAGGAGCATCAAAAAGTGGACACTTTGGTGTCTAACACTGTAGTCCAAATATGGTGATCTTATCCTTTACTATTTCTGATGATTATTCTATATTTTTCACTATTTTTTTGGTTTATTCTGTGTTTTGAACTCTGAGTATTGTTCTGAGTGTTCTAAAAACTTATTTTTGACCGATAGAAGGCTTTGATCTCTGTGATAAAACCCCTATTTGTTGCCCCCTCTTCTGAGGGTAGGAATGAATACCTTATAATGAATTCCTTCAAAATAAATAGATTTGAAAGTTTGTTATGTTGTGAAATACATGATATAAAAATGATAATCCAAAAGATGTCTCAAGATATAACATATTTTGTATTGGAGATTGTTAGAACAATAGGGGTATGCCTAGATAGATGTAATAATGTAATAACATATGTAGTATACTAATTTGAAACTAGAAATCTAGTTAGTTTTTAAGGAGGGATGGAGCATGATGTCCATCATGGCATCCAAAAAGGTAAGATAATGCATGATGTAGATCATGTCATTGCAAACAACTGAGAAGAAAACAAGCAAACTAGCAGGCAAGGCAAGAAGCATACAAAAGCGGCCAAGGGGATTAGCAAGCAAGGGACATGGATTAAGGGGTAAAATATAATCATGTATAGTAAAATATATATTTATATAAATTTAACCAAGTTAATTACATGTGGAAAAGAAATGACTTATCTGGGTAAAATAGTCTTTTATAGGTTCTAGAACAGTCAAGAACAAAGATTCATTTCTAGATCTGTAACTTAAATTTACTCTAAATAGGAGCACTGGCTTTGGATAAGAGTGCTAGTAACTATTGTCTAGATAGGAGTGCTAAAAACTATTATCTAAATAGGAGCATCGGTCACTATTATATTATTTTGGTGTTTTTATCCAAAATAATTTTTTATTTCAGATTCTAGTGCAGTCTGATTTTGGAGTCCTATAGGTGTAATTATTTCTCTATGATCACTTGTATGTTTTATTATATAACCTATTTTATTTGAAAATACTAGGTCTACCTACACACACAAAACAATAAACACATCAAAATCAAAAAGGGAAAAAAACTCAATTAGGGGAAGTATGATCGCATGATCTAGAACTGTTGTTGTCTTGATCACTAGTGGCCTACATTAACCCTCAAACTAGGGTCTCAAATAAAATGTAGTTCATTCTTAGGCAATTTCATAACCAATGCACATGGTAGATGCAAGAATGAAATTTTCCTTAGGCCCTTCTTTGATCAAGCATGAAAATCTATGTATGATGCAAAATTTTGAGCTATACTATTGACTAATTTTAATTACTTAGTGTGCCTGTTGATGCTTGGATTTGTACCCTTGAGAAGATGCTTAGTTCTCCTCATCCAAGTGACACAATGGAATCATCTCTCTTACTATGGGTGAAAATTCTATTGAGATGAGTCTCTAGATTAGGGGATAGCTCCCCTTGATGCACCTTGATACTCTTTTTAAACTAACAATTGTGAATGAAAAGGGAGAAGGAAAATAACTGGGAAAATAAGTAGTGATGCACCAATATTTGATATCCTTTTAAGACTAAATTCACTACTTAAAAATAAACAAGGGTGTTTCACACAAAGTCACAACAAAGACATTGCTCCATTGGTTAGATTCATGAAGGTATTTGACATTTAGGAGGGTGATGGATGATTCTATAAAGAGAATACACATACCACTTCTAAGACATTTATACACTTAGTAAATAATGCTAACAAAAACCTGCAACATCATATTTTTTGGACATTGGTAAGTGACCATAGATTGATATGCTATAAAATAACCTTTTCACTCATCATTATCAACAAGATTCAAACTTATAATCAATAGTGCAATGTGAAAATGGTGAAATCACTTGTATATTTCTTCAAGAGTTATAGTACAAATCTAGCCAGAGTTTTACCATAACTAATAGAGGTTCCCCTAATGAGTAGAAAGAGTACATATATATAAGTTTTTGGAAGAGGTCGAGCAAAGAAAATTCTATAAATGATTCATACATGTGTTAACTTAAGATTAGAATATTTATGTTGTGTTATGTAAGGTGTTTTATTTATGGTTATGCCAAAAGAATTAAGATATTCCAAACTATGTTTTTCATTAATGGATCCATTTGATTGAGTTTTGTTTAGATGTTTGCTACTCTTTACTGGCTCATTGAGTTGTGAAATGGTGTATAACAACTTGAAATATCAACTACCCATTTCTACTTGATGTGCATAGCTATTCAAGATCTCACTATCTCTCACCTTTATCTTTGCCTTCTGGTTATAACACTTTGTTTTAAATTCTAATGACTATTTCTTGTATCTTGAAATTGACATTATGTAGGTTGTCACTCCTTTGTTTGAATCTCAATGGCTAATTTTCATAGTCTGAACTTGATGTTTTACAGGCCATCACTCCTTAGGCATTTCTTCAAAAAAAATTGTCTTTGGCATTTTTTCAAACATTTTATCCACAACCACTTTTCCCAAAAGAATTCATTCAGGCCTTTTGTTTCCTTATTTTCTTTTGGCTTTGCTGATTGGTCCATTTCCTTCAGACAAAAAGTCTGAAGGAAATTTTATCTTCAAAATCTTCCTCTTGGATCATTTCTTTAGATAAAATGTCTAAAGGAATTTGGTCTTTCAGGCCCCTTGTAAACTTCCTTTAGACAAAAATTTATAAGGAATTCTTTCCTTTGCAAATTTCCCTTCAAGATTTTTGAAAAGAACCCTTCAAAATAAGCAACATACCATTTGGTATTTTGAAATGGTCCTTTAGTAAAAATGAAATGGTCCACCTTTTCTCTGAAACAATCCTTTAAATTTTTTGGAATGGTCCACTTGTCCCTCAGCTTCAATTCCTTCATGTTTTTTGTAAGGGACAATTTCTATAGACTTTTTGCAAAGTGCCCTTTGCAAGAATGATAATATCCTTTAGATTTTTTAAAAAACATCCCTTCAAACTTTTTGAAATGCCCTTCAAGCTTTTAGAAATGCTCCACTTTCCAAAGAAAATGCCCTTCAGGAAAGTTGCCAATGTAGCCTTTGGAAAGATGAACATACCCTTCAGAATTTTGAAAAGGTCCTTTTCTACTGGAAAGAGTCCTTTGGAAAGTTGTCACCTACCCTTTGGAAAAAAATATTTCAGATAAAAAGTCTAAAATCTTTCACCTAAGTAAAAGGCTTCAGATAAAAATTCTAAAAGAATTCGATAAGGACTTTAGAACAAAAGCCCAAAAGAAATATACTTAGTGAAGGACCAAAACAAACCTTCTGAAAGAATTCAATGGTGAGGACTTAGCCAAAAGACTAAAGAACAAAGATGTCAAAAAGAAAACACTTGGGTTTTTACATGTAATAGACTTCAACTTCGTATAAGAACACTTCTTACATACTGGACATGAACAAAGAGACTGAGACACTTTTTTTTGCAAATAGGGTTGCCCAATTTTGGCCTAAAAGGCTAAAATTTGGTCAAAAAATTGGTGAATCATAGGGGTAGTATGCCTGATATACTGACCAAACTAGTAGCCTATATAGTCCATTAGACATGGAGTCAATTAATGACTAAAATAAACTATAAACCTTGAGTATGATTCAGAACTTGATCAACAATACAACCATTGACTACCTCAAACACACAAAGGAAAGAGACACACAACAAAGACCAAATCAAACACACATGTGCTACCTAGTACTTAGGAAAAGACAAGACATAATAAAAAGAAAAATAATTATGTACAACTAATCAGATATACTCTTCCCCCTTCTAGATCAAAGTGAAAACTTCTTAGGTCTCTTCCATGGCAAGAAACTTCATGATGCCTGATAAGTGGTTGATTGGAGTAGGAGCTTGGTGACTCATCCTTCTTACTTGACACCTTAATTGGCATGTATCTAATTGGATCAGGTTCAAACATGTCTCTAACATACATGTACTCATCTTACACTTTGAAACATGTCTCATACTGGTCCTTCATGCCAGTGTAGTCCATCAATGGATTAATGGCTGCTATCTCATCATCATAGGGTTAATTTGGCTCATGGCTCTCTTGGTATGTATCATGGACCAATTCATTTGTTTCTATCTCTTTAAGAATATTTTTAAACTGATCTCTTACTTTATCATGGCTCTTTTATGGAATTGGGCTAGTGTGATGTCTGAGCTGAGACAAAAAATTTCTAGCTCATTCAAAAAAGCATCATTTTCTCACTCAAGAACTCCTTCAAAGCCCCTATCAAAACAATCAGACCTATTTATTTCTTGCTCAAAAATAAAAGTCTCTAGCTGCTCAACAACATGCTCTTGAACCTCATTCAACTTAGGTCCCATGGCTTGGTCATTATCTTCATCAAATCAACAAGAAAGTTCATCAAACAAAGGGAAAAAGAGCTCACCATGCTTACATTCTCCATCCAACATTGGCAAGTGAAGTTTTTCAATCTCATCTATATATTTATGGAATATTTGCATGTATATATGACCTATATCTTCTCCTTGAATCATGTCACCTTCAAGAGTCACTTCTTCAACCTTATTTTCATGAAAACCTCCTAGAACAACCACCTCTTGAGATATGATTTGACCATGTTCTTCATCTTTGATAATACCTTCCACCTCATGTTCATGATAATGATCACCATGATGATATTTATATGGAGTACTTATGATAATATCATCTTCATTATCACTCATGATAGTCTCTTGATCAGCTAAGAATTACATTTTCTCTTGCTCACTTGCCTCCCTTAGAATAGGTTCCTCTTTAGGATGGAAAGAAATGAAAGGTGAATGGATAGGCTCATGAGTCTAAAATGTAGGAGTTGGAGTATGTAAGGTAATTTAAGGTGAATTAAGTGAAAATGGAGTATGGGATGAAGGAGAGGACTGAAAAATGGACTTAAAAAAAGGCAAGCACTAGTGAGCTCAAAATCAGATTGGGAGTGAGAAGTGGGGTTTTCTTTGAGAAGCTCATGAGGAAGAGGAGCTAAACCTTGGAATAAAATCAATTGATTATCTTCCTTCCACTTGATTATTACTTCATCCACATCAGATATAGCTTGATAACTCTCTTGAATGGGTGTATATGGGGTGTGTTTAGACATGGGATCTTTTATTGGGTCTAAACCTCCCATTACACCATGACTAAAAACCTCATTCTTGACTCCAATTATTCAATCTACTTGGATACATTCTCTTGGAAGAGTATTTATTGGAGATCATATGCATCATCATGATTAGGAGGAGTGTCTTCAATTTCTACTTCATACTCTTGAATAATACTTTTCTCTTATTTCTTACCCCATGATTCCACTATTTCATTCCAATTCATGATCTTGGGATTAAACTCTCTTCTTGAGGATATGTAGCAAATTCATCTTTTTCAAGGTATTGAGCTGGTTCATGATAGACATTTATCCAACTTAGAATCTTACATCATGTTAAAGGACTTGAGGAGGTTGAGGGGAACCAAGAAGAGTTTGCACATGCATAGGAAGAGTTTCTTGAGGATGGACATGTTATTTTCCAACATAAGTAGGATGATTTTCTTCAAAGGAGGGCTCACAATCTAAGGAACTAAAAAAATTAGTTTCCATAGAAAGCCATTCTAATGTCCTTTGGTCTTGGATTGCTAGGTGCAAAGGATTAACAACAGGAGTAGTCAATGCATTAGATGGGTTAGAAGGTTGACTCATTTTATTTTGGTGAGCAAGTGTTATTTGATAAAAAGGATTTGGTGTATAGGGGGAGGGTTTATTTTATATAGGAGGAGGCTTTTTTGGGATGGAAGAAGGGATACAAGGATGACTGCCTTGAGTGAATTGGCTTCTCTACCTTACTAGTTTATCCTCCATGGATTGCATGACTTGATCTTGCTAAAAAAGCATTCCTCCTTATACATAAGGTCTTGTTGATATCTATTTCACTCATTGAACTTGTATATTTCTAATATCTGCTTTTCAAACTCTAATACTAGCTCCCTAGAACTCTTAGATTCACTAGGAGAAGGATAATTAGGAGGGCTAATTGAGGTGATTGCATGAACAACCTGAGCTTGATCAAAACTATATGAAGGAACACAAGATCCATACTACTCAACAATAAGATTATACATACCAAATATGATATCTTGATACACTAGGGCTGCTTGACCAACTGATTCAACTCGTAGTCTCTATTGGTATTGATTGAAATACCTTTAAAAGGCTGATTAATTGAAGAACATACCAATAATTATTCAACTCCTTGGAAACATTGTCCCATTGGGCATGCCAAAATTTGTTGACACTTGGATTTTCACCCTTGAGAAGATGCTTAGTTCTCCTCCTCCAAGTGGCACAATGGAATAATCTCTCTTGCTATGGGTGACAATTCTATTGAGATAAGTCTCTAGATTAGGGGCTAGCTCCCCTTGATGCACCTTGAAACTCTTTCTAAACTAACAATTGTGAATGAAAAGGGAGAAGGAAAATAACTAGGAAAATAAGTGGTGATGCACCAATATTTGATATCCTCTTAAGATTGAAACCACTACTTAAATATAAATAAGGGTGTTTCACACAAAGTCACAACAAAGACATTGTTGCATCAGTATTTCATAAGTTAGATTTAAGAAGCTATTTGATGTTTAGGAGGGTGATAGATGATTGTATGAAGAGAATACACATATACCACTTCTAAGTTATTTATACACTTAGTAAGGAATGCTAACAAAGATCTACAACATCATATTTTTTGCACATTGGTAAGTGACCATAGATTGATATGCTAGAACATAACCTTTTCACT
The DNA here is from genome assembly GCA_037957365.1 of Torreya grandis. Classification (NCBI taxonomy): domain Eukaryota; kingdom Viridiplantae; phylum Streptophyta; class Pinopsida; order Cupressales; family Taxaceae; genus Torreya; species Torreya grandis. Next base: position 1,348,073 of record JARHVA010002481.1, read on the forward strand.
AGTCATTATCAACAAGATTCAAACTTATACTCAAAAGTGTAATGTGAAAATGGAAAAATCACTTGTATATTTCTTCAAGAGTTACAGTACAAATCTAGACAGAGTTTTACCATAACCAATAGAGGCTCCCCCAATAAGTAGAAAGAGTACATATATATAAGTTTTTGGAAGAGGTTAAGCAAATGAAAGTCTAAAAATGATTCATACATGCGTCAACTTGAGATTAAAATAGTTATGCTACATTTTATAAGTTGTTCTCTTTATAGTTATGCCAGTAGAATTAAGATATTCCAAACTATGTTTTTCCATAAATAAATCCATTGGTTAGAGTTTTGTTTGGATGTTAGCTACTCTTTAATGGCTCATTGAGCTATGAAATAGAATAACACAAATTGAACTATCAACTACCTATTTCTGCTTGCTATGCATAGCTATTCAGGATCTCACCATCTGTTACCTTTATCTTTGCCTTTTGATTCCAACACTTTGTTTTAAATTCTAATGGCTATTCCTTGTAGCTTGAAATTGATGTTTTACGGGTTGTCACTCCTTTGTTTGAATCTCAATGGCTAATTTCCATAATCTGAACTTGACATTTTACAGGCCATCACTCCTCAGGTATTTCTTTAGACTTTTTGTCTTCAACATTTTTTTGGACTTTTTGTCCGCAACCACTTTTCTTGAAATAATTCATTTAGGCCTTTTGTTTCCTTCTTTTCTTTTAGCTTTGGTGATTAGTCCATTTCCTTCAGACAAAAAGTCTAAAGGAAATACTATCTTCAAAATCTTCCTCTCAGACCATTTCTTCAGACAAAATGTCATAAGGAATTTAGTCTTTTAGGCCCGTCGTAAACTTCCTTTGGAGAAAAAGTTTGAAGGAATTCTTTCCTTTGCAAATTACCCTTCAAGATTTTTGAAAAGAACCCTTTAGAATAAGCAACATACCCTTTAGGATTTTGAAATGGTCCTTTGATAAAAATGAAATGGTCCACCTTTTCTCCAAAACAATCCTTAGGACTTTTTGGAATGGTCCTTCAGGCTTTTTGTCACCTACCCTTTGGAAAGAATGAAGTGCCTTTTGAAATGTTTGGAATGGTCCACTTGTCCCTCAACTTCAATTCCTTCAGGTTTTTTATAAGGGATAATTTTTGTGGACTTTTTGCAAAGTGCCCTTCACAAGAATGAAAATATCCTTTAGATTTTTGAAAAATATCCCTTCAAACTTTCTGAAATGCCCTTCAAAATTTTGGAAACGGTCCACTTTTCAAAGAAAATGCCCTTTGGGAAAGTTACCAATGTACCCTTCAAAAAAAGAACATACCCTTTAGAATTTGAAAAGGTCCTTTTTTACTTGAAAGAGTCCTTAAAAAATTTGTCACCTACCCTTTGAGAAAATCACTTCAGATAATTTTTTTGAAAGAATTCACCTAAGTAAAAGGCTTCAGACAAAAAGTCTGAAATAATTCGATAAGGACTTTAGAACAAAATCCCAAAAGAAATATACTTAGCGAAGGACCAAAACAAACCTTTTAAAAGAATTCATTGGTGAGGACTTAGCCAAAATACTAAAGAACAAATATATCAAAAGGAAAATACTTAGGTTTTTACATATAATAGACTTCAACTTCATTTAAGAACACTTCTTGCATACTGGACATGAAATCTACGTACTGGACATGAACAAAGGTATAGACTCAGACACTTTTTTTTGCAAATAGGGGTGCCTAATTTTGGCCTAAAATGCCAAAATTTGGTCAATAGTGCCAAAGTAGTAAGTGCTAAATGTAAAATGTCTTATGAAGTAATTTATATAGGAGACTCTTTATTTTAAATTTGGGAGCTTTATTTGCATTAACTAACATAAAAAAAAGGTAAACAAAACTTAAGGGAGGGGTTAAGAAGGGTTTGGGAGTTATAAAGCAAAGAAAAATGATCATTGGGGATCAAAATGCAAATGGATAGGAGCACCAAAAATGGGACACTTCTGTGTCTAGTGCTGTAGTCCAATTCTGGCACTCCTGTCCTATAGGATCGAGACCTAGGGGAATAGCTTTGGCATGGGGAATTTTTTTTGGTTGAGGTAGAATCACTGGTCAAAAGGTTTTAAATGACTGGTAATGAACAAAAAGGTGACACAAGTGAGAAATAAGACCAAGATAAGAAAAATAAAGACATGGCTATTGCAAACAAAGCTCATATTCTCTAGTTAGAGTCTTTTATGAAGAAGACTATGAAAATACATTTGACCCTCTTTTATTCTAGTGAAAAAATGAAATACTAGAGTAAAAGAAAGAAGAAGAAAATGTGTACCTAAACCTACCTACGTGGAGGTGAATGTGCTGCAATGGTCCAACTCAGTTCCTAGCCAAAGAAGTGGATGGAGAGCTAAAGAGTGTCTTCATAGAGGAGTACATGGAGTGGATTCCCCTTGTATTAAATTTGAATGTGGAACCCATGTATCATAGATGAGGGTAGTGCTTTCCCTCGATGTTGAATATAACTAAAGATAAGGAATGCTTGAAGGCCTAAAACCAATGTTTGTCCTTTGTCCCACATAAAATCATCTAATATTGATGTGTATATTAAATATATATGCTATGAAGAGTAAAATATGTCATGCCCCCACTCTAAATATCTAAACTAGAACTGAGAAATGCTCAAAGTCCTAGAACCAATGTCTATCCTCTATCCCACACAAACTTGTGTAGTCTAGATTTGAGTAGTACAATGGACCAACCACTGTAGATGGCCATGCAATCCAATATGGTGACAACCTAGGTAAATTTGAGTGTATTCTAAAAATTTGGTTAATGTGTAAGAAGAGAAATAACATATCTTACTATCCCATCTATATAATCTTGAGTGATGAAGAACATGAACATCTATGCCATGCCCCTAAATCCAGTATGTGAGTGATGCATCTATACAATCTATTAATCTATATAATCACATGTGATATGACATATTTTTCCATGCCTCATGTGACAAATTAGAGACCAAAACATTGTGATCTGCACTATGCCTATAGTTTACTATCTGATTCTGTAACTATGTAATGTTGTATGAAGTTGTATGTGTGAGACATGTAGTATGTATATGCCCCCAAATATGGTATTTGAGTTTATATCCATACTAAAATCATTATGAATTCATATAATCTAAACCAATGTATCTAAATAGTCTATGTATTTATATCAAAATCACTATGAATCCATATAATTTGAACCATTGTATCTTAATAGTTTGTGTATCTGTATTGAAATCATTGTTAATCCTTATAATTTGAACCAATTTATCTAATAGTCTTTGTATCTATAAATTGAAGGTATATCTCTCTGAATATTTTGATTAATGTTCTATATCCCACATAATCTAAATCATTATATATCTCAACTGATCTTAGCTAAATTTGATAATCTGAATGTTGGATGTGTAAGAAACATGGTCTATCCACTTATGAGAGTGGATGGGTATGTCGAGTAAGTGTAGAAATAGGAATAGTATGAATGGTAAGTGTAGAAATAGGAATAGTATGAGTGTTGTTGAAGGTATCATTGTCATGATTACGTGAAAGGAAACGGTTTGAAAAATGGAGTTACAAGGTTCAAGTTATGGGCAAGATGGTATTTTGTTTTGAATGAACAAATTGGTTAATATAGGAAATTGGATTGATTCTTGATTCATTTGTGCATTGACTAGGTGGAGATTTTGAGCTCTAGAGTGACAAAAATTCTAAAGAGATGATTACTTGTCATGACACAGTTTGAGCAGTTGGTAGCCCAAGTTCAGGCTGGGGGTGATGTGACCCTGGTAAGGAACTCAAATGCTTGGTGTTTGTCAAATTTTATGCCTATTTTGGTGTTTTTGAGCTCTTAAAAGTTGTATAGGATTTTTTTTCTATTTCTAGTGCCCCTATCTAGTCTTCAACACTCCTATCTAGGTTTCATTGCTCATATCCTAGTTTTAACACTCATATCCAACACTACTATCCTTTTTATAGTGCTATTATCCTAGAGGCATATTTTTTCTATGATTTTGATTTGTTGTTCACTATTTTTATATCTTGGATTTTGTTTAGTTTTTGTGATTGATAGACATGTTGTTTTTGATATTGTACAGGGTGAGGTATGGATGTGAGAGTTTTATAGGGGTTGGGTGATGGAGATATTGAGGCTGCTACTATTATCTACTAATGAGAGAGAGGTTATGGATAGGGTAGGGTTGGGTGATGTGTGTGACTTAGGTATGATATGGTGGGATCGATATTTGATGACTACCTTATGTGAGAGGTGGAATGTCAATACATGTACCTTATGGGTTCATATAGGGGAGATGAATGTGATTATGGAGGATGTGTATCATATGCTATATTTATCAATTAGTGGGCAATGAGTGATGGTACAAGATGATATGGGTGCTGATGTGATTGATCATGTATATTTATACTTTGTTGGTGTGCTCTTGGGTATACATCAGAGAGGTAGTGATAGTGATGTGATACTATCAGTCATTGTGTAGTCTAATGTTCCACACTTACAAAAGTGGTTGGCTATTTTATTAGCATCTTTTATTGTTATGGATGGGATTCAACTATGGGTGGGTAGAGGATAAAGTATAACTATGATATATGAAGGTTAGCTGTTGGATACATGACTATTGGGATGGAGTATAAGAGCACTTTCAATATGAACACATTAATAGATAGTTTAGGGTACCACAAGATGTGACCCTAGTAGTATAGGTTTAGGTGAAGAGTGTGCAAGAATCCATGAGGGTAGGATCTCATGTGAGGCCTTCTGAGGCCAATCTCACACCATTACCTTTGGATGTGAGGGATGAGGTCATAGATATTTTGGATGTGGATAATATTGGATGTATCAATGCATATACCGTGTGGTGGGATAGACATCATTGGCTCTAGTATACCCTATTGATGGAGGGGATGATTCAGAGTATGAGGATCTTGAGTTGATCTAGATGATGGGAGGTTAGCAGTGATTACATTTGAATTGTGTATAAATTTGTGCTTTAGTTTGATTTCAAAGTAGATAGCTAAGGTAGTGTCACACTTTGTGCATAGGTGAAGTAGGAGGTGCTTAGGATGGAGCATAGGTTGGGGTAGAAGAAAGAGATGATGATTAATGGGAGATAATAATTGAGTCAGTACTCTAAGAGCTCACATGGTATGTACCTTACAATGTGGTGGAAGAAGGATTGATAGAGCAAGCTATGGTCATGACTTGTATCCATGCCCATATATTTGATAGGGATCCTATAGCGATAGTTGCATATGTTAGGGTAGTAGGGGAGAGAGATGAGATGAGAGCTGAGATGGATTGGATCTATTAGTACAAGGATCATGGATGAGTATATAAATATTCAAATATGATATATAGACTTGAACAAAGAGTATGGTCAACTACTAGAGTGAGAGAGTCATTACAAGAGGCATGTAGTAACTTGAGAAGGTGCAGGGCCATCAAGTGCTAGGGTAGATTATGGGACTAGCATTAGTGAAGAGAGTGAGACTAAAAGTGAGGGCTTGATGCCCATTCATGATTTCTTGTAATTGACATTGGTGTATATGTATTGAAACTTTTATATATATATATATATATATATATATATATATATATATATATATATATATATATATATGGATACTAGTTTGATTTTGAATCTTGTGTATTATGTTATGGAATTTGGAGAATATTGGTATATTTGTTGCAAATGGTTGATTAGAAATAGTTGATTTGGCATTGATGTTGAGGTTGCATATGTTTTGTTAAATGGTATTTGGGATGTGATTTGATTGTTGTTGATAGGCTAAAGTGTGATGCTAATGTTTGATTTTGAATCATATGTGAGTAAAAACTTTATTATTTTGTAATTTGAAAATTTATTTGATAAAGTGAATTAGTTTAAGATTGGCAAAATAGGATATTAGTAAGATCAATATTTGGATAATTTGGTTTGACTAGGGATGGTTATTTGGAACTAGGAATATTAGTTATTAGTAAAAGGGGGTGTAAGATATCACTCTGTGTGTATCAGCCTCATGATTTTTATATCACTATTTGAACCCTGATGGCTAACTAAACAAGTGGCCATATTACTCATGCTATATAGGAACAAGCCCTGTATTTGATGCTATCTATGGTACTCTAACTATAATTGTACATGATGACTTTAAAATACATAATATCAATGGATATGCAACTAAAACTATGTGCTATGAAGGAGGCTCATCTATCTATAATCATTATAGATTGTTATATGAAATAAATCCCTGTGGCCTCTATTGTGATGCGTATGATTGAGAAATAGATTGAGATGGAACTGTAACCTATGATGTAAGCTCATCTAATATCAATCATAGTGGGTTGTTATATGAAATAGGTCCCTAAAAACTTGGCTATAGTGAATATCTATCTAGATTAATACTCTATAATATGGGTTTATCTAATATTAACCATAGTGGGTTGTTACATGAGGTAGAACCCTGAAAACTCTATTGTGATACATGTGACTGTGTTGGATATGTATATGGAATTTCACTATGTACTCTTCAAACTAAACTTCTATATGTAGGTTGATCTCACTGTACTAGTCTCCAAACCCTCTGAGTAGGCAGGATAAGAGATCTCCTATGAGGCTCTATCCTAGAAACCACATTACTCTCATGATAAGTAACTGATGATTCTTGTGAAGGAATGTCTTGGAATGACTCAGTCTTAGTGGAATGAGGTATATGGATCCATGATGAAGGAGATCTTGGTACCCCCAATGTGAATTCTATGATACCATTATACACACATCTATTAATATAGTCCCTGAGTCTATATTAATCATTGTCTATGTGGCCACATATATGATGATAGTAACAAAATGGGTGATGTGGCTATTTGTGTAAGAGATGCAGATCTCATCAATGAATATAAGTAAATGTGATTAACCTCCTATCTAGTAGTGTTAATAATATGACATATGGGATATCTTGATCTGAATCAAACTATAGTGGTGCCTTACTACTATTTTCTATAGTGCATACTATAAGTAGTGCTATAAAAACTAGCTCTCTATTTTTAATTTGTTGATTTTCTAGCTGTGGTATCCTATCTTGTTTAAGATATGGTGGATTCTAAGTGATAAGAGATATAGATGGAGGTAATGCTATGAAATCCAGAGTAAGTTGATCAACTGAATTTGACTCAATTAATCCAATTTCTTCTCCAATGCTAAACCTATATAACATAAGTGCCTAAAAGATGACTATGTCTGATATACTATATTCTCTAAGAGGGGTTGGCAAAGCCCCTTAATAAATATATGTTGAATCTCTAAATATGTTAGTTTATAGATAAATCATAACATGAGATTCTTGAATCATAAGATATAATCACTAACTGGCTCTAAATAATTCTGATGAAATACAATAAGTTTCTCATATGTAACATGAGGGCCCATGTTTGCTATGTAATGTCTAAGAAATTCCTCCTCTAAGTCATCATATGTATGCAAGGAACCAATGGGGAGTAGATGAAAGAACCAATTCTATACATTACCCACTAATGTCTACTAGAAAAAATTAAGTAGAATCAAAGGACTTGCATGAGATGGCAAAGCCTTCCAAAAGGATTTAAGGTGTACGAATGGATTTCTAGTTCCATCAAATTGAGGCAATGATGGTATCTATAAATGATTAGGTAATGAAGCTTTGACAAATGTCTTCAAAAGAGGGTTACCATGCAAGTCATTGACATCCATCCAAGATTTATAAGCCTTGTATTACAAATTAAGGAGATGTACTTGGTGTTGTAATTCACCAACTACATGCATCAAAGAAATAATCTATTGGGATGGTATATTAGTATCTTGAAGTGGTTCATTTAAACATTGAATTTGATAATTTATTTAGCCATGAGAATGTTACATTTATCAATTGGATCATAGAGAGGGGGTGTGCTCACTTGAACCTTTGGAATAATGGTAACTTAGACCTTATTAGAGGGATGTGGACTACCATTCTCTTTGGGTGAAGAGTGAAAAATAGGTGCTACTATAGTAGGGGTGGTTTTAGAGATTTATTGGTATCTTTAGTATTTAGTGAATCAAATTCTAATTGAATAGAAGATGTGATGTTATCATTGAGATATGCATCATTTGAAATAGAATCATGTATAAAGGTAAAAGCAAAATTTTATAATGCATTATGTTTGAGATAGGGAGTGATAGAAGAGTTAGAATCATGAGATACATTTTATTCTTCACTATATTCATAATACTCATCATTATTCTATGCATTATCACAATCAAAATTTTGTTCATTTGAAATAGGAGAAGTAGAAGTATCACTTTCATATTCACTATCATTTGCATGTTCACTATTATACTCATTATCACTAGGGAGAGGAGTAAGAGGAGTTAATTCTTTTCTAATATGCAATAAATTGTCATGTGAAACTGGACTACTATGTGAATCTATGTTATCCTTGGATGGAGTGCATGCATTGTTTTAATTTGTAATATGAGAAGTAAGAGTAAGAGAGTTATCATTTAGACATTCTTTTGTCATTTTTTGAGATGAAAAAGTAGAGTTAAGAGCATGAGATGGATCATTAAAACTATGCATTGAAAATTTAATTTTATTGATTTTATATTGTAATTTGAATAAAGAAGTAGCAAAAAAGAGAGAGAAACTAGGTTCATATGCAAGCAAATTATCACCAATGAGAGGTTAGCTTGGAATTGCATGACTAATTTATACATTGGATGTATTGTGCATAGGATAATGACGTGAAAAGTAATTTTCCCATTTATCAAAATTAGTTTCATTAGAAGAGGGAAGAAAAGAGATAGGTTTGAGGGAAGAAGATTCATCTACTTTTTATTCACTATCACTTTCATATGTATCATCATATTCCTCATTACAACAATAGTAATTATCTTCATTGTAAATGAAATCATTTTCCTCATTTTTGGCTAATGTGTAATTTTGTGAATTTATCTATACATTGTCATAATTATGAGAAAAATTTAGAAATTTATCTATGGGATGAGAGGGAAGAAGTGCCTTAGTGTCCATTTTATTGCTTTCACTAAAGAGAGTATGTAAAATTACTATTAAAAAAATAAATACAAAAATTACTACTAACATAGAGATTTTGAAAATATTTTTGACACTCCAAACAATTTGCAAAAATTCCAAAAATTATATTTAAATATTTTAAGGGAGGAAGGCTTGGGGTTTTAGGACCTGGTTTGTAAATCTAGTGTTTTGGGTTAGAGTTTTTAGAAATTTGAAATTATTAAAATAATTTGAATTCTAAAAAAAATTGAATAAAATATATGTACAAAACATTTAGACAAAAATCATAATTTTGAAATTCAATATTTGCACAAAAATGTGAAGGAAAACCTTAGGGGTACCTAGGGTTTAATATTTGTTCGAAGTAAGTTAGGTTCACCAAATAAAAAGAAACTCAACTTTATTTCAATGGAAAAACTTAAGTACATAATCATATCAGAAACAATAAACAAGAGTAACAATAAAGTTCCATACAAAGTAAACGTTAATGATAACAAAAGTCAAAATCAACCTACAATTACTGTGGCTTTAAAGCTCCCTCAACAAGTGGTTTTATCATCACCTCCTCGGTGAGCCTTTACCAATCTACCACTATCTCTAGCTAGAGTCTTATAGTAGCTAATCAGAATGTAATGTCATATCTCTCCCTCCCATTTAAGAAGTTGATATGACAAAGCCTCTTCCACATGGATATGATAAAAATTCATTTTGTAATTTTCATAGAGCACTAGGCCACATAATAAATAGATGCATTAGTTTGTGACACAAGATATAGGACTATATAGATAAAAACCTCATTGATCTTGGTACTCTATTTGAGCCTCTTTAGGCAAAGTAAACATAGGACAAGGCTTTAAAAAATTTCTCATATACTTTCTCACAACATTATAAACAAGAGATAGGGGATACGTTAGGTGTTCACCATGCATATTATACACACCCTCCACCAGCTACATACTAGGCACCTTTAGTTGAGTCACATACTTTGAGAAACATGATTATTGTGTATAATTCTAGAGTTCCAACTAGACCTTCGGTCTCCTTTTCAAAGCAAGAGATAGTTGAGGATGATTTAGATTACTATGCACTCTTTATCATAGCCTACATTGATCATCATCCCATTCATAGTATTCTCATAGATAATGGATCTAGTGTGAACATGTGCACTATGACATTACTTCAACATTTAGGATATTTAGAGTAGGATATTACCTTTATGGACATGATTATTAGTGGATTTAGTGGACACATATAGAGTTCATTGGATGAGATTATACTTCCTCTACAAGTTGAACCTACACATGTGGCCACACCATTTACTATTGTCCCCAGTTCAGGAGCCTTTGACATGTTTCTTGGTTGACTATGGAACTAAAAACTTTGATCAATACCTTCTATAGTTCATAGATGCATAAAATTCATTCATGCTAATGAGGTTGTTATAGTTGGTGGAGTTTCATATGAGTTACCATTCCCCACTTCAGATCCATCTACTACTCTACAGTCACTAGTTTTAGCTCTCCACCAATTATATTACTTCTTCCTCCAGTTGAGATCCAGACACAATCAAGCCTCCATTACGAGCATAGAGAGTTCATACACTTCCATGAAGGCCTCTTTTAGAGAAACCACGACATCAGTGACAATTTTAGGACTCTAAATAATTTTTAGGTACAATATTCACACCCAAAGTAGTATCATTAAGATCTCATGCCTCTACACATAGAACACACTTTTAGAGAGATTCTTCTACTACTAGATGGGTCTTTAAGAGCTCCACAGTTGCATCCACTTCTCAGATTTACAAGGAGACCCCACAGTTAGTTTCCACTACATATATTTTAGAGCACTTATAGCATACACAACTTTTAGAGTCATAGTCTCATCCCTTCCATCATGCTTAATGATCATGCACAATACCTCTCCTTGATATAAGACACAATGATAGGGAGTCTCTCATGAGACTCATCATTTAGTATCATTTCTTCTTAGTCTTTCTTATACATAATATTTTAGCTTTCTTGTACATATTTTCCTTATGATTGCTTGTACATAGTTTATTTCAAAAACACCAAAAATAATACAATATTCTAAAATAATATAACATGTCAAAATACAATTATAAAGAATGCCATTAAATCACTCCCCAAAAACTCATCAAAGTTTGGGTGACCTTGAAAATGACTCTAAAGTCTTTTGTGAGGGGTTGGTAGAATTTTTTATTAGTTTAAGAGGTGGTGTGGAAATTATGGATTGGTTGGTTAGAGGTATGTTATAAGGTTTAGGCTTGTTGATGTAAGGGAACCCTAGGTGTTGCCAAAAAGTGGCTTGATCTATGTCTAGTTTTGTGACCATACCTAACTTTTGAAGAAGTTTAGAAAAAGGTTTGTGCTCTCATAAGCTGAATTTTTTGAACTAGCAATCAAGGTGGAAAAACCTTGCCAAAAGAGGGAACTCAAATCACCCAAAAAAAATTCAACTATATGTATTATCCATTCTTTATACTTCTACTACCATTCTAGACTTAAATTTTGTTTTTCTATGCTATTGTTTATCAAATTATCTACATTACCATTCTTCACTTGATCTTCTTTAATAGTGTACAATGACACCCAGATCCTTGATTGCTTCACTCTATTCGTTGAGGGGGAATCCTACTTTTACATTTGAGACATACATCATCATATCTACCCACTAGAGGCATCTTATACATGACTACACCATCTAGGTTATGTCATTCCTACACCACACACTCTAGCTATCATGTTGATATACATTACTTACTAGCTTACATAGATTATTTTATCGACACTCACTAGTATATATCACTTGTGTATTTCTTAGCATCTACCTAGTCTTGTACTCCATGTTTTGTATACTTTCACTTATTACTTTGATTAGTTGGATGTGATAATATTTGTATCATTTACATCCTTTCATTTCTTGATTTGAGTAGCTAGATGTGATTGCATTTCTCAATTTTTATTTTGTACTCTTATGTGCACCTTCAAACATTTTCCAATGTCATTTGCTTGTACTTTTCTATGTGTTTTTGGCCTTTATGCCAGTATTTTTTTTAATAATTGTATATGTATGTGGTATTTGAACATGACTTATATGATTGCTTTCTTAGTTTGAGTGACATGTTCCCATGTCCCTTATTTGATTGGCTCCTCAGCGTATTTTGTGTGCTTCTTGTATTCTTGCCTTGCATTCTTGTTTTATTGTTTGCTTCTCAATTGTTTGCAATTTCATGATCCACATCATGATTTATCTTGATTTCTTGGATGCCATGATGAACATCATTCTTCATCACTCCTTGACAAGTAACAACTAAAATTTTATAGTTTTAGTTCAATATACTGCACATGATACTACATTGTTACATCTATCTAGGCATACATTTATTGATCTAATCATCTCTAATACAAACTATGTTTTATCTTGAGAAATATTTTGGATTATCATTGCTATATCATGTAGTTTACAGTATAACACACTTGTAGGGCTCTTTATTTTGAGGGTAGTCATTATAGGGTCTTCATTCCTACCTCTTATCTAGTAGTGTCGATAATATGACATTTGGGCTATCTTGATCTGAATCAAACTGTAGTGGTGCCTTACTACTATTTTCTATAGTGCATACTGTAGGTGGTGCTCTAGAAAATAGATCTCTATTTTTACTGTGTTGATTTTCTAGCTATGGTATGCTATCTTGTTTAAGATATGGTGGATGCTAAGTGCTAGGATATTTAGATGGAGGTAATGTTGTGAAATCCAGAGTAAGTCAATCAACTGAATCTAACTCAATTAATCCAATTTCTTATCCAATGCTAAACTTGTATAACATAAGTTCCTAAAAGAGGACTATGTATGATATAATATATTCTCTAGGAGGGGTTGGCAAAGCCCCTTTATAAATATATGATGAATCTCTAAATATGTTAGTTTATAGATCAATCATGAAATGTGAGTCTTGAATCATAAGATATAATCACTAACTGGATCTAAAGAATTTTGATGAAATACGGTAAGTTTCTCATATGTAATATGAGGGCCCAAGTTTGCTATGTAATGTCTAAGAAATTGATCCTCTAAGTCATCATATGTATGTAAGGAACCAACGGGGAGCAGATGAAAGAACCAATTATGCACATTACCCACTAATGTCTGCTAGAAAAATTTAAGTAGAATCAAAGGACTCACATGAGATGGAAAATCCTTTCAAAAGGATTTAAGGTGTACGAATGGATTTCTAGTTCCATCAAATTGAGGTAATGATGGTATATAGAAATGCTTAGGCAATGAAGCTTTGACAAATGTCTTTGAAAGAGGGTTACCATGCAAGTCATTGACATCCATCCAAGATTTATAAGCCTTGTTTTCCAAATTAAGGAGACATACTTAGTGTTGTAATTCACCAATTGCATGCATCAAATAAATAATCTATTGGGCTGGTATATTAGTATCTTGAAGTGGTTCATTTAAACATTGAATTTGATAATTTATTTTAGCCATGGGAATGTTACATTTATCAATTACATCATAGAGAGGGGGTGTACTCACTTGAAACTTTGGAAGAATGATAACTTAGACCTTCTTAGAGGGATGTGGGATACCATTCTCTTTGGGTGAAGAGTGAAAAATAGGTGCTACTATAGTAAGGGGTGGTTTGGGAGATTCATTGTTATCTTTAGTATTTAGTGAATCACATTCTAATTGAATAAAATATGTGATGTTATCATTAAGATCTACATCATTTGAAATAAAATCATGTATAGAAGTAGAAGCAATATTTTGTAATGCATTATGTTTGAGATAAGGAGTGACAGAAGAGTTAGAACCATTAGATGCATTTTCTTCTTCACTAGATGCATAATAGTCATCATTATTCCATGCATTATCACAATAAAAATTTTGTTCATTTGAAAGAGAAGTATAAGTATCACTTTCATATTCACTCTCATTGTCATATTCATTTGTATGTTCACTATTATACTCATTATCACTAGGGAGAGGAGTAAGAGAAGAAGTTAATTCTTTTCTAATATGTAATAAATTGTCATGTGAAATTGGACTACTATGTGCATCTATGTTATCCTTGGATGGATGCATACATTGTCTTCAATTGTAATATGAGAATTAAGAGTAAGAGAGTTATCATTTAGACATTCTTTTGTCATTTTTTGAGATGACAAAGTAGAGTTAAGAGCATGAGATGGATCATTTGAACTATGCAGTGAAAATTTAATTTTATTGCATTTATATTGTAATTTGAACAAATAAGTAGCAAAAAAGAGAGAGAAACTAGGTTCATATGCAATAAAATTATCACCAATGAGAGGTTAACTTGGAATTGCATGACTAATTTGTACATTGGATGTTTTGTGCATAGGATAATGACGTGAAAAGTAATTTTCCCATTTGTCAAAACTATTTTCTTTGGAAGAGGGAAGAAAAGAGATAGGTTTGAGGGAAGAAGATGCATCTACTTTTTATTCACTATTACTTTCATATGTATCATGATATTCCTCATTACAACAATAGTAATTGTCTTCATTGTAAATGAAATCATTTTCCTCATTTTTGGCTAATGTGTAATTTTGTGAATTTATCTATACATTGTCAAAATTATGAGAAACATTTAGAAATTTATCTATGGGATGAGAGGGAAGAAGTAAATTTTTGGCCATTTTATTACTTTCACTAAAGAGAGTATGTAAAATTAATATTAAAAAAACAAATACAAAAATTACTACTAACATAGAGATTTTGAAAATATTTTTGACACTCCAAACAATTTGCAAAAATTCCAAAATTTTTATCTAAATATTGTAAAGGAGGAAGGCTTGGGGTTTGAGGACCTAGTTTGGAAATCTAAGGTTTTGGGTTGGAGTTTTTAGAATTTTGAAATTATTACAATAATTTGAATTCTAAAAAAAAATTGAATAAAATATAGGTATAAAACATTTAGACAAAAAACATAATTTTGAAATTCAATTTTTGCACAAAAATGTGAAGGAAAACCCTAGGGGTACCTAGGGTTTAAGATTTGTTTGAAGTCAGGTTGACCAAATGAAAAGGAACTCAAATTAATTTCAATGGACAAACTTAAGTACACAATCATATCAAAAATAATAAACAAGAGTAAAAGTAAAGTTCCATACAAAGTAAAGGTTAATGATAATAAAATTCAAAATCAACCTACAATTAATGTGGCTTTAGAACCCCCTAAAAAAGTGGTTTTATCATCACCTCCTCGGTGAGCCTTTACCAATCTACCACTATCTCTAGCTAGAGTCTTATAGTAGCTATGAGACTGTAATGTCCTATCTCTCCCTTCCATTCAAGAAGTTGATATGACAAAGCCTCTTCCACATGGATATGATCATAATGCATTTTGCAATTTTCATAGAGCACTAGGCCACACAATGAATAGATGCATCAGTTTGTGACACAAGATACAAGAATAGATAGATAAAAACCTCATTGATCTTGGTACTCCATTTGAGCCTCTTTAGGCAAAGCAAACATAGAACAAGGCTCTAAATTTTTTCTCATATCCTTTCCGACAACATTATAAACAAGAAATAGCGGATACATCAGGTGCTCACCATGCATATTATACACACCCTTCACCAGATACATACCATGAACCTTTAGTTGAGTCACATACTTTGAGCAACATGATTGGTGTGTATAATTTTAGAGTTCTAACTAGACCTTTGATCTCCTTTTCAGAGCAAAAGATAGTTGAGGATGATTCAAATTACTATGCACTCTTTATCATAGCTTACATTGATCACCATACCATTCATAGTATTCTCATAGATAATGGATCTAGTGTGAAAATGTGGACTATGCCATTAATTTTGAATTTAGGATATTTAGAGTAGGATATTACCTTGATGGACATGATGATCAATGTATTTAGTGGACATATATAGAGTTCATTGGATGATATTGTACTTCCTCTATAGGTTAAACCTACACACGTGGCCATAACATTTACTATTATTCCTAGTGTAGGAGTCTTCAACATGTTACTTGGTCGACGATGGATCCAAAAACTTTGAGCAGTACCTTCTACAGTTCATAGATGCATGAATTTTTTTCATGCTAATGAGGTTGTTATAGTTGGTGGAGTTTCATATGAGTTATCACTCCCCACTTTAGATCCATCTACTACTCTATAGTCATTAGTTTCAGCTCTCAACTAGTTATAGTACTTCTTCCTCCAGTTGAGGTCCAAACACAATCGAGCCTTCCTTGCTAGCACAAAGAGTTCATACACTTCCATGAAGGCCTCTTTTAGATAAACCACTACATCAGTGACAATTTTAGGACTTTAAACAATTTTTAGCTACAATATTCACACCCAAAGTAGTATCATTAAGATATAATTCCTCTACACATAGAGCACACTTTTAGAGAGCTTCTTCTACTACCAGATGGGTTTCTAAGAGCCCCACAGTTGCATCCACTTCTTAGAGTTACATGGAGACCCCATAGTCAGTTTTCACTATAGATATTTTAGATCACTTATAGCATACATAGATTTTAAAGTCACAGTCTTAGACCTTCCACCATGCTTCATGATCATGAAAAATACCTCTCCTTGATACAAGACACAATGATAGGGAATCTCTCATGAGACTCATCACTTAGTATCATTTCTTCTCAATTTTTCTTATACATAATCTTTTAGCTTTCTTGTACATAGTTTCCTTATGATTGATTGTACATAGATTATTTCAAAAACTCCAAAAACAATACAATATTCTGAAAATACCAAAAATAATATAACATGTGAGAATACAAAAATATTCAAATAACTCACAATACGAAAAAAAATTCAACTATATGCATTATCCATGATTTACATTTCTACTACCATACTAGACTTATTTTTTGTTGTTCTATGCTATTGTTTATAAATTTATCTACATTACCATTCTTCACTTGATATTATTTGATTGTGTACAGTGACACCCAGATCCTTGATTGCTTTACTCTATCCATTGAGGGGGAATCATAATTTTACATTTGAGACATACATAATCATATCTACCCACCAGAGGCATCTTATACATGACTACAGCATCTAGGCTATGTCATTCCTACACCACACACTCTAGCTATGTTGTTTATGTACATTACTTACTATCTTACATAGATTCTTTTATCGACACTCACTATTATATATCACTTGTGTATTTCTTAGCATCTACCTAGTCTTGTACTCCATATTTTGCATACTTTCACTTGTTGCTTTGATTAGTTAGATGTGATAGTAGTTATAGCATTTACATTCTTTCCTTTCTTGATTTGAGTATCTAGACATGATTGCATTTATTAGTTCATATTTTGTACTCTTATGTGTGCCTTGAAACATTTGCCAATGTCCTTTGATTTTACTCTTCTATGTGTTTTTGGCCTTTGTGCCAGTATTTTTTGTTTATAATTGTATATGTATGTGGTATTTGAACATGATTTGTATGATTACTTTCTTAGTTTGAGTGACATGTGCCCATGTCCCTTATTTGATTGGCCCCTTGGCCTATTTTGTGTGCTTCTTGCTTCTTGCCTTGCATTCTTGTTTTCTTCTTAATTGTTTGCAATGCCATGATCCACATCATGCTTTATCTTAATTTATTAGATGCCATGATAGACATCATTCTTCATCACTCCTTGACAACTAAAAACTAACATTTAATAGTTTTAGTTTAGTATAATGCACATGTTACTACATTATTACATCTATCTAGGTATACATCTATTGATCTAATCATCTCTAATACAAACTATGTTTTATCTTGAGACATATTTTGGATTATCACTACTATATCATGTATTTTACAATATAACACACTTGTAGGTATATTTATTCTGAGGGTAGTCATTATAATGTCTTCATTCCTACCCTCAAAAGAGGGGGAAATAAACAAGGGTTTTGTCATAGAGATTAGAGCTCTCTACCAATCAAAAAATTAGTTTTTAGAACACTAAGAACAAAAATTAGAACCTAAAATAGGAATAATAGACCAAAAAAATAGTGATGAGCACATAACAGTGATAGAAAATAGTAAAGGACAAGAGCAACATGTTTGGACTACAATGCTGGACAATAAAATATCTTATTTTTGGCACTCTTATCCAAATAGCCAAAAATCTAGAATTTTTAGAAACAGATAGAAAGGTAAGATCAATTATAGTTTATCAGCTATAGTTTAGTTTAGATTGGGTAGTTTTAGTATACTTTTACTTAGAACATCTAGATATAGGGAGCATCATGCCTACCATGATTCCTCTTACTTCTAGTTTTAGATTGGGTAGTTGGTACAACTTCCAAATCAAAATCCATGTTACAAACACCAGTGATTGAGGGCAATGTGTATGATACATTTACCTTCTTATTTTCTAGTTTATTATATTACCCAAGTATTTTCTATAGTTACATGTTTATTCCATATGTAGGGGATTAACATCATTTTAGAGTGGATTTTATATAAGCCTAGTTCTCAGTTTTAGAGTGGATTTCATACAAACCTAATCTCCACCTTTTAGAGTGGCTAAGATTAGCTTAGTTCTTAGTACACATTCAGCTATCCACACCACATTATCATATTATGGATCATTCATGGGATTTATGAGCCATCTCATATGACACACATTCATACCAACATCAGTTCATAGCTTCACACTTAGTGGGCAAGGATGGAGCCACATGACTAGCTAGCCTTTGTATTCTTGAGCCACCTACTTAGAAGGATTGAACACATAGTATAAACATTGATTAACACATGTATGATAACATAACTTCACTTAGTGGGTGACGATGGAGCCAAAGGGCTAGCCTTTGTATTCTTGAGCCACAGTCAGGCAATTGAACACTCAGCTCCATTTGTGATATTACTTTTGGTACAACACATACCTAACATCACTTAGTATCACTCACCATCACAATATGTTTTATATTGGTTTGCATACCTAATGAAGTGTATTCATTATTTTCTCTTCCTATCTCTTTTACCCAAAATTTATACATTTTTATTTTAAACATAGCATGTCTATTAAGAACTTATCTACTCTTTATTTTCCTTTGCAGATTTACACTTCATGATGTGCTCTCTCTACGCACACTTAGCATCACACATCTTAATGGGATTCACCCTTGCATGATTTTATCCTTGTATTTCAATTTTCTATATCACTAGAATAAAGGAGGGCAAATTTAGTCATATAAAATGTATAAATTGATAGTTTGAGTGTGCCTTGTGACACCCTATCCATATCTCCTTTTTGCATGCTCTTGTGGCCCTTATAGACACCTTTTTTCTCATTATAGGTCATCCAAAACCTTCTAAACAA
Source organism: Torreya grandis (assembly GCA_037957365.1). Taxonomy (NCBI): domain Eukaryota; kingdom Viridiplantae; phylum Streptophyta; class Pinopsida; order Cupressales; family Taxaceae; genus Torreya; species Torreya grandis. Next base: position 1,367,532 of record JARHVA010002481.1, read on the forward strand.
TCATTCTACCTCAGATAGACTATATTTCCTAAGCCAATCCTATTCCTCTAGGTCCCAAGCTTATAGGATATGAGCACCATACTTGGACTATAGGGTGTTTCATTTTCAGTGCTCCTATCTATTTACAATTTGGGCCCTAATACTTATTTTCATATGATCCCTATCCTTAATTATGTTATCCTAGTAAAAATACATCTGACCCATGACCAATTGTTCCCTATAAAATCCCATTCAAAGCTCATTTACAAGGGGGAGGTGATAAATATTAAAAACCAAGCAAGAATACAAACAAAGCACTAAGACAAACTTCCCTATTCTCTTCACACACTCACCCAACACAGTTTTAAACACACTTAGACCCTCATACCAATCCCTAGCCATATAAAACACTCTTAATTTGGCATATTTTTCATCCATATCACACTATTGTACGAAACACTTTAGGTGGGAGAAGTACATATGGATTGATCCCTCTTCAGATTATTGGTATGTAGGCAATGTGCCCACACAAGGGGTGTGGATTACCTATTTAGTGAATCTTACACACTAATCCCACCTTTCTCAAGTTATCAAACATTATTTTATCAAGCATGATGGAGGGTTATGGTTTTGAAGATTAAATCAGCTATATAGTGAGTTCTGTTGATAATTAGCACTTAAGATTTTACACGCAGGGTCACACAAGAATAACACAAAAACCTAGAAAATTTTAGGTCTATGTGACCAATTTGGACATTAGTGGCAGGAGTGGACAATAATGATAGACACCAAAGTGTCTTAGTTTTGGTGTTCCTATACTTTTGCTAAAAGAAAACTAGATTTAGATTCATGACACTATCCTAGTCCTGCACAACTAATTTTAACCTTTGTCTCAACCTGTTTATAGCTAAGTCATATTTCTCCTTATTTATTGCTATTTTTAAAAAGATGAAAAAAGACAAATAAATTATACAAATCAAGACTGTATTTATTTCAATATTTTTTACTAATTTATTAATCCAGACCTTTAGCTAAATTAGGAATAAAAATCCATTATTTTCTTAAAAAAGATAAATTATTCTAGGGTTTTGGGTTGGAGTTTTAGAATTTTGAAATTTATTGCAATAATTTAAATTCTAAAATAAATTTTAATAAAAGAAATATAAAAAATTTATACAAAAATCAAAATTTTGATATTGAATTTTTTTTTAAAAAAAATGTAAAAGAAAACCCTAGGGATACCTAGGGTTTGAGATTTATTCGAAGTAAATCAGGTTCACCAAATGATTTAACTTATATAGGAATAATGAAGTTCTATTCTTATTTTAGGTAAGGGTCTAGATTAATAAATTAGTATAAAATATAGCAATAATTACAGTCTTGATTTGTGTAACTTATCTACCTTTTTCATTTTTCTAAAAATAGGAATAAATAAGAAGTATAACTTAGAAATAGATTGAGATGACTGATATAGAGACTGAAAATGATTGTGCAGGACTAGGACAATGTTGTAAACTTGAATCTGGATTTAATTTGGTAAAAGTATAGGAGTGTTGAAAAGTAGATGCTTTGGTGTGTGATGCTATTATCCATTCCTATCATTGTTAACCAAACTAATCATAGAGACCTAATTTTTTTGGGTAGTTGCATTGTGCTTGTGTGACCCTGCCTATGAGAACTCAAGTGCTGGTTATCGATGGAACTCATTGTAGAGCTGATTTTGTTTTCAAACCTTAATCCTCCATCATGATTGATAAAATGATATTTAAATCACTTGAAAAAGAGGGGGGTTAATGTGTAAGATGTACTAAATGTGTAATCCACACCCCTTATATGGGCACATTGCCTACATACCAATACTCTGAAGAGGGATCAAGCCATATGTAGTTCTCCCACCTAGTGTGCTTTGTGAAATAGTGTGATGCAGATGAAAAATGTTGATTAGATAGTGTTTGAGGTGGCTAGGGACTGGTATGAAAGTTTGAGTATGTTTTCAATTGTGTTGGGTTAATGTATGCAATGAATATGGATGTTTACCTAAATGCTTTGTTTGTATTCTTACTTTCTTTGTAAGTTTTGTCACCTCCTCTATAAATAAAATTTGAGTGGGATTTATATAGAAATATTGATCATAGGTTAGATGTCTTTGTGCTAGGTTAACATAATGAAGGATAGGGATCACATGAAAATGACCATTGGGGATCAAAATGCAAGTGGATAGGAGTGCCAAAAATGGGACACCCTAGGGTCTAGTGCTATAGTCCAATTATGAAAATGAATGATCAAAAGGTTTTGGATGACCAGTAATAATCAAATGAAGATGATCTTTTAGAAGGTTTTAGATGACTAGTAATGAGAAAAAATATGTCTAGAAGGGTCACAAGAGTATACAAAAAGGAGTTATGGATAGGGTGTCAAAAGCCACACTCAAACTACCAATTTGGGCATTTTATGTAACTACATTTGCCCCTTTTTTATTCTAGTGATGCAATAAAGTGAAATACTAGGATAAAGGAAAAGTCAAAATCATACCTAAACTCAGCTGCAAGGGTGAAGCCCATGAAGATATATGATGATGAGTGATGTTGCATGATGTTGAGTGATGTTAGGTATGTGTTGTACCAAGAGTAATATCATGAATAGAGATAAGTGCTTGATTCCTTAGAGGTGGCTCAAGAATACAAAGGTTGCCCTTATGGTTCCATCATCACCCACTAAGTGAAGCTATATGATCATGCATGTGTTAAATGATGTTTGGACTATGTTTCCAATCCCTTTGAGTAAATGGATCAAGAATACAAAGGCTAGATAGTCCTTTGGCTCTATCATTTCCTATTAAGTGTGAACTATGAACTGATATTAGTATGAATGTGTGTCATATGAGATAGATCATGAATCCCATGAATGATTTGTAATCTAACAATGTGGCATGGATAGTTGAATGTGTACTAAGAACTAGGCCAATCTTGGCCACTTTGAAAGGTGAAGATTAGGCTTATATGAAAGCCACACCAAAACTAAGAACTAGGCTTATATGAAAACCATTTAGAAATGATACCAACCATCTACAAATAGAATAAGGCATGCAAATACTAAGAATACCTAGGTAATAAAATGTACTAGAAAGAAAATAAGGCAAATATACTCTGCACATTTCCCCCAATCATTGGTGTCTATAACATGGATTTTGATTTGGAAGTTGTACCAACTGTCTAATCTAAAACTGTAAGTGAGAGACATCATACCATGCATGATTCCCCCTATATCTAGACACTCTAAGTAAAATTATAATGAAACTACCCAATTTAAACTAAACTATATCTGACAAAACTATAATCAACCTTAACTTTTTGTTTGTTTCTAAATTTTTTGGGTTTTTAGCTGTTTGGATATGAGTGCCAAAAATGGGACACTTTGGTGTTTGACACTATTGTCCAATTCTAATGCTCTTTTCCTTTACTATTTCTAATGATTATTCTATATTCATCACTATGTTTTTGGTTTGTTCTACATGTTTTAAACTCTAATTGTTGTTCTGAGTGTTCTAAAAATAGATTTTTGACCAGTAGAAGGTTCTGATCTCTATGACAAAACCCCTTTTTATTTCCCCCTCTTGTGAGGGTAGGAGTGAAGACCTTGAAATGAATTCCCTTAGAATAAATAACCCTAAAAGTGTGTTATGCTATGAAATACATGATATAGCAATGATAATCCAAAATATGTCTCAATATATAGCATAGTTTGTATTGGAGATTGTTAGATTAACAAGGGTATGCCTCGATAGATGTAACAATGTAATAGCATATGTAGTATACTAAAATAAAATTGGAAATTTGGTTATTTATTAGGTATTAGTTGTCAAGGAGGGATTGAGCATGATGTCCATCATGGCATCCAACAAGGCAAGATAATGCATGATGTGGATCTTGGCATTACAAACAATTGAGAAGCAAACAAGCAAATAAACATACAAGGCAAGAAGTAAGAAATATAAAAAAGAGGCCAAAGGTTTGAGAAAATAAGGGACATGGGAAAATTTCACTCAAATTGAGAAAGCAAGAATATAAGGCATGTTCAAATGCCCACATATACATACAATTACAAATAAATAAGATTAGCACGAAGGTCACAAGCACATACAAGAGTACAAGAAAAAGAAATTGGCAAATGCTCTTAGGCACACAAAAATAAAAAAATAGGAATAGATAAATGAAATCACATCTAGCTACTTAAATCAAGAAAGGAAAGCATGTAAATGCTGGAAATATTATCGCATCCAACTAATCAAAGCAATAAGTGAAAGTCTGCAAAACATGTAGTATAAGACTAGGTAGATGCTAAGAAATACACAAGTGTTATATACTAGTGAATGTTGATAGAATAATCTGTGTAAGCTTGTAAGTAATGTACATCAACATAATAACTAGAGTTTGTGGTATAGGAATGACATAACCTAGATAATGTAGTCATGTAGAAGATGACTCTAGTGGGTAAATATGTCGATGCATGTCTCAAATGTAGAAGTAAGATGCCTCCTCAATGGGTAGAGTGAAGCATTCAAGGATCTATGTCTCTCTACACACACTCAAAAAATATCAAGTGAAGTATGGTAATATAGATAAATCAACAAAAAATAGCATAGAACAACAAAATGTAAGTCTAGCATTGTGGTAGAAATATAAAGCATGGATAATACATACAATTTAAATTTCTTTAGGTGTTTTTATTTATTTGAATTTTTTTTATATTTTGACATGTTATATTGTTTTTGGTATTTTGAAATAAGCTATGTATAATTAATCATAAGGAAACTATGTACAATTAAGATGAGAAATTATGTACAAGTAGGGAGAAACTATGTACAAGTATGTAGAGAAATTATGATACTAATTGATGAGTCTTATAAGAGACTCCCTATCATGGTGTCTTATATCGAAGAGAGGGATCGTGAATCATCATGAAGCATAATGAAAGGGTTAAGACTATGAATCTAAAAGTTGTGTATTTTGTAAGTGCTCTTAAATCTCTATAGTGAATATTGACTGTGGGGTCCCCCTGTAACTCTGAGAAGTGGATGCAACTAAGGCACTCTAAGGGACCCATTTGGTAGTAGAAGAAGCTCTCTAAAAATGTGATTTGTGTGTAGAGGCATAAAACCTCATTTATACTACCCTGAGTATGAATATTGTAGTTAGAAATTGTTTAGAGTCCAAAAACTATCATTGATGTAGTGGTTGAGTTAAGAGAGTCCTCCATAGAAGTGTATAAAATCTTTGTGCTAGTGAGGGAGGCCTTAGCTGTGTTTGAATCTCAATTGGAGGAAGAACGGTAACTGGTAGAGGAGATGAAATTGGTGACTATAAAGTAAAAGATGGCTCTAATGTGGGGAGTGGTAATTCATATAAACTCTACCAACTATAACAACTTGATTAGTTTGAATGTATTTCACACATATATGAACTATAGATGATATTACCCAAAGTTTATGGATCTATGGTTGACCAAGCAACATGTCGAAGACTCATACACTAGGAATAATAGTAAATGGTGTGGCCACATGTGCTGGACCAACCTCCAGAGGAAGTATAATCTCACCCAATGAACTTTGTATGTGCCCAATGAGTCCATTAATAACTATGTCTATCAGGGTGATATCCTACTTTGAATATCCCAAATGCTGAAGTAATGTTATACTATGAATGAGATGGTGATCAATGTAGGCAATGATAAAGAGTGCATAGTAATATAAATCATCCTCAACTATCTCCTACTCTAAAAAAGAGATCGAAGGTATAGCTAGAACTCTAGAATTATACACACCAATGATGTTTCTCAAAGGATGTGACTCAATTGAAGGTGCCTAGTATGTAGTTGGTAGAGGATGTACATGATATGCATGGTGAATATCTGATGTGCTTTCTATCTCCTATTTAAAATGTTGTGGGAAAGAATCTGAGAAAATTTTCATATCCTTATCCCATGTTTGCTTTGCATGAGGAGGATCAATAGGAGTGCTCAGATCAATAAGGTTTCCATTTATCAAGTCCTATATGTTATGTTGTAAATTGATGCATCTTTTCATTGTGTGGCTTGGTGCCCTGTGAAAATTGCATAATGAATTTTGATCATATCCAGGTGGAAGAGGATTTGTTATATCAACTTTCCTAATAGGAAGGAGAGATATGATATTACATTATAATAGCTAATGTAAGACTCTAGCTAAAGATACTGGTAGATTGGTAAATTCTCACCAAAGAGGTGTTGATAAAATCATTGACTGAGGGGGCTCTGAAGTTACATTAATTGTAGGTTGATTTTGGATTTTGATATCATTTACCTTTACTTTGTATGGGACTTTACTATTACTCTTGTTTTTTGTTTCTAATATGCTTGTGTAGTTGAGTTTGCCCATTGAAAGTAATTTTACTTCCCTTTCCTTTAGTGTATGATATAACTTAGTGAAGAAAGAATTTTTTCTTAACATTATTGACTCATGCAAATCTGATAGAAGACTCTATTTGAAGAGATCTTGTAATTCTTGATTGGCCATGGGACTAGTCATTTTAGCTAAGATAGTCTTATATCTAATAAATATAATATGTGAGATGCTCATTTGACCATTGTTTCTCTTATGCAACTTGAGCATAATAAATATTATCACATATTCTAATGTTAAAATGAGCTAGGAACATGTCAGGTAAAAGATTGAATGCTTTGACTGACTGATTTGAAAGACTATAAAACTATTATAGAGTATAATCCTTAACTTTATGAAAATAGCTTGGTTAATAACCAATCATTTGGCACATAGTCCAAGCATATTTCATGAAAATATCTCAAATATGTCTCTAGATCACCCTTAACATCATATATAGTGAGCTTGGTTTGAACAAAACCTAGTGGTAAGGGTGTAGAAATAATGTGGCATGCCAATGGTGTATGAAGTAGAGCAAAAGAGTCCAAAGCCTGTGTTGGTCTAGAGGCACCTTGCTCAAGATGGAGTACCTTGGATTAAAGAAATTTTATTTCTTGCATAAGGGTAGCCACATCAAGAGGTGAAGATGTACTAGTCATAACTGGTGTTGCTACATAGTAAGGTTAAGCTGCTATAGGGGCTGTTGAGACATAGTTGCCCTCGTAGTGTCATTTACAATTGGTTGTTCTAAAGGTATGAAAGACTCAACTTGATTATCCTTTTTAATTTCCATGATAGATTTTAAGATAATGGCATGATCTCTAGGCTCTTCCCTAAGTCTCTCTCTAAAACTTTTTAGAATCAATTTTTTTTTTATTACAACATCATTATCAATAATAGGTGGAAGTGGATTATTACCCCCATGTGGTGGAACATGAGCATTGGTGTGTACATCATCATTATTATTCTCATAATTCTCATTATTAGAATTATCCTCATGAAAATTAGTGTAATTTGGATATGTAGGATCTATAGTAAGAAACTAAGCCAGTTATTTATCCATGGTATATAGATGGGCTGGAAGAATTTGGGTGGATTCAGGAGGGGTGCCACTAATTCTTTCACTTTGTCTCAAAGGAAAAGATGCAAGGAACTTAGGTGGCATAAGGAAAATAACTTTAAAAATGAAGGAGAAGATTAAATAAATGTAATATAGGATTTGAAATATGGTGAACTACAATATAACTATGGATTCTGAGAGTGCTTGAGGTGGCTAGGGACTGGTATGAGCATTTGAGTGCATTTGCATCTATGTTGGGTGACTATATGCAGAGAATAGGGACATTTTCCTTAGTGCTTTGTTTGTATTCTTTCTTGATTTGTAAGATTTTTCACCTCCTTTATAAATGAAATTTTAGTGGGATTTTATAGAGAATAATTGGTCATGGGTCAGATGAATTCATGCTAGGATAACACAATTAAGGATAGGGATCAGATAAAAATAACCATTTGGGATTAAAGTACAAATGGATAGGAATGCTAAAAATGGGACACCCTAGGGTTTGGTGATATAGTCTAAGTATGACACTCCTATATTATAGGATTAGGCCCTAGGGAATAGAATTGGCCTAGGAAATATAGTCTTGCTAAGGTGAAATGATCATTCAAAAGGTTTTGGATGATCAGTAATGAGAAAATTGATGTTTAGAAGGGTCACAAGAGCATGCAAAAAGGAGATATGGATAGGGTATCACAATCCACGCTCAAACTACCAATTTGGACATTTTATATGACTACATATGCCCCCCTTTATTCTAGTGATGCAGTAAATTGAAAAACTAGGATAAACGAAAAGTAGAAAGCATACCTAAACTTACTAGCAAGGGTGAAAACCAAGATGTGTGATGCTGAGTGATGTTGGGTATGTGTTGTACCAAAAGTAATATCATGAATGGAGCTAAGTGCTTAATTCCTTGAGGGTGGCTCAAGAATACAAAGACTAGAACTTTGGTTCTATTATTGCCCACTAAGTGAATCTATGTGATCATGCGTGTGTTAATTGATGTTTGGACTATGTGTCCTTTAGCTCTATCATTTCCCACTAAGTGAAGCTATGAACTGATATTGGTATGAATGTGTGTCATATGAGAGGGATCATGAAGCCCATAAATTCTCTACAATTTGATAATATGACATAGATATTTGAATGTGTGCTGAGAATTAGGCCAATTTTGGCCACTCCAAAACGTGGATATTAGGCTTGTATGAAATCCACTCCAAAAATGAGAACTAAGATTCTATGAAATCCATTCTAAAATGATGCCAACCAACTAAAAATGGAATAAGGCATGCAACTAGTGAGAATACTTAGGTAATATAATGAACTTAGAAAGAAAAAAGGAAAATGTGCCATGCACATTGCCCCCCATCACTAGTGTCTATAACATGGATTTTGATCTGAAAGTTGTATCAAATACCAAATCTAAAATTAGAGGTGAGATCCATCATGTTGCACATGATGCCCCCTATAGCTGTATACTCTAAGTAAAACTATATTGAAACTATCCAATCTAAACTAAATTATAGCTAACAAAACTATAACTGATCTTACCTTTCTATTTGTTTCTAAAAAATCTATATTTTTGGTTGTTTGGATAGGAGCACCAAAAATGGGACACTTTGGTATCCAACACTGTTGTCCACTTCTATCATTCTTATCCTTTACTATTTATAATGATTGTTATGTATTTGTCATTATTTTTTTGGTCTGTTCTTCCTGTTTTGGGTTCTGATTGTTGTTTTGAGTGTTCTAAAAACTAATGTTTTTTATCAGTAGAGGGCTTTCATCTTTGTCATAAAACACCTATTTGTTTCCTTCTCTTTTGAGGGTAGGAATGAAGACCTTGTAATGACTTCCATCAGAAGAAAGATCCCTTTAAGTGTGTTATACTGTGAAATATATGATATAGCAATGATAATAAAAAAGATGTCTCAAGATATTGCATAATTTAGATTGGAGATTGTTAGATCAACAGGGGTATGCCTAGATAACTGTAACAAAGTAATAACATGTGCAATATACTAAACTAAAAGTGGAAATCTAGTTAGTTATTAGGTGTTAGTTGTCAAGGAGGGGTGAAGAATGATGTCCATCATGGCTTCCAATAAAGTAAGATAATGCATGATGTGGATCATGGCATTATAAAAAACTAAAAATCAAACAAGCATGCAAGGCAAGAAGCAAGAAGCACAAAAAAGTGGCCAAGGGGCCAAGTAAACAAGGGACATGTGCACATGTCACTTAAACTAGAAAAGCAAGCATACAAGGCATATTCAAATTCCCACATACTCATACAATTACAAATAAACAAAGGACATTGACAAATGTCTTAAGGCACACACAAGAGTACAATCAAAGTTGGCATGAGGGCTATAAGCACATAGAAGAGTATAAGCAAAGGGAATTGGAAAATGCCCAAAGGAAGACAAAAGAGTAAAAAATAAGAACTAATAAATACAATCACATTAAGCTACTCAAAGCAAGAAATAAAATCATGTAAATATTAGAAACACTATCGCATCTAACTAATCAAAGCAAAAAGTGAAAGTATGTAAAACATGGAATACAAGACTAGGTAGATGTTAAGAAATACATAAGAGCTATATTATGAGTGTCAATAAGATAATCTATATAAGCTAGTAAGTAATGTACATCAATATGTTAACTATAGTGTGTGGTGTAGGAATGACATAACCTAGATGGTGTAGTCATGTAGAAGATGCCTCTGCTGGGTAGATATGTCGATGTATGTCTCAAATTTAAAAATAGGATGCCCCCTCAATGGGTAGAGTGAAGAAATCAAGGATCTAGGTGTCACTGTACACACTCAAAGAAGATCAAGTGAAGCATGGTAATTTAGATAAATTGACAAACAATAGCATAGAATAACAAAATATAAGTCTAGCATGGTAGTATAAATGTAAAGCATAGATAATGCATACAATTGAAAATGTTTTTGGTGTTTTGAGTTATTCAAATGTTTTTGTATTTTGACATGTTATATTGTTTTTGGTATTTTTAAATAAGCTATTTATAAGTAATCAGAAGGAAACTATGTATAATAAATTGAAAAAAAAACTATGTACAAGAAAGACAAAGAAGAAACGATACTAACCGATGAGTCTCATGAGAGAATCCCTATCATCATGTCCTATATCAAGGAGAGGGATCATGCATGATCATGAAGAATAATGTAAGGGTTGATATAGTGACTCTAAAAGTTATGTATGTTATAAGTGGAAACTAACTGTGGGGTCCCCCTATAACTCTGAGAAGTGGATGTAACTATGGAGCTCTTAGGGACCCATCTAGTAGTAGAAGAAGCTCTTTTAAAGTGTGATATATGTGTAGAGGCATGATACCTCAATGATACTACCCTAGGTATGAATACTATAGCTCTGAAATGTCTATAGTGGAAACTAACTGTGGGGTCCCCCTATAACTCTGAGAAGTGGATGTAACTATAGAGTTCTTAGGGACCCATCTGGTAGTAGAAGAAGCTCTTTGAAAGTGTGATCTATGTGTAGAGTCATGATACCTCAATGATACTACCCTAGGTATGAATACTATAGCTAGAAATTGCCTAGAGTTTTGAAACTATCACTAATATAGTGGTTTCTCTAAAAGAGGCCTCCATGGAAGTGTATGAACTCTCTATGTTGGTGAGGGAGGCCTTAAATATGTCTAAAAATGAACTTGAGGATGAACTATAACCAGTGAAGGAGCTAAAACTCATGACTATAGAGTAGTATATGGATTTGAAGTAGGGAGTGGTAACTCATATAGAACTCCACCAACTGTAACAACCTGATTAACATGAATGAATTTCATGCATATATGAATTGTATAAGGTATTACTCAAAGATTTTGGATCTATGGTCGACCAAGCAACAATTTAAAGACTCCTACATTGGGAACAATAGTAAATGGTGTGGCCACATGTCTAGCTCCAACCTATAGAGGAAGTAAAATCTCACCCAATGAACTCTATATGTGTCCACTAACTCTGCTAATAACTATTTCCATCAAGGTAATATCCTTCTCTAAATATCCCAAATGATAAAGTAATGTCATATTGCACATGTTCACATTGGATCCATTATTGATGAGAACATTATGAATGAGATGATGATTAATGTAGGCTCTGATAAAGAGTACATAGTAATCTTAATCATCTTCAACTATCTCCTACTCTGAGAAGGAGATTGAAGGTCTAGCTGGAACTCTAAAATTATACACACCAATCATGTTGCTCAAAGTATGTGACTCAACTAAAGGTGCTTGATATGTATCTAGTAGAGGGTGTGCATGATATGCATAGTGAACACTTGATCTATCCCCTGTCTCCTATTTAGAATGCTATGGGAAAATATCTAATTTTTTTTAGAGCCTTATCTTGTGTTTGCTTTGCCTGAGGAGGCTCAATTAGAGTGAGATCAATAAAATTGCCATATATCAAGTCCTATATCTTATGTTGTAAACTAATGCATCTGTTCATTGTGTGTCATGGTGCCTTATGAAAATTGCAAAATGCATTTTGATCATATACACATGGAAGAGGCTTTGTTATATCATCTTCCTGAATAGGAGGGAGGGATATGATATTGCATTTTAATATCTGCTATAAGTCTCTAGCTGGAGATACTAGTAGATTGGTAAAGGCTCACCAAGGAGGTGCTAATAAAACCAATCACTGAGGGGGCTCTGAAGTTATATTAATTGTAGCTTGATTTTTACTTTTGCTATTATTAACCTTTACTTTTTATGGGACTTTACTATTAATCTTGTTTGTTATTTCTGATATGCTTGTGTACTTGAGTTTGCATATTGAAATTAATTTGACTTCCCTTTATTTTAGTGTATGACATAACTCAGTAAAGGAAGAGAAATTTTTGAACATTATTGACTCATGTAAAACTGGTAGAAGACTCTATTTGAAGAGATCCTATCATTTTTGATCAGTCATGGGGCTAGACATTTTAGCCAAGATGGTCTTATATCAAAGAACATAATCTGTGAGATGCTCATTTGACCTTTGTTTTATTGTGCAACTTGGGAATAAGAAACCCTATCACCTATGTTAATGCTGAAATGAGTTAAGAACATGTCAGATAAAGGATTGAATGCATTGACCAACTGATTTGATAGACTATAAAACCATTTTAGAGCATAATCCTTTAAACTTCATGGAAAAAGATTGATTAATAACTAGTAATTTGATATATAGTCCAAGTATGTTACATGAAAATCTCTCAAGTGTGTCTCTAGATCACCCTTGACATCATATAGAGTGAGCTTGGATTGAACAAAACCTAGTGGCAAGGGTGTCGAAGCAATATGATGTGTCAATGGTGTATGAAGTAGATCAAAAGAATCCAAAGCTTGTGTTGGTCTAAAGGTACCTTGATCAATATGTAGCATCTTGTATTGAAGATATTTTATCTTTTACATAAAATCAACCACATCATGAGACAAAGATGTACTAGTCATAATTGGTGGTGCCTCATAGGAAGGTTGGGATGCTATAGGGGGTTGTTAAGACATAGTTTCCCTTATAGTGTCATTTGCAACTAGTTGTTCTCTAGTTTGAGATGATTGACCATTGTTTATTTTTGTTGTTATTCTTATAATATTTCAAGCATATCATCTTATATATAAGGATGTTTAGTTAAAAGGTCTTGAAGTTCCCTCCTATTAGTTTCATCAAAATTGGTATATTGGGCCATTGTTAAAGTAGGAAAACAAATAAAAAATGGATTGAATTTTTTGCAATAAGTTGTAATAAGCAAAATATAGTGGAAGTAAAGTAATTAATAAAGGAAATGTAAAGTCCTAAAAATAGCAAATTAGAATATGCATAAAAAGGATACAAAGCTCTCAAACATGTAAGGTGATACCTCAAGAAGCAAAGGGATATAGTAAGTTCAACTAGAGTTTGAAAGAAATGGTTTTTAAAATTACTATGGTGAATTTTAAAAATAGAATGTGAAATTCTAATTTAATATATATAGAAAAAAAATAAAAAATAGTGAAAAAATCAGCAAGGAATTTTCCCTAGGGTTTCTAGGGTTTTTGTAAGAAAATGAAGTAAGTCAGGTTCACCAAATGATTTATCTTTTTGGGAAATAATGGAATTTTATTCCTATTTTAATTAAGGGTTTGGATTAATAAATCAATAAAAAATATAACAATAAACACTGTCCTGATTTGTATTACTATTTGTCTTTTTCATCTTTCTAAAAATATAGATAAATAGGAAGAAATATAACTTAGCTAGAAACAAACTGAGATGGTTGATACAAAGGCTGAAAATGGTTGTACAGGACTAGGAAGGTATCATAAATCTAAATCTAGATTACATTCAGTGAAAGGATAGGAGTGCCAAAAAGTGAATGTTTTGGTGTTCGACATTGTTGTTTGTTCATGTCACTATTGTCTAAAATAATCATAGAGATTTGAAAATTTTTGGGTAGTTACATTGTGCCTATGTGAGCCTACCTATGAAAAGAAAGGAATGAATACACCTTATTGGGTATGTGAAAGAATACAAAAAATGTTGTCATGTTGAGTGATGCTAAGTGATACTGGGTACGTGTTATACCAAGAGTAATATCATGAACTGAACTAAATTCTTAATTCCTTAAGGGTGGCTCAAAAATACAAAGGCTAGCCCTTTGGCTCCATCATCACCCATGAAGTGAAACTATGTGATCATGCATGTGTTAATCAATGTTTGGATTGTGTGTCCAATCCTTTTGAGTAGGTGGCTCAAGAATACAAAGGCAGCTAGTCCTTTGGCTCCATCATTGCCTACTATGTAGTGAACTATGAACTAATACCTATATGAATGTGTGTCATATGAGATGGCTCATGAAACCCATGAATACTTAATAATCTATCAATGTGGCATGGATAGTTGAATATGTACTGAGAATTAGGCCAATCTTGGCCACTCCAAAAGGTGGAGATTAGGCTTGTATGAAAGCCACTCCAAAACTGAGAACTAGGCTTATATGAAAGCCACTCCAAAATGATGTTAACCACTTGCAGATAGAATAAGGCACACAACTACTAAGAATAATTGGGTAATATAATGAGATGGAAAAAAAAATAAAGCAAATGTGCCATGCACATTTCCCCCAATCATTAGTGTCTATAACATGGATTCTAATCTAGAAGTTATACCAACTACCTAATCTAAAAATAGAAATAAAATCCATCATACCACGCATGATGCCCCATATATCTAGATGATTTGAGTAAAATTATATCAAAACTACCCAATCTAAATTGAACTGTAGTCTACAAAATTGTAATTGATCTTACCCTTCTATCTATTTCTATAAATTCTAAGTTTTTGGCTATTTAGACAAGAGCACCAAAAAGTGAACACTTTGGTTTCCAACATTGTTGTCCAATTCTAGTGCTCTTGACTTTTACTATTTATGATGACTGTTCTATATTCATCACTCTTTTTTTGGTCTATTCTACATATTTTAAACTCTGATTACTATTTTGAGTGTTCTAAAAACTAATTTTTGACCAATAAAAGGCTCCAATCCCTATGATAACATCCTTGTTTATTTCCCCCTCTTCTAAGGGTAGGAATGAAGACCCTACAATCACTACCCTCAAAAGAAAGAGCCATGCAAGTATGCTATGTTGTGAAATACTTGATATAGTAATGACAATACAAAAGATGTCTCAAGATATAACATAGTTTGTATTGGAGAATGTTAGATCAATAGGGGTATGCCTAGATAGATGTAATAATGTAATAATATATACAATATACTAAACTAAAATTGAAAATATGGTTAGTTGTTAAGGAGGGGTGGAGCATGATGCCCATCATGACATCTAAGAAGGAAAGATAATGCATGATGTGGATCATGGAATTGTAAATAATTAAGAAGTAAAAAGCACATAAGACAAGAAGTAAGAAGCATACAAAAGAGGCCTAGGGGCCAAGAAAACAAGGGATAAGGGCACATATCACTCAAACTAGAAAAGCCAACATACAAGGCATGTTCAAATTCCCACATACACATACAATTACAAACAAGGAAGATTAGCATGTGATCTATAATAACAAACAAGAGTACAAGCAAAGGACATTGGTAAATGTCCTAAGGCACATATAGATAACAAAAGAGGATCAAAGAAATACAATCACATCTAGCTACTCAAATCAAGAAAGGAAGACATGTAAATGGTGGAAATACGATCGCATCTAAATAATCAAAACAAGAAGATAAAGTATGCGAAACATGTAGTAAAAGACTAACTAGATGCTAAGAAATACACAAGTGTTATATACTAGTGAGTGTCGATAGAATAATCTATGTAAGCTAGTAAGTAATGTACATCAATATGATAACTAGAGTGTGTGGTGAAATAATGGCATAACCTAGATGGTGTAGTCATGTAGAAGATGCTCCTAGTGGGTAGATATGTCGATGTATGTCTCTAATGTAGAGGTAGGATGCCCCCTCAATGGGTAGAGTGAAGCAATAAAGGATTTGAGTGTCACTGCACACACTCAAATAAGATCAAGTGAAGCATGGTAATGTAGATAAATTGATAAATAATAACATAGAATAACAAAATGTAAGTCTACCATGGTTGTAGCAATGTAAAGCATGGATAATGTGTATAATTGAATTTTTTTTTGTATTTTGAGTTAATTGATTTTTTTTTGTATTTTGAAATAAGATATGTACAAATAAGCATAAGGAAACTATGTATAAGTAAAATAAGAAATTATGTAAAAGTACGCTGAGAAAAAATTATATTAACCGATGAGTCTCGAAGAGACTCCCTGTCATGGTGTCCTGTATCAAACAAAGAAATCATGTATGATTATGAAGCATGAGGGAATGGTTGTGAATATGATTATAAATATTTGGATTAATTATTGGTATCTTGGAAATCATAATAACATGTATTGTTCCACTCATCATTATCATCTTGATTTTGAACCAATGAAATGCTAGTGTTGGCTTTTGTTGTATCTGGACCTTTTCCTTTGATAAATTGTGTTTGTGAATGATTTTCCTTAGGATGTTTAATAAATATAAAACCTTGGTGACAAAAATTATCAATTGCTATAATAAGAGTAGTGATGTCTTGAACATGATTTCACAACCCTTGACCTTGATAATCAAACTATTGTAAATATTTTTGACCAAACCCATACTACTTTGAAAGTTGAGCCTCATTTTGGAGAGGTAGATTTGCATCTTTTTCATGCTTTACTTGTGCTTATGGTACTATTTATTGATTTTATTTTAATTTTTGATCCTTTTGTTTTTATAATTTATGCTTTGGTAACCACTTTTATACTATTTTTGAATTTGACCCTTTGTGAATGTGTTCCTATGTCACTTTGGATTGTTTGACTGATTTACCTTGTATAAGGTCCTCATTATCAATTATCTATTATATATGTTTTTTTAGTATCAAACATAAATCTATGTGATGCCCATGCATTCTATAATATGCACAATAATATCTAGATCTTCTCACTAGATTTAGAGGAGGTAGTTTGATTAAATTAATTTAATCATTTCCCTTAGTACCTCACTTGAACACATATTTGATCTTTGAATGCTTTTTCAATCACTAGGTGTAGAGTTACTTTGTTTTGATTTCTTGTTTTGATATGTAACATTGCTTGCAACCAATTGACTAGGTGAAGGTTCATATACATGATTGGCACTAGGGTCCCTTTGAGGCTTTTGTATTATAATATGATTTTCCAATGTTGTGATCTTTTCATGTAATAGTTGATTCTATGTTTGTAAATAATTAATAAAGGGTTTTGAAATTGAAATTCTGATTTTTGCACATTGGGTTGAATATTCTAATTTTATTAATCATGATTTACTTATGCAAAGTTTTCTAGTTTCTCTTGCATGCTTATTTCCTTTCATTTGGCATGAATTTAAAAATGACATAAATACATATGTACATGCTATTTTAAGACCAATTCAAATATATGTCATATTTCATTACTTATTTAACATGATATCTCTTTATTACATGTAATTAAATTAAAAATAAAATACTTACATACTGAGAGGATCCATTACATAGGTTAACAACCACCTATCAAGTTTCAATGGCATATCTTATGTAAAGGAAAGAATTTCCTTCTCCTCCTCTCCCCAAAGAGGGTGATAGCTACTTTCCCTCTAACCAAGTCCATGATATCACCCCTCCAAAAGGTGAGGTAGCCTATACTATTGTTTCTAATGCATACATTTAGCCTCTAGCTTCTTCAAACCCTCTTCATCATATGTGCTTACATGTTCAATTGGAAGAAACTAGGGTTTGCAATTGTGAGACTCTAAGGGATCAAATCACTAATATGAAAAAGTTAATTAAGATTTACAAATTAAAAATCAGCTATTACATGAAAAAATCATAACATTGGAAAATTAGATTATAATATAAAAGCCTCAAAGGCACCCTAGTGCCAATCATGTATATGCACCTTCACCTAGTCAATTGGTTGAAAGCAATGTTACATATCAAAACAATAAATCAAAACAAAGTAACTCTACAACTAGTGATTCAAAAAACATTCAAAGATCAAATAAGAGTTCAAATGAGGTACTAAGGGAAATGATTAAATCTAATTTTATCAAATTACCTCCTCTACATCTAGTGATAAGATCCAAATATTATTGTGCATATCATAGATGCATGGGCATCACACATATTCATGTTTGGCATTGAAAAAATATATACAATAGATAATTGCTAATAAGGACCCTATATAAGGTAAATTAATCAAGCAATCCATTGTGACATAGGAACACATTCACAAAAGGTCAAATTCAAAAATAGTACAAAAGTGGTTACTAAAGCATAACTCAAAACAAAAAAAAAGGATTAAAAAGAAAAATTAGAGAAAAAAATAGTACCATAAGCATAGGTAAATCACAAAAAAGATGCAAATCTACCTCTCTAAAATGAGACTCAAATTTCAATGTAGTATGGGTTTGGTAAAAAATATCTACAACAATTTGATTATCAAGGTCAAGGGTTAGACAAACATGCTCAAGGCTTCACTACTCCTATTCTATTAGTTGATAATCTTTGTCACCAAGGTTTGGGATTTATTGCACATTCTAAGGAAAATCATTCACATATATAATTTATCAAAGGAAAATATTCATATATAATAAAATTCCATCTTAGCATTCCATTAGTTCAAAATCAAGATGATAATGATGAGTGGAACAATACAAGTTATTATGATTTCCAAGATATTGATAATGAATCCAACTATTTAAAATCATATTCACAGCCATTCCCTCATGCTTCAAAATCATGCATGATTATTTTTTTGATACATGACACCATGACAGGGAGTCTCTTTTGAGACTCATTGGTTAGTATCATAATTTCTCAACTTAATTGTACATAGTTTCTTCTTGCTTACTTTTACATAATTTCTTAGCTTACTTGTACATAGTATATTTTTGATTACTGATACATAACTTATTTCAAAATACCAAAAACAATATAACATGTCAAAATACAAAAAAAAATCAAATAACTTAAAACACCAAAAAAAAAGTTCAATTGTATGCATTATACATGCTTTACATTTCTACTACCATGCTAGACTTACATTTTACTATTTTATGCTATTATTTGTCAATTTATCTATATTACCATTCTTCACTTGATCTTATTTGAGTGTGTGTAGTGACATCTAGATTCTTGATTGCTTCACTCTACCCATTGAGTGGGCATCCTAATTTTACATTCGAGACATGCATTGACATATTAATTAATCAGGGGCATCTTCTACATGACTACACCATCCATGTTATGTCATTCTTACACCATAAACTCTAGTTATCATGTTGATGTACATTACTTAATAGCTTATAAAGATTAATCTATCAATACTCACTAATATATATCACTTGTGTATTTCTTAGCATCTACCTAATATTTTACTATATGTTTTGCATACTTTCACTTCTTTCTTTGATTAGTTAGATGCAATAGTATTTCCAACATTTACATACCTTCCTTTATTATTTTGAGTAACTAGATGTAATTTCATTTCTCCATTCCTATTTTGACCACTTGTGTGTGTCTTAGGACATTTTCTAATGTCCTTTGCTTGTATTCTTGAATGTGTTTGTGGCCTTCATGCCAATATTCCTTGATTGAAATTGTATGTGTATGTGGGAATTTGAACATGTCTTGTATGCTTGCTTTCCTAATTTGAGTGATGTGCCCATGTCCCTTATTTTCTCAGCCCCTTAGCCTCTTCTGTATGCTTCTTGGTTCTTTCCTTGTGTTCTTATTTATTTGTTTACTTCTTAGTTATTTGCAATACCATGATCCACATCATGCATTATCTTGTCTTCTTGTATGCCATGATGGACATCATGCTCTATTCCTCGTTCACAACTAACACCTAAAAACTAACTAGATTTTTAGTTTTAGTTCAGCATATTATATATGTTATTACATTGTTACATCTATCTAGGCATACCCCTATTGATCTAACAATCTCCAATACAAACTATGCTATATCTTGAGACATATTTTGGATTATCATTGTTATATCATGTATTTCATATCATAACACACTTTTAGGGATATTTATTTTAAGGGTAGTCATTATAGGGTCTTCATTCCTACCCTCAAAAGATGAGGAAACAAATAGGGGTTTTTTCATAGAGATCGAAGCCTTCTACTGATCAAAAAGTAGTTTTTAGAACACTCAAAACAATAATCAGAGTTTAAAACACATAAAACATATTAAAAAAATAGTGATGAATATAAAACAATCATAAAAAATAGTAAAGGACAAGAGCGTTGGATTGGACAACAATGTTAGACATCAAAGTGTCCACTTTTCAATGCTCCTATCCAAACAATCAAAAATCCAAAAAATTTAGAAATAGATAGAAAGGTAAGATCAATTATAGTTTTATCAGCTATAGTTTAGTTTAGAATGGGTAGTTTTAGTATAGTTTTACTCAGAGTATCCAAATATAGGGAGCATCATGCACAACATGATGGATCTCACTTCCATTTTTAGATTGGGTAGTTGGTATAACTTCTAGATCAAAATCTATATTACAAACACTAGTGAGTGGGGGCAATGTCATTTGCCTTCTTTTCTTTCCAATTTCATTGTATTACCCAAGTATTCTTAATAGTTTCATGCTTTATTCCATCTATAGGTGATTGGCATCATTTTGAAGTGGCTTTCATATAAGCCTAGTTCTTAGTTTTAGAGTGAATTTCATACAAGCCTAATCTCCACCTTTTAGAGTGGCCAAGATCGGTCTAGTTCTAAGTACACATTCAAATATCCATGCTAGATTATCAAATTATAGAGAATTCATGGGCTTCATGAGCCATCTCATATAACACACATTCATACTGATATCAATTCATAGTTCAAACTTAGTGGGTAATGATGGAGCCAAAGGACTAGATAGCCTTTGTATTCTTGAGCCACCTACTCAGAGGGATTAGACACATAGTCTAAACATTGATTAACACACATATGATCACATAGATTCACTACATAATGGGTGATGATGAAGCCAAAGGGACAACCTTTATATTCTTGAGCCACCCTCAGGGAATTGAGCACTTAATTTCATTCATGATATTACTCTTGGTATAACACATACCCAATATCACTCAAAATCACTCAACATCATAAGTTTTGTATTGGTTCACATACTTGGTGAGGTGTATTCATTCATTTCTCTTCCTCTCTCTTTTATCCATTCTTTGTACGTTCTTCTTTTAAACATAGCATGTCTAGTAAGAACTGATCTACTTCTTGTTTTCTCTTACAGATTTATGCTTCATGTTGTGCTCTCTCTATGCACACTCAACATCACATGTCTTCATGGGCTTCACCCTTATAAGTAAGTTTAGGTAAACTTTCTATTTTTCCTTTATCCTAGTATTTTTATTTACTACATCACTAGAATAAAAGGGGGCAAATGTAGTCATATAAAATGTTTAAATTGGTAGTTTGAGTGTGGCTTGTGAGACTCCATCCATAGGTCCTTCTTATATACTCTTATGAACCTTCAAGACACTTTTTTGCTCATTACTAGTCATTTGGAACATTCTAAACCCTGATTTCACTTCAGCCAAATAATATTCCCTATGCCAATCCTACTCTCTTAGGTCCCAAACCTATAGGACAGGAGCATCAAATTTAGACTACAACGTTGGACCCTAAAATGTCCCATTTTTGATGATCCTATCCATTTTCACTTTGAGCCCCAATAGTCATTTCCATTTAATCCTTATCCTTAATCAGGTCAGCTTAGAACAAAGAAATCTAACCCATTACCAATATTTCTCTATAAAATCCCACTCAAAGTTCATTTACAAAGAAGGAGACCAAAATTACAAAGCAAGCAAGAATACAAAAAAACACTAAAATAAACTTTCTTATTTTTTGCACATAGTCACCCAACATAGCTACAAACATACTCAAAGCCTCATACTAGTTCCTAGCCACCTTAAACACTACCAATTTAGCATTTTACATTTGCATCACATTATTTCATAAAACACACTATGTGGGAGAACTACATATAACTTGATCCATCTTCAGAGTATTGGTATGTAGGTAGTATGTCCACACAAGGGGTGTGGATTGCATGTTTATTAAATATTACACACTAACCCCCCCTTTCTCAAGTGACTCAAATGCCATGTTATCAAGTATGATGGAGGGTTAGGGGTTGAAGACAAAATAAGCTCTACAATAAGTTTCTTCAATAACCAACACTTGATTTTTCACAAGTAGGCTCACATAGGCACAATTCAATTACCCAAAAAGTTTTAGGTCTCTATGATTATTTGGACAACATCAATAAGAACAAACAATAACATCAGACACTAAAGCATCCACTTTTTGATGCTCCTATTATTTCACCAAATGAAAGCTAGATTCAAGTTTATGATATCTTCCCATTCTTGCATATCCATTTTCAACCTCTGTATTAACCATCTCAGTCTATTTTCTAGCCAAATTATATTTCTTCCTATTTATTTCTATTTTTAAAAAGGTGAAAAAGATAAACAATTGCAAAAATTAGGACTGTAATTATTTTTATATTCTATATCGATTTATTAATCTAGACCCTTAACTAAAATAGGAATAAAACTTCATTATTCCCAAAAAAGTTAAATAAAATATAATCAAGTATATTAAAATATAGATTTATATTAATTTGACCAAATTAATAACATGGGGAAAAGAAATGACTTATCTAGGTAAAATAGTCATTTGCAAGTTTTGGAATAGTCAAGAACAGTCAGGAACAGTCATGAATAAAGATTCATTTCTAGATCTACAACTTAAATTTACTCTAGATAGGAGTGCTAGGTTCAGATAGGAGTGTCAATAACTATTATCTAAATAGGAGCACCAAAAACTATTGTTTGAGTAAGACTGTCCATCATTGTTATCTGATTTTAACACTATTGTCCAAATCAATTTCGGATTCTAGATCCTGGTGTAGTCTAATTTTAGGGTCCTATAGGTGTACTTATTTCTCTATGATCACTGTGTGTACCACTTTATAACTTGTTTTCTTCTCAAACCCTAGGTCTACGTAAACATATGAAATAATAAACACATCAAAAGCAAAAGGGGAAAAAACTAGCTTAGGGGAAGTATGATCACATGATCTAGAACCCTTACTATCCTAATTGCTATCTACATTAACCCTCAAGCTAGGTTCTCAGATCCAATGTAGTTTTCCCTTAAGGAATGTGCATAATCAATGCACATGGTAAATGAAAGAATGAACTTTTGCCAAGGCCCTTCCTTGATAAAACATGCAAATTTATGTCTGATGTAGAATTTTGAGCTATACTATTGATTGATTTTAATTACTTAGTGTGAAAAATTAGTAAGTGATATATATAAAATGCCTTATGAATTAATTTATATAAGAGACTCTTTATTTTAAATTTTGAAGCTATATTCACATTAGCCAACATCAAAAAAGGTAAAAAAACTTAAGGAAGGGGCTAAGAAGATTTTGGGACCTATAAAACAAAGAAAAATGATTTTTGGGGTTCAAAATGTAAATAGATAAGATCTCTGAAAATGGGACACTTCTATGTTCAATGTTGTAATCCAATTTTGGTACACCTGTCTTATAGGCTCAAGACTTGAGAGAACAAGATTGACATAGAGAAAACTATATGGCTGAGGTAGAATTAGTAGTCATAAGGTTATAGATGATTGGTAATGAGAAAAAAGGTGACACAAGCAAGAAACAAGTCTAAGACAAGCAAAATAAAGACATGGTTAGTGTGAACAAGGCTCGTATTCTCTAGTCAGAGTCTCTTGTGAAGAGGATTATGAAAATACATGATATGTGTGGTTACTTAACCAATTTAAGGTGTATACATTTGCCCCCATTTTATTCTAGTGATGTAATGAAATACTAGAGTGAAATAAAGAAGAAGAAAATGCGTACTTGAACCTACCTGTATGGAGGTGAATGTACTGCAAGGGTCCAACTCACTTTTTGGCTAGGGAAGTGGATGGAGAGTCAAATAGTGTCTAGAAAGAGAGAAGGAATCCATGGAGTGGATGACATTTATACTAAATCTGAATTCGAAACCCATGTATCATGGAGAAGGAGGGTAGTGTTTATCCTCTATGTTGAATCTGACTGAAGATGAGGAATGTTCAAAGGTCCAAACTAATGGCTATCCTATGTCCCACATAAACTCATGTAATATGGATGTGTATATAAAATATCTATGTTGTGAAGAGAAAAATATATTATGCCCCCACTCTGAATATCTAATTAGAATTGAGAAATACTTGAATGCCGAAAACCAATGTCTATCCTCTATCTCACACAAACTTGTGTAGTCTAGATCTGAGTAGTACAATGGACCAACCACTACATATGGCCATGTGGTCCAACCTGATGACAACCTAGGTATAGTTGGGTGTAGTCTAAAAATTTGGTTAATATTCAAGAAGAGAAATGGCATGTCTTACCATTCTATCTATATAAATATAGGTGATGAATAACATGAACATCTATGCCATGCTCCCAAATCTGGTATGTGAGTGATGCATCTGTACAATTTAGTAATCTATATAACCACATATGATATAACATATCTTTCCATGTATCATGTGAAAAATTGGAGACCAAAATACTATGCTCTACACTATGCATATAGTCTACTATCTGTACCTTATTTCTACCATGTTCGTACAAGTCTGTACAACTAAAAATCATGGGAGCGATATTGAGTCCTCTACAATGTTAAATCACTTTCATGAGAAAACTATTCCACTAGATTAGCTTTCCAACTCTATTTTCACAAACTAGTCACTGGTAAGGGTTTACAAGGGTTTTAGCTTGTTTTCATTCTTAAGGTTTGTTCATAAAGGTTTGACATTCAAGATTCCAACCAATTATAAAAATTGATAGTTTAAGACCTTTGATAACATACCTAAACTCTTCTGGCTCCCATTCAAAGCCTCCAAAAAGATGTGAACACTTAAACTTGACTTATCAAGCTTCTTTCTCCATTTCTTACAAGTTTGAGTTGGTTCAAGGTCCAAAAATGGCCTTCCTTGGATTTATTTTCACTTTATATGCTTGGACACCACTATATTAACCCCAATAATAATAGGTGGAAAAGCATATCAAAGTCTAGAATTGAATTTGACCTTGCATTCAAAAACTAAACCTAACCATGTCAAACATGCCTAAGTGTCCTTGAAGCTCAAAATGACTTTATTGATGATTAACCTACATAAAAATTGCTTAAACACATATTATGTGGTCCCAAAAACATGTTTCCATAGGCTAGAAATATCCCCCATAGTTATAAATGAAAATGATCCAATATTTGGGCTCTAGGCCAAAACCTTGCCCTTAGGCCTGACTACATTTTTTGAGGTTCTAGAGCACCCTGTATGCTTTCATCCTTCTGTGCATGGTCTCTAATGTTTCTTTAGATGTATTTAAACATTTCACACCTTCCAACTAGGTCTCCATAGCACCTAGTTCATCTTTTATACTTCACTCACCAAAACCTACCAATCTTGTATAAAGGGAAGTACCCCCTATCTAAGATAAAATAGGGGTACTTCCCATATTTTTTTAGGATATATGAATATTTAAGGGAACTATATTAGTGTTTATAACCTCTAACACAAAAAATCAGATCCTAGTCATATGTATGGACCCTTCCAAAGTGTGAAAGTTTGAGATAGACTTGTTAGAAACTAGGATTGTGCAGGGTTCCTTCAAAATGACTATGTGATGCATTGTTAGAGCCTTTATATTCCTTGTATCCATATCATGGAGGGTATATTAGGATTTAAATATTATAATTAAGGTTATTTTAACCTAGAAATACACTCAACCTCCAATATTTTCTCCTCACTCCTTGATTGTGACAAGACTAAGTTTCCATAATCTTGATTGTACCCTACTTATTTAAGGTTCTTATAAGAGGTCCTCTCTTAAATTTAGATTTAGATCATTTCATAAGCCTTTCCTTCATTATTTCGTGGTTATTTATAACTTTATTTTCCCATGTTCATCTTTCTTAGTTTAGACCATTACTTTAATAATCAAAACTCTACTCACTATTTGTAATAGTCACCTACAATGGTTGTAGGTGTTCATAGGGTTTCAAGAGGTCAGTATATGCTTCTTCACTTTGTTTATATATTTTAAGGTCAACATGGATATGGATAAGGTGTTTCATAAGTATAATTCCTCATCTCAACCTCCCTTAGTTGTTCATAATCACCTTGGATTCATACTGAGACACTTCCTTAATAACCCCTGTTATTGGTCACTTTAGCTCATTAAAACATGGTCAATGATGTAAAAAGACTTCCATTTGAATCCCAAAATGTCACTATTGTCATAAAAAATTTCACCCTAGGACACTCTATTAAACTCTTTTAATTTGATGAAACATTGAATCATCTCTCAAGTTTGTGGGAACTTTTAAGAGAGATGAATATCTAGGATTGAAAGGGCTAGCTCCTTGAATTCTTCTCTAAGTGCTTATAGCCTAATATAATGCTTATTTATGGGAAAAGGGTGAGTATTTTACATGAAAATGAAACTAAACTAAATATTTGATACACCAAGACATATTCCACATACTATCACACTCCTACTAAGCAACAAAGCTTTCCAAGATCAATTCCAAGCATTGAAGGATCCTAACATAGTGTTTCAATGTGAAGGTAGGCATACATAGGATAATAAAAAAGATAAATGATCTAGGGGAAGATTCAATACCATAGAGATAATTTAATACTTAAATTGGAGCCTAGTACATTCATACACTTCACATGACCTGTTAAAATTAGAACTCTTGCTTAAACATGAAGGATAAAGAGGAGTAAGGATAACACCATCACTTAGCTCCACTATAAAACATTCACATACTTATAAAAAATGTTATTAACTTATAATCAGACTTGTATTCAATTTTTAAATATAAAATTCAATGTCATATCAGTAGGGCCTTGACATAATAGCTGTGGTCTCCTTTACAATAGCCAAGATGGCTCACATTTATAGAATTTAAAAGAAAAGAGAGAGAAGAGAAATTGAAGAGGCACAAGGACAAGTGTCCAAATGTGAGGAAAATTTAAAATCATATAAATGAGGGGGAAAAGGAGTTATGAAACTTATTTTCACATCATTCTTTCCCAAATTAGCCTTTTCTCCAAGTGTGGCATAGTAATCTTCTCAATCATTCTCCATTGTGAAACTACCTTCATGATGGGATTTCAAGATCACTTCAAAGTAGGTTAGGGATAAGTGTTGCATGTAAATTAGGTGGAGGAGAGATAAAGTAACTGATGTGTACATGTGTCCGTCCAAAATTGATTACCTTCCTTGATATGGTGTTGAAACTCTTCCACAAGCATCTTTGAGTGTTGAAACTCCTTCTTGACAAGTGGAAAAAGGAAAGAGTTTGATCATGAGGTATCTTGGATAGTTAAATTTTCATCCCAAGGATAATTTAAAACCTTATTTAAGCATCTCAAATTGTTACATCACCTGAAATCATCAATTCCTCTCTTAGGTGTCACAAGGCCTCTTTTTCTCATTAGGCCTAATTTGGCCAAAATAGCTAAAATTTAGATTTCGATCAATAAGTGAAATATTTATTCATATAATTCCTATTTTAATCATATTTGACTGAAAATAATCCATTTGGATTCACCAAGCTTCCACTAAAATCCCATTTTGCCTATAGAGCCTTCACTAGGCCTTGTCTTCTTGTAGCCCTATTTTTGCACAAATCCACTTTGTGCAGGAGAATGCACATAATTAAAAGACTAATTGATACCATTTTTTATTACCCATTTCACTCATTTTATATGTACCAAGTTTCATGGTTCAACACCAAATGCAAGTGTGTTTGTTGATCAATTAGTCCTCCCAATTAGGCCTATTTAGGCTAGAAGATAAAAAATGCTCAAAAATGGGTCATTAACGTGTGAAATATATTGGAAATGTTTTATCAAATTTAACATGACCCATACAATTTTACATATAAAATTTGAGCTTTTGGTTCATTGTGTAAGTATGAAAACTTTGAAATGGCCAAAAGACTAGTCTAGGTCTGTTTGCATACTAGATAAGGAAAATAGATGTTGGGTGAGTGTTGAGATTAAAATTTATTTTAATATGATATATTAATGTATTTAACATATTATAAAAGAAAAATACACCTAAAAAAAATCTATTTACCTTGAATTCAACTTCCAATTCACCTTTTCTTCATTTTTCCACTAGCAACAAACTTCATGGTGACTGCAACCTTTATGGTATGGGGTACCCTACTTGCCTTCAAAATTTATATAAAGGTTTGTTAGGTTTTTAAGGTATTTAAATTCTTAAAAAACCTTAAATTTATCTTTTATTTCCTTCTGTTCACCAATTTCACTCCTTTTCCTTCAAACTATCCCTTCATACATACTAAAATAGCCCCTACTCTGAGATAAAATAGAGAGGGTTTTCCATGTTAGATGATAAAATATGATTATTATAGAGTTTAAAATGGTTAATAATGGTACTATGTACCAAATTTGGGCACATAAATCTTCCATTTAGAGGTCTATATTCACATATTTCCAAGGTAGACTTTATGAATCAAGCAATCTGTGAAGGTAGGCAAAGTATGACTATGTTTGGATGCTTTAGGGATTATATTGAGTTTTATTGTGATATGTAAGGGTTATTAATACCTTTAAAATAATACTAAAACCATTTTATATCCTATTTTACCCTTAAAACCTTCCTCATGCTCTTGGAAACCTTACTTGGTCTATGACTACCCATAGGGAGATCTCCATTTTAGTCCTGGTTGTAGGTTACTTAAGCTAGTTTCATGTTTTAAAGACACCATAAAAGAATATTATTGATGTTAAAAACCAAAAATTAGTGATAATTCATCATTTTTATAATTTGGAGTTCAATCCTTTGTGCCAATGCACCTTTACTCTCAAGATTAGGCCATGCTTCTTAAGGACTGAGACAGGCCCTTAAAACCCTAGCTGTAGGTTATGTTTTGAGCTTGTTTGATGGTTTTGGACATTATTTACATGTTTCCTATGTCACCTTGAGTTAAAATTTTAATCCTTTAACTTTCATCCATTTTAATGCTTCAAACATAGTCCAAACTTCTACCTCATTATCCATACGCCCTTAAGACTGACTGTGTTTTCATACATTTAGGGGCCTGTAGGTATGTTTGAGTTTCAATAGGTCATGTTATTTACAAGAAACACTTCCACCCTAGGCCTAGTACCTTAAAAACTTCCACTTAACCTCAATCCTTTCAATTTGGTCATTTTTATCCCAAACTAAGATGAACATTTTCCCAACCTATTGTAGGTGAGTGTTCCCAGACCTATACAGACAGGGGATTGGCATGAGAGGTTTCAAAACATCAAATTTCACCTTGGGCCTGTTATATTGGATCATGATTTACATTTGGATCATTTGTAACCATTAAAACTTGATATAATAGATATAACTTTCCACTTTTAAGTGCAATTTCACCTTTCCATCAGCTTCTTGTAGACATCACTGCCCCTTTTTAGTAGTTTTTAGCCACTTTTAGGCCTTGCAAAATCCATCTTCCACTCACCCTCTACCCTAGCATGGTTATTTTGGGTGGATAGGAATATAAGGTGAACATATAATTATCCTTTAAAACCACCATTATCTCTCAATATTAAAACCTTAAAAACACCTAAGAACTCTGTTTTGTTGATTTAGGGATTGTGGGACCAAATACAGTCAAGTCATTGTTTTGAAGGAAAATCTCCATTTGGTATAGCATCTTAACCTCCATGGAAAGAAATATAAGACCATTTAAGTAATTTTAGGACCTCCAGATGAACTCCACCATGTATTTCATGATTTACACCTCTGTACAACCTCTTGAACTCTTGTAGAAGGCAGTTGTGAGCATATTTTGCAAACAAGGCAGTAAACAAGGGAATTTGAAAAATTTGATTTGAAATGGAATTTATTTGATTTATCCAAAGAGGAATTAAATTAAATAAAATTTCAAACATGATTCCAAACATTAAAAATCTCATGGAACTCCTCCCACATTGAAAACTCAGGTTACATGCCCATGAATGCAAACTTTGAGAAACAAGCATAATTTTGGAATTCTCCTTCAAGGGAATTAAGAGAGAAGTGTTGGGTGATTGTAAAATAATTTAAAGTACCCTATTACCACCTAAAAACACCTCATAAAACTCACATATCTCCCTATATTTTGAAAAACAAGAAATAGATGCAAACATACACCCCTCTTGAATGCAATTCCATAAAAAGCTGCCTAGAGTGTAATCAATTGTTCATAAAGGAAGAGGCACCAAATTTAAAATTATTGATATGAAATTTAATTTAATTTAGATTAATATCCACCCCCAAAATCACTCTACCCAATTCTACCTGTATGACCCATGCCAAGTGATTGAATCTACCCTTCCTTGACTTGCCAAGTGAAAATGAAGGAAAATAAGTTATATATGAACTGTATTGAATTATACTTGAAATAAAAATGTGTAAATTACCTATGGGGGGGTGAAGAGTCATTCCACTATGTTTTAAACCGATGGTGGACTTGAGAAATTTGTACAAGTGCCCAAAAACTCCTATTTTTGAGGAAAAAATGCCATTTCATGATCATAACAGACTTATAACTATACCATAACTGATTATAACATGATTTTACATTATAAAAACTTATATTTACCTTGATGACATATTTTTTAACTCCCATAATCCGTACAAGTCAATTAATTAGCTAGAGAAGTGGATAAATGACCCTTTTAACACCTAAAACCTAGCAAGTGGTCAATTTATGACTTGAAGACACCTTGAAACAATTCAAAGAATATTTTACAAAATTTTAAATACAATTTGGAAATTTTAATAAGTTTTAATAGGTTTGACCAATGTTGACTTTGGTTGACTGAGCCAGTATAAGGAGGATGGGTTTCAACAAGAACTAGGGAAAGGGTAAGTGAGACATATAGGACAATAGATGGCTCCATAGGACATATGAAACTTTATATAAAAGTTTAAAATAGTATATGTTGACAAAAATTTGACTTGGGCTCAAATTTGGTCAACATTCTTGGTGATTCTCAGGGGTGGCATGCCTGCTATGTCCAAGACCAGTTGCCTAATCCTTCCATTGGGCATGGAGTTATGCATATGAGAACTTTAATTGACTTGAACAAAAATTTGGCTCAAGGGAAAAAATATATTTGAAACACATGCCAAATAAAGGAAAGGAAACACATTTGTTCTCTAAATCACTTAGGAAACACAAGATAACTGAAACAAACTCTAAAGTATACAAACTAGATAGAAGGAACTGATCCTCCTAGATGAAAAGGAAAGTTATTCATACCATCTTATTGAAGTGAAATAGGATCATGTGTAAGCTACCACTTAGTTTTTGTCCTTTTTTTTTCAACACCTTGTTTACTTCCCATGGTGCTTGCATTGACTTCATCTAGTTTCAAAACCAAGAACATGTGCTCAATAGAAACATACTCCTCTTGATTGGTTTGAATGGAAACCATAGTTCTTGGCTCAAGTGGTTTTCCATTGATCATATACTCATTTTTATCTTCACATTAAACCTTAATATCAAGTGTATTTTCATCAACAAGGTTGTATTCATTTTGAAAAGGAAGTTCTCCATCAAAATGTGTTGTTTCTAGCAGCTAAATGCATGAGAGAGGTGCTTCAAAACTTACTACCTCTCTTGGCACCTTGTACTCTTCATCCATCTTATTCATTTGATCTTTTTGAGATGAATCATGCTTACCTTTCTCTCCTTGTGGAGGTGCTTCATGATCTTCAATAGGTTTAGCTGCAACATCTCCTTCAAAACTCTTCTCAAGCTCTTTATGAAGTGGAGATGCATCATCCAAGCTCAAGCAAAAAATTTCAAGATCATCCCAGAATGCCAAATCTTCATGATCGATAGAAAGGGCTTGAAATTCATCAACATTCTTACCAAATTTTTATGGAGCATCATGTTGGCTAGTGGGCACCTCTTCTTCACCTTGTGTTGCAAGTTGATCATAATCATTTTCCATGAAGCATGGCAATTTATCAATCCATTCAAGGTCTACTTATTATTGTCTTACCATTGAAGGGCCTTATTCTCCCAAAACCTTTGTTGGGTACTCTATATCATTAGCTCCTTGTTCAATATGTTTAAGGAACTTATCTATGATGTCATCCTCCTCTAACTCTTGAATAGTCTCAGGAACAATCAACTGATGTGAAGGCAATAGAGAAGAAGTATTGGATGGCAAACCTTTAGGTGCTTTGTCAACCTTGTTCACATAGTTTTCTTCCCTTTGAAAGTTTAAAAGAATGGTACCATGGCTGTTACCTTTTCCATGAGTGTTCACTTACATGAGATTTTTTTATTTTGATGTAAAGCAAGGAGTGGCTCCCTCTTGTGCCACTAAGGCTTGCCAACCTCCTCCACCATCATACACAAACTGACCTTGAAATTTTCCCCAATGATCTAAATGTTCCTCTCCTTGAACTAGGTTGGTATGGACTAGAACAATAGCCTTTCTGGATGGAATGGAACTAGGATTATAGTTGTTAGGCTTCCTATTAAAAATTTGATGACCTTGGTGATTGTATTGGGGATTGGGTGGAGTAATTACTTGAAATTGAGCTTATTTGAGATGAGCTTGTAATGACTAAATCATTTCATCTTTGTCTATAGAATTATCCACCTTCTTTGGAGTCATTATAGACTTGACATTGGCATTGGGAACTTTATCTACACTTGGGATTTCAAATGAACTATGAGATAACAAAAGCATAATAATTTTTGGGGACAATTTTCCAATTAGTATCAAACTATTCTCATCTTTAATAGCTATCTCATATGCATCTGGTAGAGTAAATCCTCTTATTACCTACAAAATTATTTCCACATCAATGCCAATAGCCTTGAGATAAGTGGGGAATACAAAGTTTGGAGGGGGTCTCATGATAGGTGGCAACCTATGCCATGTTATTTGAAATCTTTCATTGAAATCTCCCATGGATGCATTAGGACCTCTCCTTATCAAATTTAGTTGATGGATTAGTGAAATGTGATATCTTTTATTCTCAAACCTATTCACCAAAATCTCTCCAAATCCATCCCAATTAGTGATGCAACCACCTCCCAATGTCCTATACCAATCAAGTGCTTTACCCTTTAGAGACATGGTAAGTAGCCTAATGGATATGTTGACTTGAGTGATAATGTGGAAGTTGAAAAAATTTAAGATGTCCCTAGTGTGTTTAGATGGGGTAATAGGACCTTCTCCATTGAAGCTAGGGAGAATTTTGGTAGCATTAGGAGGAAAAGGGTCATATGCAGGAAGATTAATTGGATTTTGAGTGTTGAAGATTGGGAAAGGATGTAGCCTGGCCATTTCTTCTTCCTCTTCTTGACCATGAAATATAATCTAGAAAACTTGATCTACAACTAGAGGTTCTCACCTTTTAGAGTTGCCAAATGCTGAATTAGAAACACTTCTGCAACCTTAGGCTTGTCAAGACCAGCATTCACTTGACATGGAAGCAATTAAGACTAGTGGTCCCACCAGGCATGCTAGAACTATTTATATCAAATTGTCCACCCTGGGACACTCTATGAAATTACTTAAATTTGATTTAACATTGAATCATCTCTCAATTTTGTGGGAACTTGTAAGAGAGATGAATCTCTAGGATTAAAAGGGCTATCTCCCTAAATTCTTCTCTAAGTACTTATCACCTAATCTAATGCTTGTTTATGGGAAAAGGGTTAGGAGTTTGCATGAAAATGAAACTACACTAAAGAGGTGATAAACTAAGACATATTCCACAGACTAACACACTCCTACCAAGCAATAAAGCTTTCTAAGATCAATTCTAAGCATTGAAGGATCCTAACATAGTGTTTTAATGTGAAGGTAGGCATACATAGGATAATCAACAAAATAACTTATCTATGGGTATATTTCACACCATAGAGACAATTACATACTTGAAGGGGAGCCTAGTACATTCATACACTTCACATGACCTGTTAAAATTAAAACTCTTGTTTAAACATGAAGGATAAAGAGGAGGAAGGATAACACCATCACTTAGCTCCACTATACATCACTCAAAACTTAGAATTTTTTTTTTAACTCAGAATCAAAATTGTATTCAATTTTTAAATACACAATTCAATGTCATACCAGTAGGGCCTCACCATACTAGTTGTGGTCTCCTTTATAATAGCCAAGATGGCTCACATTTATAGAATTTAGAAGAAAAGAGAGAGAAGAGAAATTAAAGAGGCACAATCAAAATTGTAAAAATGTGATGAGAATTTAAAACCATAGAAATTAGGAGTAAAAGGAGTTATGAAACTGATTTTCACATCATTATTTCCCAAATTAGCCTTTTCTCTAAGTGTGGCGTAACAATCTTCTCAATCATTCTCCCTTATGAAACTGCCTTCATGATGGGCTTTCAAGAGCACTTAAAAGTAGGTTAGGGATAAGTTTTTCATGTAAATGAAGTGGAGGAGAGATAAATTAACTGATTTGGACATGTGTCCATCCCAAACTGAGCACCTTCCTTGATGTGGTGTTGAAACTCTTCCACAAGCATATTTGAGTGTTGAAACTCCTTCTTGACAAGTGACAAAAGGAAAGAGTTTGATCATGAGGTATCTTGTATAGTTAACTTTTCATCAAAAATACACTTCAAAACCTTATTTAATCATCTCAAATAGTTACATCACTTGAAATCATCAATTCCTCTCTTAGGTGTCACAAGGCCTCTTTGTCTCATTAGGCCTAATTTGGCCAAAATAGCTAAAATTTAGATTTAAATAAATAAGTGAAATATTTATTCATAAAATTTCTATTTTCATCATATTTTACTGAAAAAATTCCATTTGGATTCACCAATCTTCCACCAAAATCCCATTTTGCCTATAGAGCCTTTACTAGGCCTTGTCTTCTTGTAGCCCTATTTTTTCACAAATCCACTTATGCAAGAGAATGCACAAACTTACAGGACTAATTGAGACCATTTTTTATTACTTGTTTCCCTAATTTTTCTTTTTACAAAGTTTCATGGTTCAACACCCAAGATAAGTATGTTTTTTGATCAATTAGTCCTCCCAATTAGGCCTAATAAGGCCTATTTAGCCTAGAAGACCAAAAATGCTCAAAAATGGCTCCTGCACATGTGAAATATATTTGAAATGTTTTATTCACTTTCAAATGACACACAATATTCTCCATATAAAATTTGAGATTCTAGTTCATTGTGGAAGTATGAAAACTCTGAAATGGCCAAAAGACTAGTCTAGGTCTTTTTACATGCTAGATAAGGAAAATGGATGTTGGGTGAGTACTGAGCTTCAAATTGATTTTAAAATGATATATGAAGTTATATAACATCTTATAAAATAAAAATCCACCTCAAAAAAATCTATTTACCTTGAAATCAACTTCCAATTCACCTTTTCTTCATTTCTCCACTAGCAACAAACTTTATGGTGACTGCAACTTTTGTGGTATGAGGTACCCTGTTTGCCTTAAAAATTTATAAAAAGGTTTATTAGGTTTTTTTATGTTTTTAACATCTTAAAAAACCTTCACTTGATCTTTTCTTGTCTTTTAGTCACCAATTTCACTCCTTTTCCTTTAAATTATCCCTTCATGCATGTTAAAGTAGCCCCTACTCTGAGACAAAATAGAGAGGGTTTTCCATGTTATATGATTATTATAGAGTGTCCTATGGGTCATAATGGTAATATATAACAAATTTTGGCACCTAATCTTCCATTTAGACCTCCATATTCACATATTTCCAAGGTAGACTTTATGAATCAAGCAATTTGTGAAGGTAGGTAGAGTATGACTATGTTTGGATGATTTAGGGATCTCCTTGAGTTTTATTATGATATGGAAGGGTTATTAATTCATATAAAATCATAGTTAAACCATTTTCTATCCTATTCTCCCCTTAAACCCTTCCTCATGCTCTTGGAATCCTTGTTTGGTCTGTGACTGCTCATAGGGAGATCTCTATTTTAGGCCTGACTGTAGGTTACTTGAGCTAGTTCCATACTTTGAAGACACCATAAAATACTATTATTGATTTTAAAAATACATATTTAGTGATAATTCATAATTTTCCTAAGTTTGAGTTCAATACTTTTCACCAATGCACCTTTACTCTCAAGATTAGGCCATGCTCCTTAAGGACTGAGAAAAGCCCTTAAAACCCTGGCTATATGTCATGTTTTGAGCTTGTTTGATGATTTTGTAAATTATCTCCATGTTTAATAGGTCACCTGGTGGTCAAATTTAAATATTTTCACCTGCATCCATTTTAAGGCTTCAAACATAGCTCAAAATCCAAACTTCTACCTCATTGTCCATATGCCCTTAAGACTGATTGTGTTTTCATGGATTTAGGGGCCTGTAGATATGTTTAAGGTTCAATAGGTCATGTTATTTAAAATAAACACTTCCAACCTAGGCATAGTACCTTAAAAATTTCCACTTCACCTTAATCCTTTCAATTTGGTCATTTTTATCCCAAACTGAGATGAACTTTTTGCCAACCTACTGTAGGTGAGTGTTCCTAAACTTGTACGAACAGGGGGTTTGCATGAGAGGTTTCAAAACATCAAATTTCACCTTGGGTTTATTATCTTGGATCATGATTTCCATTTAGATAATTTTGGATGATTCAAACTTGATATAATATCTATAACTTTTCACTTTGAAGTGCAATGTCACCTTTCCATTAGCCTCCTGGAGACATCACTGCCCTTTTTTAGTAGTTTTTAGCCACTTTTAGGCCTTCAAAAATCCATCTTCTACCCACCCTATACCCATAAACATTGGCATGGTTATTTTTTGTGGATAGGAATACAATTTTAACATATAATTAAACTCTTAAAACACCATTATATCTCAATATTAAAACCTCAAAAACACCTAAGAACTTTGTTTTGGTGATTTAAGGACTATGGGACCAAATACAATCAAGCCATTATTTTGAAGGGAAATCTCCATTTGACATAGAATATTAACCTCCATGGTATGAAATATAAGACCATTCTATTAATTTTAGGACGTCAAGATGAACTCCACCATTTATTTCATGATTTACACCTCTGTATAAGCTCTTGAACACCTGTAGATGGCAACTGTGAGCACAATTTGCAAACAAGGCAGTAAACAAGGGAATTTGAACAATTTGATTTGAAGTGGAATTTATTTGATTTATACAAAGAGTAATTAAATTAAATAACCTTGAAAACATGATTCCAATAATTAAACATCTCATGGAACTCCTCCCACATTGAAAACTCAGGTTACATGCCCATGAATACAAACTTTGAGAAACAAGCACAATTTTGGAATCCTCCTTCAAGGGAATTAGGAGAGAAGTGTTGGGTGATTATAACATCATGTAGAGGAACCTATTACCACCTAAAAACACCTCATCAAACTCACATAGATCCCAATATTTTTTAAAATAAGAAACAAATGCAAACATACACCCCTCTCGAATGTAATTCCATAAAAAGCTACATAGAGTATAAATTATTGTTAATAAATGAGAAGCCACCAAATTTAAATTTATTTATATTAAATTTAAGTGCATTAATATTAATATCCACCCCCAGAAGCACTCTTCCCAATTCTACCTGTACGACCCATGCCAAGTGATTGAATATGCCCTTCCTTGGCTTACCAAGTGAAAATGGAAGAAAACAAGATGTAGATGAAATTTATTTCATTATTGTTGCAATAAAAATGTGTAAATTACCTTTTTGGAGGTGAATATTCACTCCACCACATTTTCAACTAATGGTGGACTTGAGAAATCTGTATAAGTGCCAAAAAACTTCTATTTTTGAGGAAAAAATACCATTTCATGATCACAACAAACTTATAACTATCCCCTATCTGATTATAAAATTATTTTACATTATAAACATTGATATTCACCTTGATGACATATTTTGAAACTCCCACCATCCGTAAAATTCAATTAATTAGCTAGAGAAGTGGCCAAATGACCCTTTTAACACCTGAAACCTAGCAAGTGGTCAATTTATGACTTGAAGACACCTTAAAACAATTCAAAAACTATTTTAGGATATTTTCAATAAAATTTGGCACTTTTACTATGTTTGACTAGGTTTGACCAATATTGACTTTAGTTGATTGAGCAAGTACAAGGAGGATGGGTTCCAGTGAGGACTAGGGAAAGGGTAAGTGAGACATGTAGGACAATAGAGGACCCCATAGGACATATGAAAATTTATCTAAAAGTTTAAAATAGGATGGGTTAATATAAATTTTACTTGGGTTAAAATTTGGTCAACAATCACTAGAATTTACCTATACCTTCAGTCGCTTTTAATGGGCTAAAATACCCATCACAACCTCATGCTTAGGTCACTATTTACTTGCAATCAACTGAATGCATTTACTTAACTTGAAGGGTACATGTAGGTATATTTATATGTGATTTAATCCTTATTACATTATTTATGTTCTCCTTAAAACTCCACACACTATTCCATATCTATATTGTTCCTTCCATGCCTAGAGTAAGGTTTGTCCTCAAGGTATTTAGCTTCAAGCTCCATGGTAGTCTACAACTGGCCTATAGGGTTACATATGAGGTAAAATAAATATGTAGGATCCTATTGGATCTTATGGAATCACCATTCAACTTTTACTAATGACTTTTATATCATGGATGATTACTTTCACCCTTAACTCAAACTAACAATTCCAATACCTAGCTCCACTTATGACTGGGGTGAGAGTTAAAAATTATTGTAGGTGACTATGATTTATCCTTGTAGAGAGGATTAAAAAGTAAGTTAGTAAATAATTAGTCCATAAATAATGAACCATTAATAAATAACTAACTAACCAAGCCTATATACTCTTATGGTAATTACAAAGGATAGCAAGAAACAAATGAAAGAAAACAACACCATATTACCTTCCCAAATGGATTCACCATACCCATGTGGATCAAAAACATGTTCTATATTGATCAATCATCCTTTTATTTTTCAATATTTGTGGTAATATCTTCCAATTCCTCAAGAACACTCCACAAAACCTAGGCTCATGATTTTAAATCACTAAACTAGCCTATCAATGAAGCTTGCAAGCAAAATCTATGATCAAATGCAAAACCTTGTGAAAATAGTTTAACATTATAACTTTGTAATATTAAAGACTTTTTAATATGTTTAAGAATAATAAATTTTCACAAAATAACTTAAAATTCACATCCATGGCCTCTCTCTCTATATATTTTTGAGATTGGTCAGGATCAACCATGACCATCCATCTCAAGATTGAGATATATGGCCATGGATAATCCTAATATTTGGAATTAAATCCATAATTATCTTCATCATGATCTTGGAATAAGGTGCATTGAAGAGGCATGGGAGGCATTAATTAGGCATGGGTGACCCATAATCCTGATATTTGTGGCATTTATGGCCTAGGGATGTCTTCCCAAGAAATGATGTCACCTGATGATGCAGTTAATAGGAATCAATTTTAAAAAATAAATATTCAACAACTCTCATGGAAAATACACTTAAGCTCTTGATTTGGATTAATTAGCCTTGAACAAGGTTAATCAACATTTATGTAATTATTTGAAAATTGGCCCTCAATTAATCAAAATGGTCAAAAAGTCATATTATTGGGTCATAATTTGACTGGAGAGGAATTGGAAGGTGATGTTAGATGCGTTGGAGATGTATTCCCATTTAGGATGTTGCCAACACCAAATAACAAAGGTACATGATGTGTACCAATGAATTAGAAGAAAAGAGTGATCTAGAACACTAAATGGCAAAATGGTCATTTTGACTCAAAATGATCTGATCAAAGTTAGTTGGCCCATAAAATGCATGCCCTATTTAGAGATACTTTGACCTAAACTAGCACTTATAAGTGACAATTTCAAACTATTTAGGACATTTTATATATTTTGAACTAAAATGTGCATTTGAGTGTAGTTCGAGTAAGATTGATAATTTCAACACAAATGGTGTTAGGAATTGGATGTCTACATTTTTCCCTTATTTGAGAAGGCATAGAGAGACATTTAGGTGAAGCAACATCTTTGCAAAGAAAAGATGTTTCAAGAAGAAATTTGAATAGACCCATGATGCCCCCTCGAGAGGACATACTAGGATGAAAGAGAAGGATGGACTCTTGAAAAGAGAGAAAAAGTGAGAGATTAACCCATGGAATAGATCGCATCCAAATGAGCTAATGATTTCACACGTGATTACCATCAATGATCAAAATATAATGAGAGGTATAATAGGCCCTAGAGAAAGGGGGAATGGAAAAGATACAATCCAAAAATGTAAGGGACACATTGTAAATGTACCCAATTTGAGAGTATAAGCTACATGCTTATGGCATTGATCAATCTTGAGACAAGTTGCACACTAAAATATTGCCATCATGGGCTTTAATGTGGAGATCTTGGAATTAGAGGAAAATGGAGAATGTTTTGCTTCCAGAAGGGAAGCACCACTAGAATGGGGTCTCTAAAGAGAATATAATAAAAAGTACTCCAGTAGAGTAGATTTGATCATGATAAAATAGTTTTGTCCCAGCAGGGCAAATCTTGATCATTGATAAAGAATAAATAATGATTTTCCCCTATATAGCTGATTTGATTCGGATGTGGTTTAGATGTTGTGCCCCATAATAGACAATTGGAAAGCAAAATATCTTAAGGATATAAATGAAAAGATATGTCAAAGCGAGCGGGTGCAAACATACATGCAATGGTGTAATGGCTTAGAAAGTCATATAAAACCAAGAATATGAGAATGCACAAAGTGATGAGAGAGATAAAAATACAGATGGAGATAACTCAGCTAACCTCAATAGAAATTGAGCACTTCTTACATAGTTCCATGGACTCATGTTTTAACATGAACTTTAGGCCAATGTAGTTCACCCAAGTTTGGGAGAGAATGGAATGAAGAATGATGAAAAATGACCAAGAATTGATTACACTTACAATGTATGTAAATAAATGCACATCTAAGCATAGAGAAAGAAGCCTAAAATTGTTGCTACCTAGAATCTTATTTCCATATCATGAGCCTAGGTTTTGTAAAGTGTTCTTGAGAATCATTCATTGGAGCTAATGTTGAGATTAAGACATTGAGACGTAAGCACAAAGTGCTTGCCATAGAAAAAGAAATTAGGCATCATAAGTATGAATAACTTAG
Source organism: Torreya grandis (assembly GCA_037957365.1). Lineage (NCBI taxonomy): Eukaryota > Viridiplantae > Streptophyta > Pinopsida > Cupressales > Taxaceae > Torreya > Torreya grandis. The sequence goes on from JARHVA010002481.1 coordinate 1,408,898, forward strand.
AATTACATAAGATTCTAATTGTGTTGAGCTAGTTCAAATGTGAATACCTATAACTAAGGATAATGGTAAAATAATGACCAAAACCAGAGTTACAGTAATTTACATTTAAACAAAAAAGAAGATAAACATAAATGAACCTAACTTGAAATCAAGATATGATCTGAATTAGGAACAAAAATGTTTAAAAACAAAAGGCAAGAACATCTTAATGACATGAGACCAAGATATGAATAATCATGATCCATGTGGACCATTAAGGCATTCTTGAACATAAAAGAGAAATGCAAAATTAAACATAAAAACAAGACACCAACAATAATCAAATAAATAAAAATGGTCCAAGAACAATGTAATAACATAGGATCAAGATATAAACAATTGAGATCCATGTGAATCATCAAGATGTTCTGAAACACAAAAGAGATAAGCAAAAATAAAAGAAACATAAGACCAAGAGAGATAAGAAGTAATAAAAAGAGAAAAAGAAGAAGAAATAAAAGGAGAGGTGTGAAAACATAACAAAACACCAAGAAAACTCAAATAAACACACACAAACAAAAAATAAGTTAGTGCAGTTTAAAGACAAATGTTCATGTATGTGCGGTAGAGGTGTTACTTTCCACCATATCATAACAAAGAACAATGACATGAAAATTATTCCCTAATTAAAGAGGAACAATGATAGAAGAAATGTGGGAAGAGAAGAAAAGGAAGGGGTTATCTGAGTTGACTCCAAATGTATAAGACAAGTGGACATTGCCTATATAATTCTATGGATGCATACTCTAACATGAAATTCAAGCCAAATGTAGTTCTCCTAGGAAATGGGATAAAAGAAAAATGATGATCAAACCATCATGATTAATGTTATATAAGAAATGGAAGATATGATAAACAAATAAGAATGGTCTAGCAAACAATAAGCTAATGAGATTAGAAAGAATGATCTTGAAAAATGGCAAGTGCATGGGACAAGATGAAATGAATTGGTGTTTGTGTGCTTACAAAATGGCAAGAACCTTTAAACTTAATAGTTTCTCACAAAATGGTGAGAGCATGGGATGGTGGAATGGGAATGCATAAATATATAAAAGCATGAGACAATGTTTTTGTTCTTTTATGGATCATGTTCTAATGTTTTTGGTTTTTTCAAAGTATTTCTAATGTTTTTGGTGTTTTTAGGATAAAATATGCACAAGGTGGGACCATCTAGTCAAGGAAATGCACATCTTGAGAGTAGAGGTTCCAATAAGGTAGCCAAGCCAACTGCAATGGCCCATGCTCATAAATTAATGAGAGCGAGGTTCTTGATAAAACAAGAAAGAGTAGTAAATACTTAAACTGAGAAGGTGTGACTGTTCACTTTTCTAAAACTATACAAGACTATCTTGGTTGAATTGATTTATAGAAATGTTGCTAAAGATGTTCATAATGTTCATGAGACATAGTCAAGATCATAATTGGTCAAGGGATAAAAAGTGTTCAAGCTTATAACATTCCTTAGACATAACAAAGATGTTCTTTGTGAAGAAGGCAATCTAGAATGGGATGAATAATGTGTTTAGAGTGTCAAGGGTTCAAAGCCTTTATTGTTAGGATTCATGAAAAGTGGACCAAGGTAGTATAAAATGTGTTCAAGGTAAGATAAAAGGGTGGGATAAAATTATGACAACACAAGTTTCCCCTAAGTCAGGGGTCTTATAGACAATGTTTCAAAGCTATTCATGCATAGAATCTCTTAAGGTGTATGATGTTCATGGGATTTAAAAGTTCTTCACCATTAGGTTTAGCCAATCGATATGCTCCTAATCCATAGTTTATTGTGACAATGTATGGTCCTAACCAATTAGGTTGAAACTTGTTTTTCTTTTTAGGTTTAGCATTCCTGATCTTCTAGTTATCTTTCAAAACTAAGTCATCAATCTCAAATTCTTGAGGGAGAATGCATTTATTATAGCTTCTCCACAATCTATTCTGATAATCCTGCAAGTTTCCTAGGGTAGCCAAATGCTTACCATCAAGAAGTTCTAGTTCTTGCAACCATGAGGCTCTATAGTCTTCATCATCTTCAATATGCTCTAGTGATATTATTAATGATGGGATCTCAATCTTAACTGGGATGATATCTCTAGTTATAAAAAAAAGGGAGTATGGAGTAGCTTCATTTTAGGGTGTGATGATTAGTTCTATAAGCCCAGAGGGTAGGAAAGAATTGCAAATTCCAATTACAACCATCATCATTGACAATATTTTTTTAAGATGGCTAGAATGGTTTTATTTGATTCCTTAGCTTATCTATTACCTTGAAGGTTATATGGAGTGGATTTCTTGTGCTTGATCTTGAACTTTACAAAAAGAGATTTCACATATTGGTTCACAAAGGATCCACCATTATCAAATATAGTATGGGCTGGGATGCCATATCGATAGATGATATGGTAATGAATGAATTTGGCCATTTGTTTCCTAGTAACATAAGTGAGAGGAATGGCCTCAATCCACTTGGTAAAGTACTCAATTGTAGTCAAAATGTGCTTATGGCCATTTGAATATGTCAGGTTAATTTTCCCAATGAGATCGAGACCCCATGTTGAGAATGGCCATGGTATTATAATCGATTGTAATGGTAAGGAACGTGCATGTATCAAGTTTCCATAATATTGAAAAGAAACACACTTCTTTACATAATTACAAGCATCTATCTCCATTTTGGGCCAATAATAGCCTGTTCTAAGAAGTTTCTTTGCTAGGACTACACCATTGGTATGGGTCCCACACATTCCTTCATGAACCTCCCTTAGTGCCATCTTGGATTCTCCCAAAGATAAACAATGAAGAATAGTTCCATCATAGCCTTTTTGATAAAGTGTGTTTCTAAGGAGGATATAACATGTTAAGTGATGAAGGAAAATATTTTGTTGGTTATTGGAAAGGTTGGTGGGAAATACATGACTATGGAAATAGTTATAAAAATCTTGGTACCATAGTAGCTCAGGTGAGAGATTAGGATCAATAATGGTGCATATCCTCTCTAAACCTGATAGAATATGTGTTGATTGAAGAAGATTTTCAATTAAGAATTGATACTCTTTATCACTATCATGTATTTGAATCATGGAACCAATTGTTACCATGGCATTGGCAGATCTGTTGTTGACACATGGATCTTGCTCAAACTATAGAGGTTTAAAATGTGTTTTGAGGTCATCAAAAAATTACTTGTAAGGAACAAGCTTATCATCTCTTATTTGATACTGATCAATTGTCTAATTTATGATTATCTATGAATCTCAATAGACCTTTAAGCTTTGAATGTCCCATTGTATGGTAAGATAGAACCCTGCAACCAATGCCTCATATTTGACCATATTATTTGTACATTGAAATTGTATATGGAATGCTTTGGGGATCAAATCCCCCTATGGTGTGATAAATAATATGCCTAATATAGACCCTTAGGATGTGAAGGATCCATCAAAATAGAGCATATAATATTTAGGTTCTTGTGATGCTTGTTCTATCATCATGATAGAATCATCTAAAAGGTCAAAGTTGAGAGGTTGAGTGGTCATAATAGGAGCTTATGCAAGTTGGTCTGAAAGAACTTGTCCTTTGATTGCCTTTTGATTTTGGTACTCAATATCAAACTCACTGAGAAGCATAATCCATTTAGCCATGCATCCTTGAAGAGATACTTTAGATAAGAGGAACTTGAGAGGATCTACCTTGGTGATAACAATAGTTTTGTTATTTAGCATATAATGTCATAATTTTTGAGTGGAAAATAACATAGCTAAACATTCCTTCTTAATAGACATATAATTATGTTCATAGGCTACCAATGTGTGGCTTAAATAATAAACTACATGTTCCTTACCATAAGCATCATGCTGAGCCAAAAGTGCCCCTAGTGCATGTTCCATGGCTGATATATAAAGAAGCAGTGGCTTTCCTTGTGTTGGAGGTCATAAGACTATTGGATTGGCCAAGTATGTTTTAAGCTTTGAAAATGCTATCTGAAAATATTCATCCCACTGAAATGTTAACCCTTTCTTTAAGAGATGGGTAAATGGGTGGCACTTATCTGCCAATTGATAAATTAACTTGCATATGGACTAGACCTTTCCTTGTAGACCTCATAACTATTTAAGATTATTTGGTAGAGGCATTTCCATAATAGCATTGACCTTTTCAAGGTTGACTTTGATCCCTCGTTATGATATAAAGAACCTAAAAAATTTCTTGATGTGACTCCAAAGACACATTTCTTAGGATTCAAGTGGACTTTATATGCATGGAGCCTCTCAAATATTCTTTGTAGAATGTTAGGGTGTCCATCTCTTGTTCTTGATTTTGCTAGTATATCATCAACATAGTCCTTGAAAGTGTCATGCATCATGTCATGGAAGATGACAGTCATTACAGGCTAATATGTAGCTCTAACATTATTCAAACCAAATGGCATGACTTAGTAATAGAATATCCCCCACAAAGTGGTGAATGCGATCTTATGCTAATCTTTAAGGGATATCTTGATCTGATTATAACTAGAGAATCCATCCATTAAAGACAACATCTCATACCTAATAGTTGAGTCGATGATCATGTCAATGTTGGGCAGAGGAAAATCATCTTTCAGGCATGCTTTGTTGATATCATGAAAATTAGTACAAACACATATGCCTGGGGTCTTTTTAATTACTCACACTATGTTAGAAATCCATTCAGAGTAGTCCAGTGGTCTGATAAAATTGGCTCCTAAAAACTTTTCTAACTCAGCCTTAACTAAAAGTGCAATGCATGGATGCATCTTTATCAACTTTTACTTGACTAGCTTAGTATTAGGGTGAACAACAAGATGATTCACAACTAAATCTAGGTCCAAGCCTAGCATGTTGGAGTATGACCATGCAAAGATGTCTATATAATATTTAAGAATGGATATAATATGTTCATGTTCTAGTTCAGTAAGAGAAGCTCCAAGATAAATAATTTTAGGATCCTCATGGGTTCCCAATTTCACTTCTATTATGCTCTCCATAAGGAGTGTGGATCCATCTTTTAGAATGGTAGGCAGAGTATGGTCATGATCATTTTCTTTTGCTATATATTATTGTTGTTCCTCCCAAAGATATGGATAATATGAAGAATTAGAATCTGCCTTCTCAGGTAAAGGCTAATTGGTAAAAACCTTTGGAAACTTAAGATTAAGATGCTCAAATATTTGATGTTGTTCTAAAGAGATGCTTGTACTAGCTATGAAACTTGGGCTAGATGGACTTTTTACATCTTGATGGGATGAGAAATTTTTTTCACCTGGGAGTGCCTAAAATAGGTTTTCTCTGAAAGGTTTATCTTTTTCATTACTTTTTCCCTGATCAAAAAGTGCCTCAAAGAGATTTTCACCTAAAGATCTCGATGTTTGTTCTTTATTATGACCAATAAAGTTTGCCTACTCTCCAAAGTAGGTAGAAGAATTCAATGAAAAATGAAAACCTTTTTTATGATCACCAATAGGGAATGCATCTTGTAGGCCCATGTATTCTGCAAGTGATTCTTCATTTTGAAACTCATCGAGGCATATTACTAAATTTTGTTGATCATAATCTATGAGTTTAGGATGGCAAAGGCATAGGTTATAGTGAGGGTTTACTTCAAGACATGAAGCACCAATGGTAAAGATATAATGTCCTAATTTTAGAAGGGAATCACCACTAGGATAGGTTTTTTATTTAGGATGGGAAGCTATAATAGGTGTTATGGTCAATATGGTATTTGAATCAAACAAATATGAATCAACAAGCTCATCAAAAAGGATATAATGGGATGTTGTATCACTGCTAGGAGTCTCATTTCTAGTCACTTCAAAAGAGTCACTACCAAATGTTATGAGGTCATCCTCTGGTGGTTTAAATATGAGACCATGATTCCAATTGACAACTCTAGTTGATAATGGTTCTAAACTTCCTTGTGCTTATGGGCCAAGGCCTTTCCCTATATAATTAAGATGATCCATTATCTTGTTAAGGATAGGATACTTTGGATTCTAAAAAAAATCAACAATTCCTTTAGAACATAACCAATCTCCCTTAGTAAAAGCCTCTTGATATTTCTTTGGTACAATTGTAGGTACAAAAACCATAGGAGGTTTTGGTTGCTTCTTCTTTGGTTTCCAAATCTAATCAAGTCTGTTAGGAGTCTAGGAAGTTTTAGGCTTACCAAATGTTTAAGGGGATTTTGGTAATTTTTTAATATGGAGGACGTCCTTTAGATGGTACATGGAAATGCCGATGTCTTTAATAATAACCTATTTGGCCAGAGCTGTAGGAAATGGATCAACCAAAGTGAAGGCTAGATCACCAGGGTCTATATAATTAGATGGAGATGGATGAGAACTGATGGATTTGTTCTTATTTGTAATGAATTCAAAACCTAGGTAATAATTATAATTATGAAACTCTACTTTAAGATGTTTGGAGTATTGGTATGACTATTGATCAGTGGGAATAGTAACTTTGATCCCATCATGGGGAAACTTAAGGCATTGGTGAAGAGTGGATGGAACTGCCTGTACTTCATGGATCCAAGGATGACCAAGAATTATGTTATAAGGAAGCTCAAAATCCACAATATGGAATAATGTGTGATGAGAAATAGACCTAACCATGATTGGCAACCAAATTGTATTGGATGACTCCCTCTCAATATTATCATAAGCCTTAATTGTAATAGTTTCTGGCTGAATGTCTTTATCCATATAACTCAATCATCACATCAATTTAAGAGATATGATGTTCATCCTTGAACCATTATCTATAAGAATCCGCGTGATCTTATGATCTATAATGATTATCTCAATGTATAGTGGGTTATTGTGGTTCGGGCTGAGGGTGGACATGTTCTTTTGGTCAAATGTGATTTGTTGAAATGAAGACAAATATCTAACTAGGTTTTGGAACTAATCAAGGTTTATATCATTAGGCACAATAGACTCTTGTAAAAGTTTGTTGAAGATGGTTCTATGGACATCATATGTCTACAAGAGTTCTAATATGAAAATTTGTATAGGGTTTTATCTAATTGATCTGTTAGACTATAAGGCCTTTGAATTATGGATTGAACTATTTTAGCCTTTGTTGGGACAATATTTGGATTTGGAATTGTTGGCATAATATTCTCATTGGGTTAATGGAAATAAGTGTGTGAAGGGCCCTAAAGGGAACTCATGGGAATCTAGTTGTGACTACACAACCTAGAGGTGGAAAGGAGTTATTATAATTAGAAGAGGGAGGCAAAGGGACTTGGATGGTGATTCATGGGTGACTAATTGTATTGCTATAATTTTGGGTTAGTAAGGAACCTTTATAAGAAAGGTACTATTGTTCAAGATTACTAACCCATGAAAATGGAGTAGCAACATGATGATGGGAACTTGATATGGTATTACTAGGGGGAGAGGGTGCTAACCCTATAATGATGGGTATCATGTTTTGACGAACATGAGATTGGCCACTTGGCTTCACAATAATAGTGGCAATGTGGTTTCAAAAATGCATCCCACAATGTTATTGTAATTGTAAGGTACATTGATATAATCCACATTATTAGTGTGGGCATTATGATCTTGATTATGATCATTATGATTCTGACCTTGTTTTTGGTTCTGATTCTACCTTTGTCCTTGATTGTGACCATTTTGATTATTTCTTGGTGGTGGTGGATCATGTCGAGGAAAGAGATCTTTGTAGATTCCGATATCCTAATTTGTGTCCTGATTAAGGGCCAACTTAATTTCTAGTTCACCACTTTCAATAAATTCCTCAATAATATGTCACAATTGAATGTAATGATATGCACCATGACTAGCAACACGATGAAAGTTACACCATTCATTCTCTTTGTACCAATCTGATTTTGGCTAATCTTAAGGAAATGGCCTTGATACTAGGCCATATAATTAAATTAGATGTAATAAGCTTTTGTAACACTATTTAAATCAATTTACTTAGCTTACTAAAGACTCTAAAATTTTTATGAAATGTCCTTTATGGAGGTTATCTCTGCAAAGTAGGTAGTAGATTTGAGGGAGTTATTTGTACATTTGGAGGAGGCATAGCTTGTACCATTTTTACATGTCTTGTTTTTGTCACCACATTTCCAACCATGTTCTTATTTCTGATAAAGCCCTTAGGTTTATCTTGTATAGCTATAAGAGCCAATGATTTAGTCTGATTAGATGCTTGACCTTGTGTAAAAATCTTAACAAGGCCTTTAACAATAAGAGCCTTCTCAATCTGCACTCCTTTGTCAATAATTTTTTTAAATGAGTTAGCACAAGATAATCATAGATTACACATAACTTCAAGATGTAAATTCTATACAAAAATATCAATCAACTATTTATTTGGTAAATTGTGTTGAAAGTGGCCTGCTAATGCTCTCCACCTTTGCACATATGTAGTGAAAATTTCACCATCATGCTACTTGGCTTTGCATAAGTCAATAATGATCAATTCATGTTCTATGTTATATGAAAAATGGTTAATGAATTTTTTTGATAAGTCATCCCAATCTACAATTGATCCCTTGGGTAGTTTAAGTATCCCATCAAGAGCTTGTCTCGTTAAACTTCATGGAAATAGTCATAGTAAGTACTCGCTACTATAAGCAACCTCTTGACACAAGACAAAGAATGTTTGTATGTGTTCACACAGATCTCCTTTCCCTTTGTATTTGTCAAATTTGGGTGCCTCAAAATGTGGTGGAAAGGGGTTTTGGGGAATAGATAAGTCGAATGGATATGGGCATATCTCATCAAATTTGTACCATTTGAATCTATTATTCATCTCCAATTTTTGGATAATTTCCTTCATAGAATTCCATTTTTTCATGTTTGGTGAATTTGTGGATTGGATAAGATGTTGTTAGGGTGGAATGTGCCCCTAGTTTTATTGTTGTTGGGGTGGAATATGCCCTTAGTTTTTTTGTTATTGGGGTGGAATGTACCCCTAGTTTTGTCACTATTGGGGTGGAATGTGCCCCTGGTTTTGTTGTTGTTAGGGTGGAATGTGCCCCTAGTTTTGTGTGAATCTATATGGAGCATATACCTTTCGATCCATGATTTGGTTCTGATTTGCTACTTGAGTTGAGAACATAGGCCATTGATTCTTGGATAGTAAAACATTCCCTAAATTTGGTTGTTTCACACTTTGTTGATTTTGGAAATTTCTATGTTTATTTACCAATCTTTAGGTGGGCTGAAAAGAACTAGCCAAATTGTCTTGAGGGATTTCCTCAATTCAAACTAAATGGTTGGGTTTCTAATTTTGTAAAGTAACAAGAGGTTCTTAATGATTGAAGAATGTATGTTCTGTATCAAATGGAACACTTTATAAGGTCTCTTATGACTTTAACCATTCATTTAGATTACCTTGATCCACTATGGTAATGTCCTCATCCAATATTTGTTACATACTTTCAACCACATTTCCTTATTCTTTCAAATCTTTGAAGTGGCAACTAGGGAGTCAATTAAGTCTATGATAAGTTGATCTGCATATCATTGACTTATTATCTTGATCTTAGCTAGAAGATCCATATTTGTGGGTTTTGACTCTATTTGTATTTCCTTTCATTTATTAGAGGAAGAAGGTATGTCCATTTGTGTAAAATCTTGCTCTTGCCATCATTGTTCTCCTTCTCTAACTAAGGTATGCAATTATTTTGTAGGAAAATCAGAAGGTAGTCTAGCATCTAATTCTATCAATATAAAAGGGCTTCATCTTTCTCTTCTTAGGGTTGATATCCATTATAATCATCTTCAGATCCTATTATTGTGGGGATATTATCAAAAACAATGGTGTTATCTTGACCATCATAAAATTGCCTATCTTCATAACTAAGGCCATAAAAAGCCCCACTACAAGTGAAACTTTGAGTCATGTCTAAAAAGAGTTTCTATGTGTGTTTAACTAATATTTAGACCAATGCTTGGTAACCAAACAAAGGATGCTTTGGCTCTCAAACAAATAACTAAGGTACTAATGAGACTATAAGGGAGGGTGGTTTGAAACCACACACAATTTAGAAGATTTGGTTCATGAGTTTACTCAACCTTTGGTAAATTTGAAATCATATAGATCAAAAGAGAGTAAGGTAACTCAAAGACCCAAGGTGAAAACTAGTACACCAAAACCTATATCTTTGTGATACACCCACACCGTAAAAGCTAGCTTCAACTTTGACAAGTTGACCCTAGAAGTTTAGAGGAAAGCTCTCTAGATTATGAAGAAGACAAAATGAACTAAGCAACTCAAGATGTAAAAACATACGTGAATCACTAAGTATAAAGCTAAGACTAAATAGGCAGCATAACATTGCCACATGATTCTAGTAGGAGAAAATATGTTCTAGGAATCAAAATGTGAGTGATACGCAAGATGACTTGATTCCACAAAGATGATGATGTGATTTTGAGTCTTAATAGATGACCTTTGATCCAAATGGAAAATTGAACCCAAGTTAAAATAAGTTTAGTGCACAAATGGTGAACCCACCTTGACACACCAACTTTTACAACTCAGAAAGGTTCAATTTCAAATGTGGATTATAAATGAAGGATTTAAACAAATTGGGTAAAAGATCTAGACTCAATTGGGCATCATGACTACTCCAAAGTGGATGTCATGACACAAAGCTTTTGATAACAATTTAAACAAGGAAAAAATGAATTTTCCATTTGGAGAGCGTAACACCTCCCTTGCTCAAGAAGATTGAGGACAATGTGTTTTGGTTAAGTTCATTGAGTTAACAAGCAATTTTAGACACAAATCAAGACCAAGTAAGCTAATGACAAAAAATAAATGTCTTATGTCTAAACTGACAAGGTATGACAAAGTGGGGTCTACTAAACTAGCAAGGTTTTGATCATTCTAGGGGAATCAATTACATAATGACTTTCACATTAAATGATGTAAAAGACAAGCACAAAAATTAGGTAACCATAACATTGGCTAGTTATAAAAAGGTCTAGTCCTTTTTACAACCACTGCATCCTATTGTTCACTCAGTGTAGTGCGATGTCCAAATGCAGATATGTCCCATGTACAACTCCAAAGGATTCAAATGAAGTGAATGTCAGAAGGTGAAACCCTAGGTCAAAGCTTCCCTAAATAACTCATAAGAGGTAATGACATCCCCCTCGCATGCCAAGTTTGCATGAAAATAAAGAAAGCATAAAATAGAAAGACTTTAGGGTCATTTTCAAGATCACCCAAACTTTGGTGAGTTTTTGGAGAGTGATTTAAATGACATTCTTTCTAAGCCTTGGACAAGGATATTTGTAATAGGAATGGTGCTTTTGATTCCAAGGGTTCCCTAAAGGGGATAAATGGAAGAGCATACACGTAACATTCCTCTTTTTTCTAAAAAAACTTAAGTAAACAACTATTGCAAACAAGAATTAACAAGTGTGTTCAATTTTAAGCCCAAACAAAATATTTGGTGGTGTTCATTTGACCCCTTAGTCTTAGTTACAAACTTTGAAAACATTCACCAAAACATCTAAATTCTTTGTTAAACACCAAAATAAAGTTCCTAATTGATTTTTAAGCATGCAAAAGGTGATTTAATCATGTTTGTATCAAATGTAAATATTGGTCCTATAGTAAAAATGTTAGCATATCCTTTAGCTTTGAAGATTTTTTTAGCTTGAAATAGTGAACTTTGGAAAAATAGCTCTTGAGTCTATGTTTTAAGAAAAGCATAGTGACCAACATCGGTTACTACAACTAACAATAATTACTTTGGCTAACCGAGATCTAATCGATGTCAGATTTACTAACCGACATCAATTAAGCTAGGTAACTAATGTAGGTATTACTTGTTGATGTCAGTTACTATGTAAAAACATGGAAAAATAAAGTTAGAAAATCAATTTGCATGAGTTTTAAGGGTCCAAATGGATATTTTAGAGTTACAAAGTGATCTTCTTTAGGTGTGAGATACATCTTGTCCTATCAAGCATGCCAAGATGTAGAGAGGATTACAAAGCAAGTTAGTCAAGCATTAGTCCATAAATAATGAAACATGCATAAAGAATTAACTAACCAAGCCTATCTATTCCTATGGGAATTACAAAGGATAGTAAGAAACAAATGAAAGAAAGCAACACCATATTACCTTCTCAAATGGATTCACCATACCCATGTGGCTCAAAAACATGTTATCCCTTAATCAATCATCCTTTTCTTTGTTAATAGTGGTGGTAAGCTCTTCCAATGCCTCAAGAACACTCCACAAAACCTAGGCTCATGATTCCAAATCACTAAAATAGCCTATCAATGAAGTTTGCAAGAAAAATCTATGATCAAATGCAAAACCTTGTGGAAACAATTTAATATTATAACTTTGTAATATTCAATCCTTTTAAATATATTTAAGCATAATAACTTTGCACCAAAATAGCTTAAAATTCACATCCATGGCCTCTTTATTTATAGATTTTTGAGATTGGTCAGGATCAACCATGACCATCCATCTCAAGATTGAGATGTGTGGCCATGAATAATCCTAATTTTTGGAATTAAATCCATAATTATCTTCATCATGACCTTGGAAGAAGGGGCATTGAAGAGGCATGGGAGGAATTAACTAGGCATGGGTGACCCATAATCCTAATATTTGTGGGATTTATGGCTCAGGGATGTCTTCCCAAGAAATGATGTCACCTGATGATGTAGTTAAAAGGAATCAATTTTAAAAAATAAATATTCAACAAATCTCATGTAAAATCCACTTAATCTCTTGATTTGGATTAATTGTCCTTAAATAAGTTTAATCAACATTTGTGCAATTATTTGAAAATTGGCCCTCAATTAATCAAAATGGTCAGAAAGTCATATTATTAGGTTGTAATTTGACTGGAGAGGAAATAGAAGGTGATGTTAGATGAATTGAATATTTATTCCCATTTAGGATATTTCCAACACCAAATAACAAAGGTACATGACATGTACCAATGAATTAGAAGAAAAGAGTGATTTAGAGCACTAAATGGTGAAATGGTCATTTTGATTTGAAATGATCTGATCAAAGTTAGCTCACACATAAAATGCATTGACATATTTAGGGATACTTTGAACTAAATTGGCACTTTTAAGTGACAATTTCAAACCATTTAGGATGTTTTATATATTTTGAGCTAAAATGTGCATTTGAGTGCAGTTTGAGTAAGATTGACAATTTAAACACAAATGGTGTTAGGAATTGGATGTCTATAATCCTTTTGTACAGAATGGTTCATGATTGGTGACTGAAAACCATATTAAATTCTCCTCCTTGATGTAATTTATGGAAAGGTACAACCTATATTTAAGCATCAAATCCACCTAATATGCCTAGACCTGATGTTAGTTCATTTTGTTGTCGACATCACTATGGGAAATTAGTGTTTTGAGGAACAACTTGAGGGCTTAAGAAAACCACTCTCTTTAACTAAAAAACCTACCCTATTTTTCAAGTTGATAGACCTATCTATAATATTGAAAAAAATGTATTTGGAAGTCTTGAAACTCTATGAAATCATGCATAAGGACACCCAAAAATGGGCCTAGACTTTTGTTTTGGCAGTTTTGGGAATTTGTCCCAAAGTATCAAAAATTTAATTAGAAGGTATCCTTGAGGTTTCACTAGATTTAAATATTATAAACATCCTTAAAAATTACTACCAATCATTTTCAAACCTTCCAAATGTTAGAATATGTTCAAAACACACATTTCATGTTTTTCCAAGAAAAAGCAAACCATACAACTATTGTAGATGACCATTTTATGTATTTAATTTCTCTTCTTAGCTCTTAAAGTGACTCTTTTGAGTTATATTTGGAATTATAGATGAATTAAATACATATATGGTCAATCATTCATCAATTCACTTCATTTCAAAACCATAACACATGAGAAAACACCAACAGTTAGAAGAAATGACTGCAACTCCACTCCTTCACTCCTTACATACTGAGTTGGTTGGATCATAAAATAAAATAATAATGTGAAAAAAATAATGGATAACATGAGATAAAGGATTCAACATCATCTAGAACAAATATTATCAACTAGATTATACAGACCTGCCTAAACAAGAGCAAAACTTGTAGGGTGCACAAATAATCAAGCAAAAAAATGTAGTCAGCTTCATGAATCATAGGCCACCATTATTTGAAATTATTATATGTAAATTAATGTCTCTAATTTTAATTTAACCTCCCCACAGAATTTGAGATGAAACCCCCTGAGTTGTCCATACTAATCACAAACCTAAAGGTCACTTCTGCTTGCCAAGAGGACTGAAAAGGGGTAGAATAGTTTTGGGCCAAAAATAGAACTTTTAGAGAAAACCAAACATGGAATTGATCATGGCGAAGCTGAAAGATGTACCATGATCCTTTCCGATGTGTCACACTTCCCAAAGAGCCATATAAGTGCCAAACTTCTTTTTTTCTTCAAGAAAATTGCCTTTTTTCTAAAGAACCTGCCACTTCTTAGTTGGTTTCAGTTTCTTAAGACCTCTTAGGACACATGGGAATTTAAATAATATTTTTTTACCCTCACATTTTCCTATGAATCCATATAACTCATTAAATTCACCTTTTTTGACCTCAAAATAACCTCAAATGACTAAAGACCAAGTCTAGTACAACATAATTGACATTTACTAACCTATAAAAAACCTTTTGAAATATGTATTAGACCCTTAAAAAACCAAAAAACTCAGGTTTTTACCTAAGGGTGCCCCAATTTGACCTAAAAGTCAAATTTGGTCAACAAATTGGTGACTCATAGGGGTAGTATGCATGTTATACTAACTAGACTAGTAGCCTTATCAGTCCATTGGGGTTAGGGAGTCATTTGAAGTTTGAGACCAACAAGGAAATGTTTGACCATTTAATTTGATCAAGAAAAGACCAATAATTACCTTAACCCCACAAAGTAAAGGACACACATAAAACAAGACAAGAAACTAATAAGACACACACGCACATGCTCAAAGCACTTAGGGGAAATAAAGAACAAAATATTGTACACAAATAGAGACTAAGCATACCTCCTTTCCAAGATCAAAAAGAAAAATTCTTGAATCATCTTCATGGTGGGATGAAACATAGTGCCAAGCATGATTCTCCTTGAAATAAATGCTTTGTAGATCAGACCTATTCCTTAGCAATTCACTTGATATGCTCTCAAGTGGATCATCCTTAAATAGGTATCCAATGTAGATATACTACTCTTAAACATGTTTACATACTTCATACTAATGCCCACTCTTCATTTCATGGTCAATTTTAATCTCCTTAGTAGGCATGGCTTCAAGAGGATTGACTTCTTGTTCCTTAGAAGATTGAGGACAATAAGAGCTTATTCCATCCTTCAAGAGATGATATGTTTCTCCCAACTGATTGAGAAGATGATAACCCATATTGATTATTTCAAACATGTCATCATGAGATGCATATGCCTCTTGGAAGGATAGATTTGAAATATTGATTTTCCTTTGCATACTTACTTAAGTAACAAGGCTACCTTCTCCATCTTTGACCAGATCATAACCTCCTTAAAGAGGAGTATATCCTACTCCAATGACTACAAAAATATCATCCTAATAATTATTAGGAGTTTGTTCTTGCCCATCTATGACATCTTGCAAAGTGATGGAAGAATTAATGATGATTTCTTCTTCTTTGGCACAAGGAAAACATTCTTCCTCATCAACCCAATCTGAAATCTCCACATAAGAAGTCACCTCTTCTTCATAATTTAAAGGTACCTTGAGGGATATCAAGTTTCACATCAACCTCTACAATATAACTTTGATTCTCAATGGCTGCAAGATCTTCCATCTCCTTCTTTGTGATTCCAAGACTAGGCATTTTGAAGTCATTTGACTTAGTCCAATGAGGCCCCCAAGGAGACAATCTCTCTTCAATAAAGAGTTATCTTTCCTTATCAACTAACTAATCCTCTTAAGGTTTCCATACCATAGGTCCATCAAGGCAAAGGGTGATGGGATGATGATAAGATGAACAATTTGGTAGAGGTGGCACATAAAACTCAAAATCAGATTGAGAGTGAAGTGGAGAGGATTCTTTTATAAGATCTTGAGGAAGGGGAGGTAAAATTTGGGATACTTTATTTTATTCCTTCCACTTGAAAATTGCTTCATTCACACTTGATTTAGCTTGAGGACTCTCTTGAGGGAGGGTGGATGGGGTGTGTTTAGGCATAGGATCTTATTTTGGGTCTAAACCTTCCATCATACCTTGACTTAGTAATCTAATTTTTGCCTCTAACTCTTCAATTTTATTGGATAGATTCTCTTGGAAAATTATTTCTTGAACTTCATAGGAGTCTTAAAGAGGACAAGGAGTGCATGAGGTTTGACATGGAACACAAGAATTTTCTTGGGGAAGAGTGGGGGGAACTTTCAAAGGATCAACTTTATTCATAACTTCACACTCCTTATCAACCACACTTCTATCTTTTTTATTTGTCCATGATTCCACCATCTTACTCCTATGATCTAGGAATTTGACTAAAGAGAGGATGGTTAGTATGGTGTTAGTTCCAAAATGAAAACAAAATGAAATAAACAAACTAATAACATAACCTCTCTAGGCCTAGACACTAAGGAGAGTTTAGTTAACAAAAATAAATGACAAACACAACTAAAAAGTAAGGAATAAAACACAAAAAATCCTTCACCTTCCTTGGATTCTCCAAATACCTTTGTAGTAGTGGCTTGCTTGGCTTGTGCTCATGAAGTCCTTGGCAATGGAAGCTTGACTACCTCCATATCTCTTTGACACCTTTGGATTGTGGCTTGGATTGGCTTGGAATTAATTTTTCATGGTAACACTAGTTGAAAATGCTTCGTGAAGATATTTGTCATTATAAATTTTCACCAAAATATCTTAGAAATGATGTTGTGAGGCTTCCTATTTATAGATTTTTGAAAATGTCTAGAATCAACCTAAACCGTCCATCCTAAGATTGAGATGTGTGGTTGAGGATTAATTCAATTTTTGAAATTAAGTTTTGTAATTATCCTCATCATGAAATTATAAGAAGGGGAAATTAAGAGGCATGGAGAGCATCATGGGAGGCATTGATGAGGCATGGAGGGCATGAATCTTGATATTTATGGCATTTATGGCCTAGGGATGTTTTTCCAAGAAATGAGGTCACATGATGATGCATATATTCAATATTCATTTCCAAAAATAATTATTTAACAAGTTTCCATGGAATTCTTGATTAGGCCTTGATTTGGGTTAATTAGCTCTTAAGGATGATTAAACACTTTGTGCACAAATTACTCAAATTGATTAGAATGCCTTGTTATTGGTCCAAAATTTGACTGGATTAGAATTAGAAGTCACTATCAGATACATTAGAATTGTAATCTAATTTAGGATGTTACCAACAAAAAATAACAAAAGCATGCATATTGTGCAAGAGATTTGATAGGAAAGATCAATCCAGAGCACTTAGGTGTAAAATTGGCACTTTAATTCAAAATGATATGATTAAAGTTAGTTGGCCCATAAATTGCATTTCCCTATTTAGAGATACCTTGGCCAAAATTATTACTTGAATATGTTAGCTTCACATCATTTAGTGTGTTTTAGTGTTTTTAGGCCAAATTGTGCATCTTAGGTGGAAATTGGTTAAAAGCTTGATTGGAAGTTATCAATAGCTAGATTTAGGTGTCTACAGTTTTTCCTTGTTTGGGAAAGCATTGCAAGCTATAAGCATATTAAAATATTATCAAAGAATGAAAAGGTCTTGTATGCCTACAACTGCAATGATGATAAACTAACTATATGATGCCCCCTCGAGGGAATAGTTGGCACAAGTAGGTTGACAAATAGTCCCTCAAAAAGAAAGAAGCAAAATGAGGGGACCAAAGAAATGAAAGATGATGGGGTAAAAAAAATAATTATATTAAAAAAATAGTCAAAATAATTGAGAATGCAAGTGGGATGGTGCACAATGGTTTGCCAAAGGTAGTTATAAACATTGTACCCTGATAGTCACAATGTGGTATGATAAAACATGATTTTCCCAAAGGTGGTTATAATCATTGAGAAGGTGGAGCTACCCCAGTTAAGATAGACAAATAAGATGACAACATGCCCCTATATGGGCAAAAAAAGTAAAGTGGTGATAACATAATGATTTTCTCAAATGTAGTTATAATCATCGAGAAATGCAGGTGGGATGGTGTGTAATGATTTGCCCATAGGTAGTTATACTCATTGGACCTCGATTATGGAAAATAGGATAAACTTGGCCGAGGATGATGATAACTTAACATATACGGTAATGATGAATTGGAACAACCTATTAGTAGGGAGATGCTCATCCAAACTAATAAAGGTTGAAATTCTTTCATGGTTAATTACTTTTTTTGGGATATGATTAGGATTGAATTAGGATGTTAGTACCAAAGAGATGTCACCATTACTGAATAGACTTCTTGAAGCTGAGGTTTATTGTAGCACATGTCGATAGGCATCATGATATAACATCATAAGGACTTGGCCAAAATATGCATGGGGATTGACTTTGTAATCCAATACTCAATAGAAAACAAAGCACCAATGATAGAAACCATGATGACAATGTAAACATATGAATATGGATGGATTTGAGTATAAGTGTGGGAAAGGAATCACCCAATGAACACACAAACTGAATCAAGGCAACAGTGCTAAAAGTAAATAAATAGGCAAACAAATAAATAAAATAAGCAAAAATAAACAAATAAACAATGCAATAGATACCATATGAACATTGCCCCTAGACAATAGTTGAAAACTTAACAAATGAATAAAATGGGGGAATAGAAGAAAAGGAAGGGGGTGGTCAAGTTGTCTCCATATGAACTAGGCAAGTGGGCGTTGCCTACATAGTTCCATGGATGTGATATCCAATAAAAAACTTCAGGCCAAATGTAGTTCTCCTAGGGAATGGGAAGAAAATGATAAATGATGAAAATAAATAGAATGGATGTGATAGAAGAATAGGAATGGTCTCGTAAAATGGCAAGTGCATGAGAGAAAAAATCCAAAAAGATGGGGAAACTAAATGACAAGTGATTTTCTTGTAACTTAGTAAGGGTTCCCAGAATCCTTAAGGCGAAGAAGTGGTCAATGTTTTTATTCCTTTTTAATGATTTTTCAAATGTTTTTAGAATTGTTTTAGAGTACCTCAAATCAATCAAGAATGATGAGACACTAAATGGTTTCAAGCTCACAAAATAGTTAGAGTGTTCAAACTTAGGTTGATCATAAAATGGTGAGAGTGTGGCTTAGGTTGCTCACAAAATGGTGAGAGCATAGCTTAGGTTGCTCGCAAAATAGTGAGAGCATGGTGGAAGAGGGTGACTAAGCTAACCTCAACAAGTATTAAGTGTTGCCTACATAGTCTTAGAGTAGGATCTCAAGTCACTATAGTTCTACCTTTACAGTGAATGAATTTTACCAGTGTAGCAATCAGTTCAAACAAAATAGGCACAATTGGTAAAAAGGTGTAGTACAACATAGGAAGTAGTGAGTTGGTATGTCAAGGCTTAATTTTTCCCTTAGTTTTCCCATAGGTAGTTATAACTAGGACACAATGGCATAAATCAATGGTACTAATTTTCCCAAAGGTAGTTATAAATAATATCAAGATCGCTAGTAAGAAAGACATAACAAAAAAAGCACGCAATTGTTGAAACTTCTATCACATTGTCCCAAAATACAATCTCTATCCAAAGTACTTGAACCAACTAGTGAAATTGATCAGATACCTCAATGCTGAAACTGTGTAATGAATGACAAAAAACCAAGGTCAAATGGGTTAGGCTTTAGAATACACTGGGTCGATAGAACAAAAATATAAAGTGTATACAATGAAGAGGATGGATAAGGATGATACTTTGTACAAAGAAGAATAGTGATAAAATGACATAATTGAAATGGTCTTTACAGATAATACACCTTAGCACTCAAGCATAGTATTGCTTGAGATGAATAATATTTATTAGCTTAGGAAGTTTATCTCTGTCTGGTGTGGCAAGCTTGTATGCTCCTAATCCATAATCTACACTGATAATGAAAGGCCCTATCTAGTTTGGTTTGAATTTCCCTTTATGCTTCTTCTCATCCATAGTGTTCTTTTGGTTTTCTTTAAGAACAAGATCACCAAGTTCAAATTTTATATACTTAACACATTGATTATAGTGTCCTTTAAGTCAGTTTTGATATGCTTAAAGACTATTGAGTGCGGCTATGCATTTCTCATCAAGTAGGTAAGTGAGCTACTTGATAGTCATGATCATCTAGGATATGCTTGAAAGAGATGTGTAGTGAAGGCAATTTAACCTCAATAGGAAGGATGGATTTAGTACCATAAACAAGTGAGTATGGAGTGGATCTTGTAGGGGTATGATGATTGGTACGGTATGCCCAAAGGGTAGGGAATATCTACAAGTGCCAATCATGACCAGTATCATTGACAATATTTTTGAGAATATTGACAATGGTTTTATTGGATGCCTCAGTTTGGCCATTACCTTGAAGGTAATACGATGTAGAAAAATGTTTTGTGATGTTGTATTTAGTACATAGCTAGTCTACATCCTTATTATTGAATGATTCTCCATTATTAGATATAATGTTAGAGGGGATACTATAGTGGAAAATGAGATGGTTGAAAATGAATTTGGAAATTTGTTTTCCAATCACGTAAGTGAGGGGTGTAGCTTCAACCCACTTAATGAAATACTCAGTAGTAGTAAGGATATGTTTATGACTATCACTTAAAGTGGGGTTAATCTTCCCAATGAGGTCAAGTCCCCATGTAGAAAATGGCCATGGTGTCAACATTGGTTTCAAAATTTTTACTAGGGCATGAATCAGATTAACATGCCATTGACATTTATCACACTTTTTTACATATGTAGTGGCATATATGTCTATTATGGGCTAATAATAATCAATATACAAGAGTTTTTTGGATAAGACTACCTTGCTAGAATGAGCTCCACATACTCCTTCGTTAACTCCTTCTATTTGGGAAAGTGTTACAAGCTATAAGCATAGTAACATATTCTCAAAGAATGAAAAGGTCCTGCATGTCTACAACTGTAATAATGATAAACTAACTGTATGATGCCCCCTCAAGGGAATGGTTGACACAAGTAGGTTGGAAAATGGTCCCTTAAAAAGAAAGAAAAGAAATGAGGGGACCAAAGAAAGGAAAGATGATGGGGTGAAAAACATGATGATATTTAAAAAGTAGTCAAAATCATTGAGAATGTAAGTGGGATGGTGCATAATGTTTTGCCCAAAGGTGGTTATAAATATTATACCCTAATAGTGGCAATGTGGTATGATAACACAATAATTTGCCTAAAGGTGGTTATAATCATTGAGAAGGTGGATCTGCCCCAGTTAAGATAGATAAATAAGATAACAACATGCCCCTATATGGATAGAAAAATTAAAGTGGTGACTACACAATGATTTGGGCAAAGGTAGTTATAATCATTAAGAAATGCAGGTGGGATGGTGTGCAATGATTTACCCATAGGTGGTTATAATCATTGGACTCAGTTATTGTAAATAAGATAAACTTGGCTAAGGATGCTGATAACTTAATACAAAGGGTAATGATGAATTAGAACAACCTACTAGAAGGGAGATGCTCATCTAAACTAATAAAGGTTGAAATTATTTTGTGGTTAATTACTCCATTTAGGATATGATTGGGATTGAATTAGGATGTCGGTGCCAAAGAGATGATACCATTGCTGAAGAGACTTCTTGAAGCTGAGGTTTGTTGTAGCATGTGTCGGTAGGCATCATGATATAACATCATGAGGACTTGGCCAAAATATGCAAGAGGACTGACTTTATAATCTAATACTCAATAGAAAATAAAGCACCAATGATAGAAACCATGATGACAATGTAAACATATGAATATGGATGGATTTGACTATAAGTGTGGGTAAACAATCACCCAATGAAAACACATAAATTGAATCAAGGCAATAGTGTTGAAAGCAAAAAAATAGGCAGACAAATAAATAAAATAAGGAAAAATAAATAAACAAACAATGCAATGAAACCATATGAACATTACCCCTAAAAAATAGGTGACAACTTAACAAACAAACAAAATGGGGGAATAGAAGAAAAGGAAGGGGGTGACTGAGCTATCTCTATACGCAATAGGCAAGTGGATATTGCCTACATAGTTCCATGGATGTAATATCCAATAAAAAACTTCAAGCTAAATGTAGTTCTCCCAGGGAATAGGAAGAAAATGATAACTAATGAAAACAAATAGAATGGACATGATAGAAGAATAGAAATGGTCTTGAAAAATGGCAAGTGCATGAGAGAAAAAGGCCAAAAAAATGGGAAAACTAAATGGCAAGTGAATTATTTGTAACTTAGTAAGGGTTCCCAGAATCCTTAAGGCAAAGAAGTGGTCAATGTTTTTATTCTTTTCTAATAAATTTTTAAATGTTTTTGGAATTATTTTAGAGTATCTCAACTCAATAGAGAATGATGAGACACTAAATGGTTCAAGCTCACAAAATAATGAGAGCATTCAAGCTTAGGTTGCTCGTAAAATGATGAGAGCATGGCTTAGGTTGCTCATAAAATGGCGAGAACGTGGCTTAGGTTACTCAAAAAATGGTAAGAGTGTGGCTTAGGTTGCTCATAAAATGGTGAGAGCATGGTGGAGGAGGTGACTAAGCTGATCTCAAAAAGTATCAAGTGTTACCTACATAGTCCTAGAGTAGGAACTCAAGTCACTGTAATTCCACCCTTACATCAAAGGAATTCAACTAGTTTAGCAATCAATTCAAACAAAATAGGTACAATTGATAAAAAGGCATAGTATGACATAGGAAGTGGTGAGTTGGTACATTAAGGCTTAATGTTTCCCCTAGTTTGCCCATATGCAGTTATAACCAGGACACAATGGCATAAATCAATGGTACTATTTTTTCCAAAGGTATTTATAATTAGTAGCAAGACTAGTGGTAAAAAAGGCACAATAAATGAAGGATGTAACTGCCAAAACTTCTATCACACTGTCCCAAAATACAATCTCTATCTAAAGTACCTAAACTGACTGATGAAACTGATCAGATACCTTGATGCTAAAACTATGTAATAAATGGAAAAAACCAAGGTCAAATAGGCTAGGATTTAGAATACACTAGGTCGACAGAATGAAATCAAAAAGTGGATATGATTAAGAGGATGGATAAGGATGATACTTTGTACAAAGAAGAATAGTTAAAAAATGGTCCTTACAAACCATACACCTTAGCACTCAAGCATAGTATCACTTGAGATGAATAATATTCATCGGCTCAAGAAGTTCATCTCCATTTGGTGTGGCAAGCCTGTATGCTCCTGATCCATAATCTATAGTGATGATGAAAGGCCCTATCTAGTTTGGTTTGAATTTCCCTTTATGTTTTTTCTCATTCATGGTGTCCTTTTGGTTTTCTTTAAGAATAAGATCAGCAAGTTTAAATGTTATATACTTAACACATCTATTATAGTGGCCTTTGAGTCAGTTCTGATATGCTTGAAGATTTTTAAGTGTGGCTGTGCATTTCTCATCAAGTAGGTCTAGCTCTTGTAAGTGAACTACTCGATATTCATGATCATACAAGACATGCTTGAAAGAGATGTGCAGTGAAGATAATACCATAAATAAGTGAGTATGGAGTGGCTCTTATGGGGGCATAATGATTGGTATGGTATGCCCAAAGGGAAAATAATATCTGCAAGTGCTAATCATGACTGGCATCATTGATAATATTTTTGAGAATATTGACAATGGTTTTGTTGGATGACTTGGCTTAGCCATTACCTTGAGGGTAATATGCTATAAAAAAATGTTGTGTGATGTTGAACTCAGTACATAGCTAGTATACATCCTTGTTCTTAAATGATCCTCCATTATCAGATATAATGTTCAAGGAGATACCATAGCGGTAAGTTAGATGGTTGAAAATGAATTTAGAAATTTGTTTTCTAGTCATGTGAGGGGTATAACTTCAACCCACTTAGTGAAATACTCAATGGTGGTAAGGATATGTTTATGGCCATCATATAAAGTGGGGTTAATATTCCCAATGAGGTTAAGTCCCATGTAGAAAATGGCCATGGTGTCAACATTGGTTTTAGAGTTTTTGCTGGGGCATGAATTAGATTAACATGCCATTGACATTTATCACACTTTTTTACATATGTAGTGGCATCTGTGTCCATTATGGGCCAATAATAACCAGTATGCAAGAGATTTTTGGATATGAATACCCCACTAGAATGAGCTCCACATACTCCTTCATGAACTTCTATTAATGCTAGTGTAGACTCTGCTAAAGTTAAACAATGATGCAGAGTTCCATCAAAATTATGATGGTAAAGGGCGGATCCAAGTAAACTATAATGAGTGGAATGATGAATGAAGGCTTTGGTTTATTTTTGAGATAGGTTAGGTGGTAGAAATTGGTCATGAAGGTAGTTGTAAATATCTTAGTACCAGATAGAATTAGGACAAATAATATCATAAATCATGGTAACGATTGAAGGTTCATGAACTGGTGCTAACAAATTCTTGATGAGGAACTAATACTCTCTATCTTTATCTATTTGTCAAATTAGAGAACCAATAGTAGCCATGGCATCTATATTTCTATTACTAGCCCTTGGTATGTGCTCAAACTAAATATTGGAAATTTGTTGCTTAAGAGTGTCGACCATGGCTTTATATGGAACCAACTTGTCATCTTTAGTCTAAAAATGATCTATGACCTTATCAATGATTAACTAAGAATCACTATAAACTTGAATATGAGATATATTCCAATGCACTACTTGTCAAAGTCCTACAATAAGTGATTCATACTTGTCCATGTTGTTTATACAAGAAAAATAGATTATAAATGATTTAGGGATTAGATCCCCCTATGGTGTAATAAACAATAGGCCTACCCTTGATCCATGTGCAGTAAATGAACCATCAAAATACAGCTTCCAAGGTTGCTCCTCAAGGGGTGTGTCAATGATGATCATTATGGATTCATTAGGGAATTGAAACATGAGTGGATGTGTGTCTATGAGAGGAGCTTTAACAAGCTAATCTATAAGAAATTATCCCTTAATTTCCTTTTGATTGACATAATCTATGCCAAACTCACTGAGAAGCATGATCCATTTAGCCATTCTACCTTGTAAAGCTATTTTATATCGTAGATACTTGAGTGGATCTACTTTTGAAATGACCATGGTCTTATTATTCAACATGTAATGGTGTAGTTTCTAAGCTGTGAAGACCATAGCTAGACAAGATTTTTCAATAGGTGCATAGTTATTTTCATATGTAACTAAGGTACGGATTTATTAGTATACAACATGTTCCTTTTTATTGTCATCATGTTGATCCAAAAGTGCCCCTAGAGTATGGTCGATAGTTGATAGGTATAACAAGAATTGCTTTCCTGGTATAAGAGGTAATAAAATAGGTAGATTAACAAGATAGTCTTTGAGTTGTTGAAAAGCTATTTGACAGTGATCATCCTAGTGAAATGCAACTCCATTATTTAAAAGGTGTGTAAATGGATGTCACTTGTCCACTAACTAAGAGATGAAGCATCAGATGGATTGGATCTTACCCTACAAACTATAGAGTGGTTTTAAATTGGTTGGTGGTGGCATCTCAGTTATAGCATGGACTTTAGCCAAATAAAATTCAATACCTCTACGAGACACAATGAAGCCAAGTAGTTTGCCTGAAGTTACACCAAATACACATTTCTTTAGATTGAGTCTGACTTTGTACTCCTATAATCTTTCAAATATCTTATACAAAACTGCTAGATGGTTAGCCCTAGTTTTGGATTCTCCTAATATGTCATCGACATAGTCTTCAACAATATCATGCATCATATCATGGAATATGATAGTCATGGCTCTTTGATATATAGCTCAAACATTCTTAAGGCCAAATGGAATTACCTGATAACAAAATGTTCTCCATGGAGTGGTGAATGCTATTTTATGTTGGTCTTCTGGTGCTATTTTGATTTGGTTGTATTCTGAAAAGCCATCTATGAGTGAAATAATTTCATAATCGGCCATGGATTTGATGATCATGTAAATATTAGGTAAGGGAAAATCATATTTAGGACAAGGTTTGTTGATGTCTCAAAAATTAGTACAAATTCTGATCCCTTCAAGCTTTTTTCTAACATGCACCACATTAGAGATCCATTTTGAGTAGTCAATGGATCAGATACATCCTACTTCTAAGAGTTTTTCCAACTCTTTCTTTACCAATATAGAATTTTGAGGATGCATCCTATGTAAATTTTATTTTATTGATTTGGCATCAGGATTAACCATAAGGTGGTACAGAACCAAGGCGAGGTCTAAACCTGGCATGTCAGAATAGGCCCATGTAAAGATATCTACAAATTCTCTAAACAGAGCTATAAAGACATTACATTCCTCCTCAGTGAGGGATGCTCCTAATTTTATCCATTTCAGGTCTAATGGAGTTTTGATATTTATCTCTATTGTATCTTTGACTAGAAAGGTCAAACTATCTTCTAGGATAGTAGGTAATGACTTGAACTGTTGAATTATGTCAGGGTCCTTTGTTAGGACTTTCTCTTCAAATTCTCCTAAGCATGATGAGTCCCCTAATTGGAGATCTAGCCATGTGACAAAAATAGTCATAAATTCTTGAATAATTTGATAAAATACTTTTTATTGCTCAAATCTAAACTTGGATCCATAGGCAAGTTCATCATTAGTGGTCTCTTGGTCTAAATTCAAAGAAGAATGAACACCCCCATCTAATATCACTTAAAATAGGTTTTCACCACTAGATTGGCCTTTATCTTTACTTTTTCCCTGGTCAAAAAGAACCTCAAAGAGGTTTTCACTTTGGGACCTCAATGTTTTACTTATTTATTTTTGGCTAAGGGTGTTCACTCACTCTCTAAAATAAGCCACAGGATCTAATGTGATTGAGAATATTGATTTATGATCTCCCAATGGAACATTATCTCTAAGGCTTAAAAAGTCACAAAATGCCTCATCATTCTGAAACTCATCAATCGATAGATTCGATTATTGTTGGTCTCAATCTATTAGTTGGAGATAATATAATGGCAAAGGGTTACGATGAATGGCCAGAGTAAGGGTACAAATGGCATTGTTATCAAATAGGTGGGTTTTAACTAGGTTATCATAAGTGAGGCTATGATCAGACTCTGTTTCACTTTAGACATCATCATCACTAGTCACTGGTGATGGAGTTCGAATAAGATATGTGGGGTCACCCCTAGGTAGTTTAAATCCTAGACCATAAGGTCTTTCATATTTAGTCATAAAATTTGGCTTGATGGCCCCTTTTTGATTCGATTCGAGGCCTCTTCCTTCATAATTGTGATGCTCCATGATCTTATTGGGAATAGGATACTTTGCATTTTTATAGAAATCAGCTTGGTTGTCATTTTATAACCATGATTCATCCCCTTCAAGAGGGTCAGGTCTTAGGCCAGATGCTGGTAAAAATATGATAAGTCCCTTATCTTTGGTCTTTTATTGCCAATGCATATGTGGGGTGACTTTAGGTCACCCAAAGGTTTTCAAATTCTAAGGAAGATTGGAAATATGAAATGTATCATGGGTCACATACTCTCTCGGTCTATTATTTGAAATGGTGAAATGATTAGAAGCTTTAAGAGGTGGCATGTGAGAAAGAGAATCCAAGGTATTGGGATCTATACAATTATCTGGTGAAGGATCAATAGGTATGGCCTTTCCTTTCTCCTATTTGGAACTTGGATTCATCTCATACTAATAATTGTAGCTTTGAAATTTGGCCTCAAGATTCTTTTAGTGTTCATATGGGTGTAAATCTCTTGAAATATTCACTTCCATCCCTGAGTGGGAAAAATTAATACATTGGTGCAGCATTGATGGGACTACATGAATTTCATGTAACCAAGGCCCACCTATAAGCATATTATATGATAACTCAAGATCAAATACATGGTAAAGTGTATCATGGGTCAAAGGCCCAATGATAACTATCAAACTAATGGTTCCCTATGATTCTCTTTCCTGATTATCATAGGCTTTGATAGTTATTATATCTGGCTAGAGGTCTATCATTATGTATCCAAGAAGCTTGATGAGCTTTAGAGACACTATGTTGAAGCCAGATCCATTGTATATAAGGACACATTTCACTTTATGCCATCTTATATAAACCTCTATGTATAATGAATTATTATGGAGTGGGCCAAGGGAAGACATATCACTTTGGTTGAATGTGACTTGTTGGGCTGGAGTTAAGTGTCCAACCAAAGCTTAGAATTTATCAAGGGACATGTCACTAGCAATAGTGGATTGGGTCAAAAACTCATTCAAGATATTCTTGTGGATTATTGACATTCATAAAAAATATAAAATAGAAATTTGTGATGGTATCTTCTATAATTGTTCCACAATATCAAACTTCTTATCTTGATCAGTAGTGAATGGTTTATTTTGAGGCTGAACAATTGGTTGGATGATAGGCAAAGTGGTGGATAGTTGTGGGCCTAGGATAGTAATCTTTGACCTCCAAGTTATGATTACATAATTGAGATTAAATACTAGACCATTATTGCTAATCGATATTGGAGATGGTGTGAGACCACGAAGGACAAGTCTTGATTGTCGGTGCACTTGCATGTGGTCATGTGGCAAGGACAAGTTATCGATATAAGGTCCAAAAGGGGAAGTCCTAGTTTTCTAGTTTTCTTGTATGCATTCTTAGGTCAAATAAGGATTATCCATGTAATTTGGTTGGATGTTGTTGTTTAACAATGGTTTACGCTGATTAGTGCTTGGTTTAGGATTAATGGAGATGGTATTAATGCTACCCCTTGCAATATGACCTACAACCTTATTGTAGTCATGTGAAACTACATGGTAGGTTTATTGGTTGTTATTGTTCTGACCTTGGTTTTGTCCATTGCTCTATCATTTTGGGTTCTACTACTAATTTTGTTGATTTTGCTAGTTTGTCCTTTGATTTTGATACTATTGATTTTGATACTACACTAGCTATTATTATTGTTGTTGTTGTTGCTAATTATTTTGTTGTTGTTGATTGTTATATTAGGGAAAGGGGTTTTGATAAATAACAAGAGTTTGATTGGAAGTGGAAGCACCATTATCCAATATTATCTCCTCATTCTATAACGTATTCTTAATTAAATTCTTGATTTGGAAACATCTTCATAGATTATGCCCATTGACTTGATGATAGTCACATAATTCATTTTCATGGTACTAATTAGGATAAAGAATGCCTTGTAGATAATGCTTTGGTATAGGACAAATAATCAGATTAGTGGTAGCAAGATTGAAAAATATAGACTTAATAGGCTCTCCTAGGTCACTAAAGACATGATGTGGAGGCATGGTTCTCCTAAGAAGAGGGGTTTGCAATGGTAACAGTTATTATATTTATTATGCAGGTCTTGGTTGTTGTGCTTGTGGCATTAGTTGGAGAGGTTTCTAGGTAGGAATAAGATGAAAAGGTGATGTAGATGATGTTTGCACCATTTGGACATGATGGGATTTAGTTACTCCATTTACCACAACATTCTTATTATGGTTGAATTGCTTCGATCTTTCTTGGCTATTGGCCTATGTGGGTTGTGAGGTTTACACATGAATGGGATATTGATTGGTACCTTGATTTTGATTTGTTGAATTAATCTTGATGACTCCTTTATTGATGAGTTCTCGCTCAATCAAAAAACCTTTATCAATGATTTACTTGATCATATGTGCACATTGTAGTTCTAGATGGTAAGCTATCTCATTGTGCAAATTTTTGGTAAAGAAGTGGCTAATTATTTATTTGGTAAACTATGGGTGAAATGGCTTGTAAAGGATCTCCATCACTGTAAATAACTTAAAAAACTCTCACCATTTTTTTGCTTTACTTATGTTAAGTCCACTAATGAAATCTCATGCTTGAGATTATAAGAAAAGTGCTGCACAAACTTATCAAAAAGATTATCAAAATCCATTACTAAATTTTTAAGAAACTTCAAAAACCACTCCAAGGCTTATCCAATCAAGCTCCTTGGAAACAACAACAAAAAGTATATGTCGTTATATGCCACTAGTTGACATGCAACAAAGAATGTGATCAAATGAGCCTTATGGTCACCTTTCCATTTGTATTTATCAATTTTTTTTGGCTTGTATCTTGGAGGAAATAGTATCTATAAATACTCCATGTTGAATGGATAGGAACATATGTCATCCAATTTGAACTTTTTAGTTTGTTTACTAGCTTGAATGACAACAATTGCATCCTTCATCTGTTATAATTCTTGGGATAGGAAATTGGAAGGAATATTGGTTTGAGGGAGAATTTGGGTTTGGATAGATGTTTGGGAGGTCACAAGTGGAACAATTTGACCAGGGTATGATGGAGATACCTATTGGAGTACATTGGTTTGGTTGGGGAATGGACCAATAATACACATACATGGATTAAGATGTACTTGAAATTGCACACTTGGTTGTGTGATATTCTAGTTTGAGTTGGAGATAAAGGTTTGACTTGGAAGATTTTGTGGTTGGGATGGAGGGATATAACTATACTATGACTACTATGGTTGAAAAGGGACATGCTACCGACTAATCAAACCTGGTTGTTGATTGGGAAATTATGAACCAAGACCTTATCTTTGGATTTGTGGCAAATTTTTAACCAATGGTTGTCTAGTAGGTACATGAGAAACATGGGGACCTCCTTGTTGCATGAATCCCTGTGAGGAAGTGAAAGTAGGTTATAGATTTGGCATTTTTCATTGACCCATATTTGCATGTTGTTGACTATTCATTGCCTGGTTTTGGATTGGCATATTAGTTTTTGATTGAAGGGGTACGTTTGTCATTACCTAGAAAGGTGGAACATTAGTTACCCTGATTGAGGTGGCAATGTATTTGTCTTCTATTGCATTGATATACCATATTGTACCTATTGTTGTGGAATACTACTCATTGCTTGTTGAGGATGAGTAGGGTTCATCACATTGTATCATTGAGGCATGACATTAGCCATTATTTCATTACCTAATCCTATAGGTTGCACACTTGAGGAAGAAGTTGGTTGAGGTTGGGGTGTAAAAACTCCTACTCCTTGGTATGATGACCTATTCATAGGATTAACTACAGGTATATGTTTTTGGATAATTATTTGCATGTTAGTACCACTTTGATTGGGACTAGATGTTGTTTGCACATTGTCTACTACATTTGGCTCACTATTATGTGTATAAGCCAAAAAAACTTCTTTAATAATAGTCATATGTATCAAGTTATCTATTGAAGTGGTTTGTATAAATGGGTCAAAATTCAGATTTTCTTGTCCAGTTAACTCTATCAACACTCATGTTGAAGGAACTAGGTCAATCAGAGGCTTACTTACCATGTTCATTTGATTGAAATCACATGCTATATTTAGGTAGGTTTGATATGCTATCTGCATTTGGTCAAAGTGATATTCCATGATGTTTTTTATTTGATCAAAAATATTAGGATCTTGGTACGTTGTTTGGACTAGAGCCATAGGATTTCTAGAAGAAGCCTGTTGATAGTAAATGATATTTTATGGCACTCTTACTAGACCTGGTAAATTTTCATGGGGGAAGTCTACTGAAAACTTGGCCCCTACCTCTATGTTTCTAACCAAAATATGATCTTTGTTCTCTAACAAATGTCGCTCAAACAAAAATGGATCATACGTGGAAGCTATATTAGTAGAATATGACTGTTGAAGTACTGGCTCATCCACTGTAAGTATTGTAGTTAGGTATTATGTGGTTTACTCTTGGTCTTGTTCTAAATAAGGTGGTGTGTCAACCAGATAGTTAGCCAATGGATATTGGCTTTGTAGCCCTAATTGAGTATTATAAGAGGGATAAGAATCCATCTCATAAGGAATACTATCCACATAGGGGTCTTGCACCATGTCTTCCTATGCAACTACATTACTAATCCCTAGACTGTACATGAGTCCACTACGAGTGTAGGAATACATGTTGGGATCTATAGTCAATGCTTTTATGATAAAAGGCCAAAGAGTTCTACAAACTCTAAAAAAAGATAATGCCTAAAATAGATAATGTTCCAACTTGGTCTAGATTCATCAAAAGGATCAAAAGGTTCATGCAAAGTTTTGTGAGGAAAAAACCTTGCATGAAGTATCTAACTTTTCACTATTCACACAAAGATGAGCAAGTAAATGAACCTAAAAAAAAATGCCAAACTCTAAGATCGAAGTGTTTCAAATCAGTCTAATCTAGGAATTTAAAAGTTACTAGGTCTTTTGGCCAAATGCGGCGTCAAAAGATAAGCTCAAACATGGCATGCACTAGGACATTTGGCCAAACAATGCCAAAAGTTAGACATTGAAATAGATGAAAATTTTAATCTAATGGATTTGAAACACTTCTAACAAACACTAAGCATTTGATTCATGGACATGAACTTGATCAACTAGGTATAAGGTATGAAACAAAAGGCACTTTTAGAGATAGTTTATTTTCTCACAAAAAATGGTATAAAACTTGGTTCTTTTGACAAAAAAGCTAGGCAAAAGTGAGAAGTATAATTGTTTTAGATAAAATATCACAAAAGTACACTTGGATTGGTCTAAAAATGTAGGAGTAAATTTGGAACTCTATACAAGAGGGTCTATGAAACAATTTTCAAAATGTTTTGGGAAATGTAACGATGCTATACTACCCAAAAGGTGTGACACAAAAATTTGTTTCAAAAAATCTCTAAGGCAAAGATGTTTTCCTACAATTTTGACAACATAACACTACTTTTATTGACTCAAAATGTTGTGGTGCATAGACTCAAAGTGCAAGTGTTTATCGAAAAATGGCTTAAGTCTATCAAGTGATGACAATGATTATGAGTCTTAAATGCCTTCAACCCAAATTGGAAATTAAACCTAAGTTCCCTCAAGTTTAGTGAAAATGGTGAACCCACTTAACACATCCACCCTATGAACTTATAAAGGTAAAATTTCAAATTTAGATTATAAGTGAAGGACTTAAACAACTTTGGTAAAGGTCTAGACTCAATTGGGTACCATAATTGTGCCAAAGTGGATGATATGACTCTCAAGCTTTTTAATGAACTTTTGAACAAGGAAAATTGATGATCTCACATAGGCAACATAATGCCTCTTTGTTCAAAGGAAAATTTGGACTATGTGTTTAGTTTGAATTGTTTGTTTACACCAAGTTTTGACTGCAAATAAGACTTTAATCTAAGACAAGACCAACTAATTAACCTCTCTTAAATCCTAAACTGACAAGGTTGCTTGGTATTATTGGAATATATCAATATACATCATTTGAGAGGATTTTAAGTGTTTATCCCAAAAGTAAATATGCATTATATAGTAGGGTTTTTACACCCCCCTTCTCTCAAATGATAGTACTGTGACATAGACCTTGAGGTACACCTTGTACTAATAATACTTTCACAGCAAGTGGGGATTTGTCTAAGATCTAATAAGTTTTTAAATGATCTAGGGGAATCAATTACATAATGACTTTCATTCCAAACAATGCAAAAGAAAAACATAGATTTTGGGTATGTATCACTTGGCTTGTTGAAAAAAGGGCTAGTCCTTTTTGCAACCACTACATCCTACTATTCGCTCAGTGTAGTGCAATGTCCAAAGTACTACTACGTCCCCTGTGCAACTCCAAAGGAGCTGAATGAAGTCAATGTCGAGAGGTGAAACCCTGGGTCAAAGCTTCCCTAAAAAACTTCTGAGATGTGATGAAGTCCCCCTCGCAAGCCAAGTTTGCATAAACATAAAGAAAGCATGAAATAGAAAGACTTTAGGGTCATTTTCAAGGTCACCCAAACTTTGAAGAGTTTTTAGGGAGTGCTTTAGATGATATTCTTTCTAAGCCTTGGAATAAGCTTCTTGCAATAGGAATGGTGATTTGATTCCAAGGGTTCCCTATAGGGGACAAATGGAAGAGCATACACATAACATTTCTTTTTTTTCCAAACAAAAATTTGATTAAACAACTATTACAAATAGAAATTGATAAGTGTGTTTAATTTTAAGCCCAAATGAAAGTGAGGTGGTGTTCATTTGACCCCTTGGTCTTAGTTGCAAACTTTGAAATCATTCATCATAAACATCTAAAATTTTTAAAACACCAAAACAAAGTTATTAATTGATTTTTAAGAATGCAAAGGTGATTTAAACATGTTTTGAGCAAATATCAAGCTTGGTCCTGCATAAAAATGTTAGCATGTCCTTTAGCTTTGAAGATCTTTTTGGTTTGAAATAATGAGCTTTGGAAAAATAGATCTCAGGTCTATGTTTTTGGAAAAAATAGTGATCAACATCAGTTATATATAATTGATGATGGTTATCTTGGATAATCAAAATCTAACTGATGTGAGTTTTGCTAATTGACATCAGTTAAGCTATGTAACTGATGTCAATCTTACTTGTTGACAATAGTTACTGTGTAAAACTGTGGCAACCAAAAATGGCAAAATAAAGTTAGAAAATCAATTTGCAAGAGTTTGAAGGGTCCAAATAAATATTTTAAAGTTGAAAAATAATCTTCTAGTGTGAGATGCATCTAGTCCCATCAGATATGCCATAATGTGATCTATGAATTTGAATAAAGAGAGGATGGTTATTATGGTGTTAGTTCCAAAATGAAATAAACACACTAATATCATAACATCTCTAGGCCTAGACACTAGGGAGAGCTTAGTTAACAAAAAAAAAAGACAAACACAACTAAAAAGTAAGGACTAAAACACAAGAATTACTTCACCTTCCTTAGATGCTTCAAATGCCTTTATAGTAGTGGCTTGCTCAGCTTATGCTCATGAAGTCCTTGGCAATGGAAGCTTGAATACCTCCATCTCTCCTTGACACCTTTGGCTTGTGGCTTGGAATCAATTTGGCATGGTAAAACTAGTTACAATAGCTCCTTGAAGATATTTGTGTATTATAACTTTGCAGCAAAATAGCTTAGAAATGATGTTGTGAGGCCTCTTATTTATAGATTTTTGAGAATGTCTAGAATCAACCTGAACCATCCATCTTAAGATTGAGATGTGTGGTTGAGGATTAATTCAATTTTTGGAATTAAGTTTTGTAATTATTCTCATAATGACATTATAAGAAGGGGAAATTAAGAGGCATGGAGGGCATCATAAGAGGCATTAATGAGGCATGGAGGGCATGAATCCTAATGTTTATGGTATTTATGGCTTAGGGATGTCTTCCCAAAAAATGAGGTCATCTGATGATGTAGATATTCAATATTTATTTCCAAAAATAAGTATTCAACAAGTTTCCATGGAATTATTGATTAGGCCTTGATTTGGGTCAATTAACTCTTAAGCACGATTAAATAATTTGTGCACAAATTACTCAAATTGATTAGAATGCCTTGTTATTGGTCCAAAATTTGACTAGATTGGAATTGGAAGTCACTTTCATATGTGTTGGAACTGTAATCCCATTTAGGATGTTGCCAACAACAAATAACAAAGGCACATATCTTGTGCAAGAGATTTGATAGGAAAGATCAATCCAGAGCACCTAGGTGCAAAATTAACACTTTAACTTGGAATGATATGATCAAAGTTAGATGGCCCATAAATTGCATTACCCCATTTAGGGATACCCTGGCCAAAATCAGCACCTGAATATGTTAGTTTCACATAATTTAGCATGTTTTAGTGTTTTTAGGCCAAATTGTACATATTGGGTGGAAATTGGTCAAAAACTTGATTGGAGATTATTGGTGGCCAGATTTAGGTGTCTACAACTCCAGCATAGGATGTTAGGATTAGAAGTCTTTTCTTAAGGAAGGGTGGGAGGGGTTTGTATAGGATCAAGATCCTTCTCAACTTCACACTCTTTGTCAAGACTTTTATCCTTTTTATTTCCCCATGACTCCACTATCTTACTCTAGCTTACAACATTGGGATTATGAGTCTCCTTTTGAGGTAGTGGGGATGTAATGGGAGAGGGAAATTAGGGCTTGAATTCCACTTCCTTTGTTGCAAACATGGACTAATACATATGAATATTTGACAACTCAATTTTTCTATCAAGATTAGATTTAAAAATAAGGTTTCTCTTTTCAACTCTCTCTTCTAACTGATTAGGAGAAGGATGAATTTGATATCCTTGATTGGGCTTATGAGTGGGGATCAAATATGGATGATAGGAAACTTGGGGAAGTGGATATGAAGTTTGATAGGTTTGGTGAGGTTGCCTTTCATGAACTCCTAGCCTATCCTCTAAGGAAGAAAATAGGCCACTCACATCAAGCATCTCACTTGTGAGCCTTTGGCCCAAATCTATTGAGTGTGGAGCCCTTTGGGGCTATCACATGACCATAAGAATAAATTTTGGGGGCCTAAAGAGCTCTAAGGATGTGGGGAGAATAATTTGTATTGTTCTCCACATGTGAGTGGAATATTCCTTGTATTCCTAATTTTTATGTATTCCATATTTCAAGGAGTTAGTTGTTAGATGCCTTTTCCCATGTTGACTTCTTTGTTTTGAGGAAGCTAGTTGTTTTTTGGAAAAGAAAACTCTTTCCTTGTTGAGTGGAGTTGATTGTGATCACATGTTCATGGGAAAATGTGCCCTTAGAAAGTGGAGAAGATGAATATGGATAATTTATCCTTGGGAGAGCTTTTAGATAGGTTTGATGAGGTGGAAAATGGTTGTCAATGTTGGATAATGCTTATCTTGGATACGTATTTCACATTTTCTCCTTATTTTGTGAATTTTATTCATTTTATTATATATACAAGGTGTGGTGTGGCCTTAAGATGTTGATGGTTTATTTTCAAGGTGTGGCTTTGAGGATCAGAGTCAAATTATAGGTATTTTGCAAAGTGCAAGTGTTCATTATAGGGTGTGGTTTAGCAACTTGTGAGATACAAGTTATGTAGGTGCAAGTGAAAGTGCAATTTTTTGTGCAACACTTTCTATAGGAGATATCTCTATCTCTATGAGAGTTCATTATAATCTTGTTTTAGATTACTGATTTATTTGAGAACTTTCATTCATGGATGTAGCCCACATTGGGTGAACCACGTTAGATCTGTGTTATCTATGTTATTATTATCTTACTCTCATTTATGCTTTCATATTAATGGTGAATTAAGGAATGTTTTCATGATACATTTTATTGCATAGATTTAGATCTAGTTTATGGTAATAGTAGATCTAGATTTAGAAGTGTTTTATTCCTAACAACTAGTATCAGAGCCATTAGTTGTGTGTTTTGTTGAAGTGGTAAATCACATGAAGTCTATTAGCTTGAGTGGGAGCTATGGGACAAGAGATCAAATTAAGAGTTGAGAATTTTGATGGTAAGAATTTTGTTTTGTGGAAAATGTAGATGGAAGATTACCTATATTAGAAATAACTTCAACTCCCCTTGTAGGGGAAAGAAGGATAACTTGTAAGTATGAGTGATGCAGATTGGTCATTACTTGATAAGAAGGCATTAGGAGCCAAATGGTTATGCCTTGCATTTTATATTTCATTTAACATTGTAAATAAGATAAATACAAAATATCTCATGGATAAAATTGGGAATTTATATGAGAAACCTTTAGCTTCTAATAAAAAAATTCTTATGAAAAGGTTGTTTAACATGAAAATGTCTAAGAATGGTTCAATAACTAATCATCTTAACGATTTTAATATGGTTGTAAGCATGCTCACTTTAGTTAGAATTAATTTTGATGATGAAGTTAGAGATTTGCTAATCTTATCTTCTTTGCCTGATAGTTGAGATAGTTTGGTTATGGTTATAAGTAATGCAGCCCTTGTTAAGGGAAGATTGAATTTTGCGGATGTTGTAGGTGTGATCCTTACCAAGGAGATGCGAAGGAAAATTAATGGTGAATCATCTTTAGGTAATGATTTATCTATTTATATTAGAGGGAGGTAAAATTACAAGAGCAAAGGCAATCAAGGAAAGTCAAAAGGTAGATCTAAGTCCTGATCTAGATGCAAGATGATATGCTAGCATTATGAGAAGAGTGGACACTCAAAGAAGGATTTTTGGTCACTTTGGGATAAGAATGCTAACAAGGAGGAAATGAATGAGGTAAATGTGATATCAAGTAAATCATGTCAAGATGCCTTAATTCTTTCTATGGATAATTTTTTTGAATCTTGGGTATTAGATTCAGGGGCTTCTTTTCATGTCACCCCACATAGGCATTATTTTATTGATTATGTTCAAGAGAATCTAGGACATGTATATCTTGGTGATGATGAACCACGTGAGATAGTAGGGAAAGGTTATGTTTAGGTTAAGATGAAAAATAGGAACACATGGATCCTTAAGGATGTTAGACACATGCCTATGTTGAGACAGAATTTGGTTTCAGTGGGGCAATTGGGTAGTGAGGGATGTTCAGTATTGTTTATTGTAGATTCTTGGAAAGTTACCAAAGGTGCTCTTTTGATTTTGAGAGGTAATAAAGTTGGTACTTTGTATTTTATTAGTAGTGTTTATTCTATTGATTTAGTTGTTGTAGATGGAGATGAAACTATGTGACACTATAGGCTCAATCATATGATTCACATTGGCATGCAGATCT
The DNA here is from genome assembly GCA_037957365.1 of Torreya grandis. NCBI lineage: Eukaryota > Viridiplantae > Streptophyta > Pinopsida > Cupressales > Taxaceae > Torreya > Torreya grandis. Next base: position 1,447,711 of record JARHVA010002481.1, read on the forward strand.
TAATAGATAAGTTAATTGGATTAAAAGACATAGATCTAGACTTATGTGAAAATTGTGTGTATGGAAAATAAAAGTGGGTTAAGTTCCTAAAGGTTAGACCCATGAAGAAAGATCACAACTTATATTTGTTACACTCAGATGTATGGGGACCAACTCAGGTATATTCTATTAGTGGATCCAATTATTATGTTACTTTTATAGATGATGCAACTAAAAAAGTTTGGGTTTATTACATTAAAAAGAAATCTAATTTATTTGACACTTTTAAAAAGTGGAAAGCCTTAGTTTAGAATGAAATAGGTCTCAAGTTGAAATGTCTTAGATCAAATAATGGAGGTGAGTATTGTAGTAATGCTTTCTTTGATTATTGTTCTAACAATAGAATCCATAGGCAAAGGATGGCTCCAAGAAATCCACAACAAAATGGGGTATCTAAAAGGATGAATAGGACACTAATGGAATGTGCTAAGAGCATGAGGTTACATGTAGGGTTGCCTTTACAATTTTGGGTAGAACCAATTAGGATGATAGTATATCTGATTAATAGAGGACCTTCTATGCCTTTGGATGGAGGCATTCCAGAACAAGCTTGGTCTGGTAAGAATGTTGATTATTATTTTCATAGAGTCTTTAGATGTGAAGCATTTTATCTCATCAAGAAAGAGGATAGGATCAAGTTAGAGGCTAAATCAGATAAATGCACATTTGTTGGTTATGGTGAGGATGACTTTGGTTTACGTTTGTGGAGAATTAAAGATAGGAAAATATTTTAGTCTAGAGATGTAGTCTTTAATGAAAAAGTCATGCATAAGGATCAGTTGCAGGAACAAGATCAAGAATAGAAAGAGTACATAGTATTGGATGACATTTTGGATGGCAAAGTATCCAAAGATTTAGTTTAGGAACCTTCTACACAAGGACCCCAAACTCGTATGGTAAGAAGGTCTTCTAGGGTAGGAAAAGCACCTGAATGTTTTTCTCCTTTGAATTATTTATTACTCACTAACAATGGAGATTCAGAGTGTTATGAGGAAGCAATGCAGGTAGATGCCAAGTTCAGATGGGAATAATCCATGGATGAAGAGCATAAATCTCTCATGGAGAACCAAACATGGGATTTGGTTAGGCTACCTAAGGGCAAGAGTGCATTGTCGAACAAGCGGATCTTTAGAATCAAAGAAGAGGATGAAGGAAGAAAATGGTATAAGGATAGGATGGTGGTCAAGGGGTTTTCAAAACAATCAGGTATCAATTTTGATGAGATTTTCTCTCCTATTATCAAAATGACTTCTATTAAGATTGTTCTTGGTTTACTTGTAGTTGAGGATTTTCACTTAGAACAGTTAGATGTAAAAACTACTTTTCTTCATGGTGATTTGGATGAAGAGTTGTATACAAAGTACCATAGGGTTATGAGGTCAAAGGGAAGGAGAACTATGTGTGTAGACTAAAGAAGAGATTGTATGGCTTGAAACAAGCTCCATGACAATGGTACAAGAAATTTGATTGTTTTATGTTGGAGCAAGAATATCAAAGGTGTCATTCTGACCATTACATGTACATCAAATATTTTGATGATGGTTCCTTTATTATATTATTCTTGTATGTTGATGACATTTTAGTTACAGGAAAGAATATACAACATATTCATATGCTCAAGAAACAACTTAGTGACTCTTTTTCTATGAAGGATTTGGGTCCTGGAAAGCAAATCTTTGGTATGGGGATTTTTCATGATAGCAAGGATAGGAAGTAGATCTTATCCCAATTAGAGTATGTGAATAAAGTCTTAGAAAGGTTTAGCATGTTGAATGCTAAATCTGTTGGTACTCCTTTAGCAGGCCACTTTCGATTATCAAAGGAGTAATATCCTAAGACAAAAGCTAAAAAGCTCAAGATTTCCAAGGTATCTTACTCATTGGTAGTTTATAGATTGATGTATGCTATGGTTTTTACTAGGCCAGATATTGCCCAAGTAGTGGGAGTTGTGAGCATGTATATGAGTGATCTAGGTTACGAGCATTGGTAGGCAGTGCAATGGATTCTTCTATATTTGAGAGGAACCATTGATTTTGCATTATGTTATGGTGGATTAGATACAAATTTGCATGGTTATTTGGACTCAGATATGGTAGGGGATATTGATAGAATGAGAAGTATGATAGGATATATATTTACTATTAGAGATACAAAAGTTAGTTGGATTTCCATGATATAGAAGGTTGTGGCTTTGTCAACCATAGAGGTAGAGTATGTTTCTACCACAGAGGCTATCAAAGAGATGATTTGGTTACAGGAGTTATTTTGAGAGTTAGGGCATGAGTAGGAAGTTTGGAGACTACACAGTGATAGTCAAAGTGTTATTCATTTGGCAAAGAACTCCACTTTCCACTCGAGGATAAAACACATTCAATTACATTATCACTTCATTAGAACAACTTTGGATGAGAACTTGGTGAAGCTATAAAATATTCATACTAGCCAAAATCCTGTAGATATGATGACTAAGCTGGTCAAATTGGACAAGTTGAGACTATGTTTAGATTTGGTTGGCCTTAGGGTTCATGGAGTAGTGATAGATTTTGTTCAGGAGAAACGGTATCTAAATGGGATATTATTGAGTGTGGAGCCCTTTGGGGCTATCACATGACCATAGGAATAAATTTTGGGGGCCTAAAGAGCTCCAAGGATGTGGGGGCATAATTTTCATGTTCTCCACATGTGAGTGGAATATTCCTTGTATTCCCAATTTCTATGTATTCCATATTTCATGGAGTTAGTTTTTAGATGCCTTTTCCCATGTTGAATTCCTTGTTTTGAGGAAGCTAGTTGGTTTTTGAAAAAAGGAACTCCTTCCTTATTGAGTGGAGTTGGTTGTGATCACATGTTTATGGGAAAATGTGCCCTTAGAAGGTGGAAAATAAGAATATGGTGAATTTCTCCTTGGGAGAGATTTTAGATAGGCTTGATGAGGTGGAAAATGGTTTTCACATGTTGGATAATTCTTATCTTGGATAAGCATTGCACATTTGCTCCTCTTTTTGTGGATTTTATTCATTATATATATATATATATATATATATATATATATATATATATATATATATATATATATATATATATATATATATATATATATATATATATATATATATATATATATATATATATATATATATATATATATAGGGTGTGGTGTGGCCTTTAGAGGTGGATGGTTTATTTGTAGGGTTTGGTTTTGAGGATCAGAGTCAAAGTGTAGGTATTTTTCAAAGTGAAAGTGTTCATTACAGGGTGTGGTTTAACAACTTGTGAGATACAACATTGTGCAGGTGCAGGTGAAAGTGTAGTTTTTTGTGCAAAACTTTTTATAGGAGATTTTTCTTTCTCTGTGAGAGTTCATTATAATCTTGTTTTAGATTAATAATTTATTTAAGAAATTTTAGTGGTGGATGTGGCCCACATTGGGTGAACCAAGTTAGATCTGTGTTATTATTATCTTGCTCTCATTTATGATTTCATATTAATGGTGAATTAAGGAATGTTTCTATGATGCATTTTATTGCATAGATTTAAATTTGGTTTATGGTAATAGTAGATATGGATTTAGAAGTGTTTTATTCCTAACAACTAATGCATCTATCACCCTATGGATAAGATTAATAAGAACCTCTTGACCATAACCCCTTAGAGTATCAAGCTCCAACATGTACCTCTCATAACCCAAAAGTGTTTACTTGAAGGTAGTAATGGATGGAGTTGGGAAGTAGCTAGGTTGACTATGAGAAGCAATATTTTGAGGAGGCTAGCTATAGGATTGATATAACTCATGATTAGTTGAATATGATCATATTGGGGTTGACAATAACCATATTGTGGCTAGTACGCTTCATGGAAGGGATGATGAAGAACTTGCACTTGTTGATAGGAAATGGCACAAGCTTACAATGTCTCACCAACTTGAAAAGAATAGTAATCAACACCAAAATTAGACATGAAACCTCATTGAAAGCAAGAACACAAAGAAATGTTACCAAAAATATTCAAAAGGAAAACTAGGCTACTTAACCAGTCGATATATATTTGGAGTTGCCATTGATACTTGGATAGATGCCTCCAAAGGCTAATTATTGAGATACAACACCAAAACTCTCCTAAATTCTTCGACCAAGTGTCCCACCAGGAATGATTTTTTTTTTATCACTTGGATTTTCATCCTTTGAGGATATGGTAAAACTCTCCTCATCCAAGTGGCACAATAGAAACACCTCTAGGCTTGTGGGTATCCTAAGGATGAGGTCAATCTCTAGATAGGGCTAGCTCCCTTGATGTACCACTTTAGATCATAGCTAAAAAATAAATTTGGGGGTGAAAAGGGAGATGAATAACTGGAATAAAACTACTCTAAGGTAGGTGATGCACTAAATAACATGATTACTTCCAACAAATATCATGTTACACATGAGACCAAAGGACAAACTGAACATACACTTCTTCAATCTATGTCTTCTCACATCAATGTTACATTATGAAAATATGGATGAATTAATTAGGATAGGAGGACTAGACAAGAGGAATTGAATGGAACTATTGAATATACTAACTCACTTAGAACACTTCACATGCCCTGCAAGAAGAGGCTGTAAATAGGTGAAAGAATGAAACAACATGCTAAGGAATACATAGTTTTCACTAAGCAAGATTCATCATCAAATTAAAAACACTATGAAAATTAATGAAAGAGGTAAAAATAATTATTCTTATTGATCAAATGGTATGCATTTGACAAGAGATTTTCCATACTCAGGTGGAGCATAAAGTACAATGGCCAAAATGGCTAGTTCTTATAGAACTTGAGAGAGAGAGGAGAAGAAAGAAGTCCAAAGGTCACAATAACACTTATGAATATGATAAAATTAGTTAATTTTGCATGAGAGAATAATTTGTGACTAATCGTGAAATATAAATAAGCACAAGTGTCAATTTAAGGCATAAACTTCATGAAAAGTGTTATAAAACTCCTCATTTTGGCTCAAAAAAATTGCCTTCATGATTAGAACTATTTAAACACCTTATAATTGATTAGGACCAGGTATTATTATTGGGATTAAGTTTAAGGACATAAAAAATTCCTCTCCATGTATTATTTTTAGGCCTAGTCATCTGAAATCATCCAAAAATGAGCTATCATCATCTGTTATCAAGAAAACTCCTCTTCCATGCACCCTGCACACTTGTCCTCAAAATTGGATTTATTTTCTCATGAAAATACAAGTGAGGAAGTGGATTAAAATTTTAAAGAACCTATATGGCCTTATAAGCATCAAGGACACCTTAAAATCACCCCACTTGAATATCTCCACCCTTCTCACTGGCTTGTCCAATAGGCCAATTTTTACTGGCTGAGATGAAGCAATTGGTTTGGAAACTTAGGATTTTTTTATTGTAATTAAATTAAAATAATGATTTATAATAAGTCTAAATATTACCTCCAAACTTTATTTCATCTTCAAATTCCTCCTGTAGCCTACACTACACAAAAAATGGTAAAAAATACCCTATTTTTACCACGACAGTACAAGTTCAAACAACTAAAAATCATGGTAAGGAGATTTAGTGAGTCATATAAAATGTTAAATCAATTTCATAAGAAAAATATTCCACTATATTATCTTTCTAACTCCATTTTCACAAACTAGTCACTGGCAAGGGTTTACAAAGGTTTTAGCTTATTTTCACTCTTAAGGTACAATCATAAAGGTATGACATCCAAGTTGCCAAATAATTCCACAAATTCATAGTTTAAGACCTTTTATAAAATACCTAAACTCCTATAGATCCAATTCAAATCCTCAAAAAAGATGTGAGCACTTAAACTTGACCTATCAAGCTTCTTTTTCCATTTCTTGCAAGTCTGAGTTGGTTCAAGGTCCAAAAATGGCCTTCCTTGGTTTTATTTGCACTATAAAAGATTTTAAACCTACGTATTAACCAAAATAACATTATAAAATATGTTGAAAATAATATATAAAGCTATAATTAAATTTGACCTTGTATTTGAAAACTAGACCTAACTATGTCAAACAGGCCTAAGTGTCCTTGAAGCTCAAAATGGGTTTCTTGATTATTCCCCTAATTCCCAATGGATTAAAAACATCTAATGTAGTCCTAATTTTTTTTTTACATAGGATGTAAATCTCCCACATAGTTATAAATGAAAATGATCCATTGTTTGGGCTCTAGGCCAAATCCCTATCGTTAGGCCTGATTGCATTTTTGAGGTTCAAAGCACCCTATATGGTTTCATCCTATTTTACATGGTATCTCATGTTTATTTATATGTATTTAAACCTTTAAAACCTTCAAAAAATGTCTCCATATCCTCTATTTCATATTTTATACTTCACTCACCAAAACCTACCAATCTTGTATAAAGGGAAGTACCCCCTGTCTGAGACAAAATAGGGCTTACTTCCCCTATTTTCTCAGGATATATGAATATTTTATGGAATTATACCAGTTTTTAGTACATTTCACATAAAAAATAGTCTCTTTTTCATATGCATGGACACTTCAAAAGTGTGAAATTTTGAGACAAACTTGTTAGAAACTAGGACTGCATAGGGTTCCTTCAAAATGACTATGTGATGCATTGCTAGAGCCTTTATCTTCCTTGTCTCCCTATCATGGAGGGTATACTATGATATAAAGATTATAATTAATATTATTTAAACCTAGAAATACACTCAACCTCCAATGTTTTCTCCTCACACCTTGACTGGGACAAGTATGAGTTTCCATAACCTTGACTATACCCTGCTTATTTAGGGTTCCTATAGGTGATCCTATCTTGAATTTATCTTTGGATCATTTCATAAGACTTTAATTAATTATTCCATGGTTAATAATAATTTTTTGGTCCCATGTTCATCTTTCTTAGCTTAGATCATCACTTTAGGAATCAAAACCCTTCTCACTATTTGTAACAATCACCTATAATGGTTGTAGGTGTTCATATGGTTTCAAGAGGTCAGTATATGATTATTCACTTTTTTTAGATCTTGTGAGGTCAACATGGATATGGATAATGTGTTTCATAAGTCTAATTACTCATCTCAACCTCCTTTAGCTCTTCATAAGCACCTTAGATTCATGACTGAGACACTTCCTTAATAACCCATGTTGTAGGTTATTTTAGCTCATTGAGACTTGGTCAATGATGTGAAAATACTTCCATTTGAATCCAAAAATTTCACTAGAATTTACCTATACCTTTAGTCAAATTTAATGGGCTAAAAAACACATCAAAACCTCATGCTTAGGTCACTGTTTTCTTTCAGTCAGTTGACTATATTTGATTGCCTTGAAGGGTATATGTAGGTATATCTATATGTGATTCAAGCCTTATTACATGATTTATGTTCTCCTTAAAAATCCTCACACTATTACATTTATATAATTTTCCTTCCATGCCTAGAGTAAGGCCTGTCCTCAAGGCATTTAGCTTCAAGCTTCATTGTAGTCTACAGCCAACATGTAGGGTTACATATGAAGTAAAGGAAATTTGTAGGTGCTTGTTGGATCTTAGAGCATCACCATTAAAATTTTATTAATTAACTTTATATCATGGATGATTACTTTCACCTTTAACCCAAACTAATAATTCCAATACCTAGGTCCACTTATGAATGGGGTGAGAGTTAAAGCTTGTTGTAAGTGACTGTGTTTTATCCCTTTGTACAGACTAGTTCATGCTTGGTGAGTGCAAACCATATTCATTGCTCCTACTTGATGTAATTAATGGAAATTATATGTAACCTAGTTTAACAAATAAATCCAACCTATATTTAAGCATCAAATCCACCTAATAGTCCTAGACTTGATGTAAGTTTATTTTGTTGTAGACATCACTATGGGAAATTAATGTTTTGAGGAACAACTTGAGGGCTTAAGAAAACCACTCTCTTTGACTCAAAAACCTATCCTCTTTTGAAATTTGATATACCTATCTATAATATTGAAAAAAAATGTATTTTTAAGTCTTGTAACTCAATGAACTCATGCATAAGGACACCTAAAAAAGGGCCTGGACGTCTATTTTGGCAGTTTCGGGAATTTGTCCCAAAGTATCACAAATTTACTTGGAAGGTCTCCTTGAGGTTAAAATAGATTTAAATATTATAAAAATACTGATAAATGAATACCAAGCATGTTCAAACCTTAAAAACCTCTCAAAACACACATTTCATGTTTCTCTAAGAAAAGGCAGACCATACAACTGCTATAGATGACCATTTTATGCATTTACTTGATCTTCTTAGCTCTTAAAGTAAATATTTGGAGTTATATTTTGAATTTAATATGTTTTTAAAGACATATATGGGAAAAAATTCATAAATTCACTTCATTTTGAAACCATAACATTGGATAAAACACACAAAATTGGAAGAAATGTCTGCAACTCCACTCCTTCACTCCTTGAAATTGAGTTGGTTAGCTCATAAAATCAACTCCCAATATGAAAAAAATAATGGATAAAATTATATAAATGAATCAAAATAATGTGGAACCAATATTAGCAACTAGATTGTATGGACCTTCCCAAACAAGAGCAAAACCTATAGGGTACACAAATAAGCAGGCAAAAAAATACAGTCAGCTTCATGAGGATGGTTCATTAATCATGGGCCACAATTATTCAAAATTATTATATTTAAATTAAGGTATATGATTTTAATTTAACCTCCCCAAGGTGTTTGAGCTGAAACCTCTTGAGTTGTCCATACTAAGCACAAACCTGAAGGTCACTTTTGCTTGCCAAGAGAACTGAAAAAGGGGTAGAATAGTTTTAGGAAAAAATAAAACTTTAAGAGTAAAAAAAATGTGGAACTAAGCATGGGGAGTCTGAAAATACATATCATGATCCTTTCCCATGTGGCACACTTCCCAAGGAGCCATACAAGTGCCAAACTTCTTTTTTTTCAAGAAAACTACCCTTTTTCTAAGGAACCTACCACTTTTTAGTTGGTTTTAGTTAATTAAGACCTATTAGGACACATGGGATGTGACATCATCTTTTTTGGCCCTCACACTTCCCTATAAATTCATATAACTCATTAAATGCACATTTTTTGACCTCATAATGACCCAAAATGACTAGGACTAAAATGACTAAAGACCAAGGCTATTAAAACATAAATGACATTTATTAACCTATAAAACACCTTTTTAAATATTTATTAGACCCATAAAACATCAAAAAAATTAGGTTTTTACCTAGGGGTGCCCCAATTTGACCTAAAAGTCAAATTTGGTCAATAGTTCCCCCAACATTATTAAAATGGGGGAGGACCCAACACATCAAGTAGTTTGGACTATGATTAACATTGATGGCCATATATTTGGCATTATCAACATATATTCTCCCAATGATAGACTTGACCACTCCCTACTTTGGCAATCTTTGGTAAATGGGTTGCTTGTTATCACGTGGATAGTGTGTAGAGATTTAAATATGATTGAACACTCCCAATACAAGGTTGTGGCCCTCCCCATGCATTGATGTGTTGGTGAATATGAGGCTTAGTATTATTTAAAAAATAAATTGCGTATGACAAACCCTCTCCTTTGACAATGGAAATTTAACCCTACATCTTGGCTTATGTGGTCCAACTACCAATCTAGGCATAACCACGTGCTTAAACGACTCAACCGATTTATGATGTTAGAGCAAAATAGTTTTTCATTTTATAGAATTGATCACTAGCCTATCAACATCCACTCAGGTATTATTTTTTGATCCATTCTCTTATTTCTTGTAAGGTAGAATGGACCTCAGGATATTATAATGTGCCAGTAATCAATTTATCCTTAGTATTTCTATGTTGAGTCATGCTAGAACTATCTGACTAATAGAATAGATATATAACCTTTCCCCATGACCTACATATATTACTAACTAGATTAAGTGGTGGAACAAGGTCATTCTTCACACCACCTCCTTCTTCCACCACCATGGAAAATATGTCACCTAGAAAGCACTCAGAAAAGGCCATGATAAATGAGTTTAAATGGGTCTCTATCTCCCTCAAGATTGATCATTTTAATGTGTAGTTGTAACAACTTGTAATCTCTCTCAAACACCACCTTAAGGTGACAGACAACCATGCAGCCATAAGCACCCAAATTTGCACTCAGCTATGCTAGCTAAAACTTTATGACAAGGCCTCCATGGATTTATTTAAATCTCTGAAAGCTAATAAAGATAAAAGGAAAATTAAATCCATTCAATTGGATCAATCCTAGCTTACCTCTCAGTTTGATATCTCCTTGACCTTCCTTGAACATTACAAGCTAGTTTTTCAAGCTTAGTCTTTCAAAGTTGAGTGATCTTAGGTGATTTAAAATTGCCTCTATTTGGTGCATCACAAGCTCAAGCCAACCAATTAGTAGCTTTATGATTCCCTACTCACCTTGCAGGAGCTCACAAAGGCTTTGTATTATATGAGTAACCATAAATCCCCTAGCCTCGATGGTTTCCTATGTAAATTTTACAAAGCCACCTAGGAGTTTATTGGACTTGATTTACTACAAATATACAAAAAAACCTTATGGAATCCATCTCTTGGACCCATAATCAATGAAGGTAATATCAAATTCATTCCCAAATCCAAAGATACTAAACTACTTACCAATTAGAGGTTGATAACCTTATTCAATGTTTCTTACAAGATTCTTACCAAAGCCCTCACCAACCACATCCAACTCATCTTACCTACCATTGTTAGACTAGAGAAAACATGATTCATTAGAGGAAGTTATATTTTAGACAATATTATTGTGGTTTGGGAAGGTATGTATTGGGCTCATTACTCTCTTCATAGAAATATTTTTATTAAATTATACTTTGAAAAAGATTTTGAAAATATTGAGCGGTAATTTATTCTTGTCACGCTCAAGGCTCTTGACTTTAGCCCCTACTTCATTTATGTAGTGAAAAACTTACTTCATGATGCCTCAGCTTACCTCACCATTAATGGGCATAAAATTGAGGGTATTGAGCTCTAGTGGTCTATTCACCAAGGTTGTCACCTTACATTAGTGCTTTATGTGTTATCCACTAAAGCCCAAGGTTATCTCTTGGCTTCCAGAGCTTCTCAATAACTTATTGGTGGAATTATCTTCCCTAAATGCACCTCCCAACTCATCAATGGATACTTTATAGATAACACCTTCTTCACACTTGAATAAAAAGAGGCCACTTTTATTGAATCTATTTTATGGTTTGACACTTTATATCTAGCTTCTATCTCTAGCCTTAAATGGTGGAAAACCCAATGTTTTCATCAAAGTATGAGGCATATGCCTAAGTGGATTCCTAAGTATAATTGGCAATGGATTGATTAGGGAGAATAATTCAATTTCTTGGGAATCCCATTTTCTTTTGATAGTTTTCTAGTTGATCTTTGACAATATATCATCAATAGGATTGAAAATAAGATTGTGTATTGGATCATTAAGCCATTATCTGTAATGGACAAGTTCTAGATTTGCACCAAGATCCTGTCCACTACACATGTATAATATTAATATTTCTAGGATCCCTCTAAATAATTTTATGATACTCTAAAAAATCTCCTCAAATATTTCCTTTGGGCCAATTCTAATCAAGACTAGGGATTTCATTAGGTGGCATAGGACATTTACTGCCTCCCTTGTGATAAAGGTGGCATGGGAATCATTAACACCTATTGACAAATCATGGCCCTATGTGCAAAGTGGGTTGTTTGGGATATTAAGGGAAATTAATATTGGAAAATTCTTATAAGACATTATATTTTTTTGGGCTCTCCCTATGGTAATTTTGATTGGTAGAATATTGGCTTACAATCCCTCCTCATTACTACTATTCCTGTCAATATTATTGGCTCTTTTGTGGTCAAAAGTATATGGAAGGATTTTGAAGCATTCAAAACCCTATTGAAGTGGGTGGGGGATATTTTTTTCATAGGATTATATTTTAATGAACATAGCTTATGATGTTCCCCTATACTTATTACTTCTTCCATTCCCCTAGTTGAATTACTTGGTATTAAAGCTCTATGATTATTTTGAAAAGGGATTCACACTCTCTATGATTTGGTTAACTCTAGAGATTGGATTGCATGGCTTGAAATAAAAATCAAGTTTAAATTAAACAATGTAGACTTACCTTCTCTGGATTGCATGGCTTGAAATAAAAATCAAGTTTAAATTAAACAATGTAGACTTACCTTCTATTCTTCACATTCACATATTACTACCTGATGTTATGTTACATAATCTTAGCCTATAATCCCCAAGGGCCTAGTGGAAATACTAGAGGTGGAAATGTGATACACACTTCAAAAACTACTCTTCTAGGCTTATTTATTAGGTGATGAGTTTACTCTCTCTATATTTAGACAATCTCAATAGGTTTTGGGGCCTCCTTTACTCTCTCAAGACTTGGCTTGCCCATCTGGATCATGTGTTGTACCTTAGCCTGGAGCTTGAGCTGGCTCATTTATTATGGTGTTTAATTTACCAAGGACTCCCCCTCAATGAGTGGCTCTTCCACCTACACATTACCCAACCCTTTTATCCAACTTGCAAGCATCAATAATCCTTTAAACATCTATTTTGGTTTTGTCCAAAAGCATAGTCTGCCTGGTATTAGATTCATTCATTAATTTAGCCTTATCACCCTAAGCCTTTCTCTTGGTGATAGGAATTCTTTAGGTATTTTTCTAACTGGCTGACCTATATTGCCTTCTTTTGGCAAATTTTCCATGCTATTATTCTATTTTAGCTATGGAAAGCAAGGAACAATATTATTTTTAATCATAAGGCCCATGGAATTTCATTTTTGTTAATGAAAAGGTTAATATTATTTCATCAGTTTATTTGCATATTCAATCCCAAGTGGAAAATATGGTTATGGATCTCCACCACTTACAGGAGCTCCTCAACCACTAGGGGAGTGCCTATTACACCATGAGTAGAGTTATGCTTGATAGCCAACCCTGTGGTCCATCCTCTTCTTAAGTCCATAGAATCAGAAGTCAGTCCATAAGAAGTCACCACTTTTCTCCTCACTCTCCCCCAAGGGATGGTTGGAGTTCTCATGACAAGTTTGATGTTGGTCCTTCACAGTGATCTCTGTTAAGCATTTTTATTCTTATATAGTTGACTGATGGTTGGTTAATCACTCTTCATGATGACCCCCTGAATGGTTAGAATTCTTCAAAGATTCTTGATGTGGAACTACTTGCTTGATTAGTTCTTACAAAGGATGATCCTTTACTTTCAACTCCTTAGGTAGTGTCCTATGCATAAAAGTTCTATTTTATTGTTATTTGTAGTTTCTTGGGTTGTGCCTTGATTGACTACTTTTTCTATTTTGGAGTTGGATTTATCTTCTGGTAAGGAGTTTGAGTTGTGATTTGTCTAACTAATTTACTTTATAACCTTCTATAATTATATTTTTTTATTAATATAATGTGAAGTGTTCCAATAGTAAAAATATTAAGTTGATGTTCTACGTTTGGAAATATAATTATGAATTAAAGTGAAAAAGTATTATTTTTCATTTTTATGCAAGTTGAAAAAATCATTTTTTACATGGAAGAATGGTTTTTTATTTAAGTGTAGTTAAGTATAGTTTTTCATGGTATAAGAAATGAGCTACCGATGAGCATGTTACAAAACTTATATCAATACATGGCCCTGATAAATAAAAATAAGACAATGAAAATGGAAAAGGAGACTATGGTTCATATGGTGTTACTCTATCAAAAGGAAACCTACATGTACATCCTTTTGAGTCAAATTTGAGTGGTATAATTATTCCATGTATTTATAAAAATATGATGGATGATGAAACCATCAACTTGATGACTTTTATTATAATTTTCACAATGATTGATGACTTGATGGGACTATTACAATATTTTTTATTGATGATTAGAATCATTTCACTCCTACATATTTAACAAGAATATATCATGGTCTCTTTGTCAACCTTGATATTTACATCACTGGTGGCCCCTCTTTAAACTGCACTGATGTTGAAGCATTGCAATCCATGGGTGTCTTTCAATTGCTTGAGTTTCCATATTTTTGCATAGTGTGGTGCTAAAAAGGTTGTGTATTATTTTATTTCATCATGGTGTATTTTACCTAGATACATAAAATGTTATACACATCCATACATTAACTCTTCACCATTTTACTACGTTAAATTATAACCCAACTCAAAGAGTCAAGGTTACTCCACTTGAGGACCTCGATGCCATCCTTGAAATATTGTGGAAATTTTTACTTATTGAAAATATCATCTAGAGATGAAGGGGAAACTTGGGAGTCAATTTTGATAAAATGCTGGATGACAAGGTAAGCCTAGTGATTTGGTTACTTGCAACAAATTTATTGAGCTAGGCATGATGTGAGGTGAATACCATGAGTGGTACCTAAGTAGGGTATAATATTAGGGGAAAGGGTATCCTTTTTTAAATTTTATAGTATGTTTTGAATGGCATGGTTGTAAATTCCTACGATGAATTAGATAAAAGGAAGTTATTTTATTGAGAGTCCCTTTTTATTTTGTATATGGTGTAATATTTGAGATTTATGTGTGGAAAAGATATAATTGATGCCACTAAAGTGACTTTACATATGTTTTTTCACTTGTTTTATCCATTCTATGCTACACATCACACACTAGCATAACATCGATGGCTAATGGACACATGGGCCAAGGTTTTCAAGAAATTTTTGTAAAATGTTCCCTACATGACTAATGAATTGTTGGAATTATTTTGTTTAGAGGTATAATATGATCTTAAAGCATTTTTTTTGAAATATTATCCATAGAACAAAACCTTATGTTTCCTCCTCAATAGTTTTCATACATTATAGACACCAACTAGGTACATATAGATATATAATGTCAAAAAATTAATACATAAATACTTACAAATGTGTTTCCCACATAGTGGGTTTGAATAGACTCTAAGTATACCATTATACTCAATGCATATGCCCAAAAAATCATTGAGGTAGATGTTACCAAGTTTTCCAGTGTACCCTATGAGGATTAGGGTGGCCTATGTGGTGTGAATGTTGAATATTAAATAGGGGAATAAACCATTTAGTCACTACACTAATTGTAATTGATCATCTTGTGCATGATCCTTCTCCATTTAGTAATTGTGGTTAGATTTTAAGTGTTCAGTTTTGGTTCCTTAATCACATGTTTTTTGAATCACTTGATTTGGATACTTCCCCAAAGTAGAATAATAATTCCAAGATTTATCTACCACCATAACCTCAAAACCCATGTGTGTGTGTATCAATTGGATGACAAAAATACTATGGATTTATCTAACATTGATATTTGTGTCTCTCTTTTCAAGAAACCTTCTTCTTCCTAGCTAGTGAAAGTACCAAATAATGATTGAGATCCATGCAAGGGGAAGGCGGTTACATTTTATTTAGTGCCACCTAGTTAAGTAAGAATATTTTTTTGATTTTTTAAAGTAGATAATTCAGTCACCCCATTTCTTAATTAGTGTTTTGGTCACTTTTATAGACTTGTCAATGATTTCCTAAAAAATAGTTAGAAATGCTAGTTCACTCTAGTTCATTTATAGTTCACTTTGGTGTACTCTAGTTAAGTTTTTGTGTACTTAGTTGAGTCTAAATAATTATCTAATAATTACCAAAGAGGAATCAAGTGGTTTATTTATTATATTACTTAAATTAAAGATAATTTTAGTAATCTTTATTTAATTAGCTTAGTTATAACTCTCAGTTGACTAAGATGACTAGTAGTTGTATATTTGACTTTACTATTAAAAAAAGGCTTCTTGCATGATGTCAAATTCTTTATAGTAAGTTAAATTAAGTTAAATTATTCTATTTTTAGTTTATTTTAAGTTCACTTAGTGGTCTAGGAATATTATATTATATTATATTTTCTAATTTAGACTTAACTTGCAATGTAAGTTATCTTGTAATAAGCTTATTTTAGCTTTCTTTATTAATAAGATTTGTAGACAAAGGTTGTGTAATGAATTAATTAGAATTGAGGAGATTATTGTATTTTTTATATTTGATATTATTTTAGTTATATAGTATTTTAGACTAGTAAACATATCTTTTCAATTTTGAAGCTATTCAGGACACTTTTTGATCAACAATTTCACTCACAACACTACTAGTTTGACAGTTAGTAATTATGGGATAGTTTTGTTGATACATAGATTCAATTTTAGAGAGAAAAAAATTTGATTTTAACTCAATACAATAATTCAAAACTTTCATAAAGTATCCCAAAACCATGTAAAAAGTGAGAGCAAAATAATGAGAACTAAGTCAAAACTTAGTGAAAATTCCATGAATAAGCTTTAAACAAATTTAATTTATTTGTATAAGTCCAATATAATATAAGCCATAATTTGATCATTAAACAAGATTTTGAAAAGGAAAAGACAAATTGGAGAAAATTTGCACAATTATATTCATGAAGTCTCAGATTTTGTGATTATTTTTCTATTTTAAAGTGAGTCCCTATTTTGAAAAAAAAGGGGAATGTTGGTCACAATAAATAACAACTTATATGGGTAAAACATTGTTAAGTGTTTAGAACTCAAAATACCAAGATTTAATTTAGATACACAAAATAGACCATGCGAGAAAAAAAGTCATATTTTTAGATTAAAATGTGATATTTGGGTCAATTTCAACATATAACATACTAAGTTTCAATACCTTCAAGAAGTCAATTGTGTATGAAAAGTGATTAATTTACCTTTACCATTGAGGTTTTGATATAACATAGAAGTAACCTTCATGATTCAAAATTCTAAAAGGTACTTTATTTTATTCATCCATTAGCTAGGGGGGCAAGGATTGGGCATTGATCTACTACCAGCTAGGTATCTATAGCTCTGAGAAAGATACCATTGGCTCCACTATAAGCCTTACTCCATTTCCATCTAGGTGGGAAAACTTGGGATGGAGGTTACTCGAATCACCCTTTCTCAGGAGAAGGCTTTTAATTGTATTTTTATTTTCATATTTTTTTTGTTTTAATTTTTATTTCATTTGCTTAAAGATGGTTAGAAACTAGAATAACCAAGGTTAAGGGATTATTTCAAAAAATTCTATCATAAAGGATCCCTCTTCTATTATTTCATAGACCTCAAGGCAATGCATTAATGTGTTAAAGTGTAATATTTACCTCTTTTAGTAAGAAATCCATTCTTAATTCACATGTTGATTCTTAAAATAATTATTCCATTTCGACTTAAAAATATGAAACACTCTACCATGGCATTGAATGTTTAATTACAAACTTTAAACTCTTTTCAATGGATTCTATATACACTCTACTTTGATCACTTTCATGTTGAATTTGTAATCATAACTATTTTTTACATCAATGCATAAATTAGGTCAAAATGACTAATACCCAACTTTACCTACACACTTGATGTGTATATTCTAAAATATATTGTGGCATCTTTGATTGGGGAAATACATTATTGGGATCTTTTCCTTTATTTTATCATGACTTATCCTAGTCATTCGCCTGAAGAGAATAAGTAATCCAATGATCTAGTGTGATGGCATAACACACAAGAAATGATCTCACATACTCACCTAAATCATGCAACTTAAGATTAGTTCTCATTAGTTCTATCTAGGGTGCTTAAACATGCAGATAGTTATAAACATAAAAATCATAATATAGCTAATCTTAATAATTTATTTATTCCATACTTAAGCTAGTCATCACATAAAAAGATAGATGTAAATTATGAACAAGAGTAGTAGTCCCATTAATTTCATAACAAGATTAAAAAAGGTATTTTAGAAGAACAAGTATTCTATCTCATTACATAAAAAATATCACCATACGTATGTCTCAATACACATCAAGATCATGACTAAGATCAAGATAAAAATTAAAAAATCACAATTACCAATTGCCTCCCTAAGTAAAACTAGGGGGTATTTACACATGGTTTTACCCCAACCATTATGTTACATTATTAATATGAAAGTGATAACTTGCCAACAACAGGTTCCCCCTATATACCCTCAATATGTTAAATATTCATTATCATACTCCTATCTTCTCTTGAATCGGTGTTAGGTTTGCACTTGATTATTCTCCTCTGATGCTTGCATGAACTATTTCTTAACCATCTATGCTTTTTCTGCCCTTTTCCAAGTCATATGCTATTATTCGAGTCTTGTATCTTTAGTTTCTCTATGTTTTCTGAATCCTTGTTCCTCACAAATTTCTTCTCTCATGATAAATCCTTTTCTACCATATCTCTCCTATTCCTTGGCTCAATTCCACACCTTTATCTTTAGTGATATCTTTAAAAATTACTTAGAATAAATCAATACAAAATTTAGGGTCCAACATGTACCATATCAGATCATCAACCACACTTAATTTATCTTGAGTCATTTTTATTTTACAAGTGACATTCTAGATCAATTAAGTGGAACAATCATTTTACTTTTAACTTTGAAAGAATCACACAAAATCAATTTAGGATTGCTTAGCTAATTAATTAAAATCAAATGGTTAATCTATCTTTAAGTATAAAATCCATATATTTTTGGAAACTCTAGATTCAAATAAATCAAGAAGTTTAATTATGACATAACTTGGAAAGTGGTTGATTATTTTAATAAAAAATACCCAAATATCAAACCTTACACATATCAACATTAATGCACACAAATATCAAACTTTAATCCCATGATTAAATTAAAGTAAACTCAACCCCAAATATTAATGGAATTAATTCTCTAAATTAGACTAAACCTCAACCACACATCTTGACCGTCATCTAATAGTTGAAATTGATTTGAGAAGTCTATAAATACAAGGCTCATTTACCATTATAGACAAGATTTTTTTGTGCAAACTTCCTCTACCAAATTATTAAAAAAACTTCATCCATTTATTCCAATCTTCATCAAAACATGCATAGTGCAAGGAGAAGTGCCATAAGAATGATGTTATGACAATAATGAATACTCCAAGCTCTACATCTAGGACAAACAAACATGTATCTCGATAAACTAGAGATATATAAAGAGGAAGGTGAATTCATGTTGTTTTGTCTTCTTTATGAATTATTTATCTCTTCCTTATCCTTTCCCAATATGAGGACATCTGCTTGGATTTTAGGTTTTAAGTATTAAAATTTTATTTTATACTAATGACAAAAATAACTTCCTTGTACTCATGTGTTTACATATGGCATGCCCAATGGGACCACACACCCCACAATCCTATTAAGAAAATTCCATCATCCTCTAATTTCAAAATTATATCACTTTTGAGCTTAATTTTTCTTCTTTTCTCTTAAATTTTCTATTTTTATATTCTCTACATATCTACAAGAATGTTATGTGTATTAGTGAATTTTATTCCCATAATCAACAATATCATTATGTAATATCAATATCGCTTTTCCCCTATTTCTATCCCTATGAATTTTAGGAAAATGATGATATCACTCTATGTATCAATGGTAATACTTTGTGTATCATCAAGAACACTCTCTACTCCATTCAAGATATAAATGATGATATCAAAAACCTTAATGGTGGGACCATTCTATATTTAAATGATAACATGATGCATATTAGTGGAATAGATCTATAGAATAATGACATAATGAAGGAAAAAATATTCATTTTATTCCTATCTATCATTTTAAAATTAGTGGGAATGCCCTATTTAACAATGGTATCACCCTAAAAATTAGTGATATCTCCCTACTAATCAACATAATCATGAGTTTCCCATTTGTTTTTTTTTTTGTCTATAGAATGATGGGATTGCCCTGTTAAATAGTGGGATTACTTTGTGTTATTTTATTATGATTTAAACACATAGCTATTAAAATTTATATTCTTTCCAAAGACCACCTTTGAAAAATTTGCTTGCTTTCTTTCAGTTGTTTTCTTGCGAGCTAAACACTTGCATTTGGTGTTCTAAAAAAATTGTTTACATTCTTTCATTTGTTTGCATGTTTGTTTACTCATGAATAATCTATTATGCATAATATCTCCCCTTTCTCCCTTGAGGGAACCTAGGTGATAAAAACATAAATTATTATTCTCCCATTTTCTTCTTTATTGACTGTGTAGGGTGGATTTCATCTCCTTCTTGTGAGTTCTTAGGGTGTGGTGACTAGGGTTTCATCACCCTCTATATGTACCAACCCTATATATCTAATGGGGGATATAAATTGAGGTAAATTATCATTAAGAGCATAAATAACTTCCCCATAAATGGTTTCATGATATTAAGGGGTTTATCCCTAATGATATGCTATTAAACATCACCCTTTGAGTGAAATTTTTTGGTAGCACTTAACTAAGACATTTATGGCTGAAGTGGTCATGAAGGGGATATACCCTATTTTTAATTTCCTATTATTTATTCTTATCCAATATATTTTTATCCATATATACTAGAAGGTATATTAGGGATCATTTAGAAAAGCCATGCCAAAATTTTAGATTAACACCTTTGGCCATAAACAACTTGTTATGTGATGATAACTAACCTCTCCCAAGATTTCATGATGTACCTCTTGAAGTGAGGGTTAGGTGAAATTAATTTGTCATTGATTTAAGTAAGGTAGTTATGTGGACCACACTTCAGTTGCACACATGTTCTTCAACTAAAGATAGGGCTTCTTCTAAATGCATTTTGTTGATTGTTTATTGTCTTATATCCATTTTGTGTGACACATATTACACACCAAACAAAGTTAGAAATGTTTTAAGTCCAAAACATTACAATTTTAAACTTAAGAGATAATGCATTACTCTATGTAATTTTTAGGTTATCTTTATTTCAATCTAAGTGTTATGTTACCCATTTGGTATGATACTTTATCCCCATTATACCATTATGTTTTATATTATAAAACAAATCCAAATCTGGTTAGTTTGAACTAAAGTCCAATTCTCATTCAAATCAAAATTAGGTTCACTTTGAATAAAAAATCTAATTCTAATCCAAATTTAAATGAAGTCAATTTTTAAAAGTCAAATGAAGTCAAATTCCAAATTCAAACAATGTCATATTTCAAAAGTCAAATGAAGTCAAATTTCAAAATTCAAACTAAGCTAACTTTCAAAAGTCAAACAAATTCAACTTTCTAAATTAAAATTAAGTCAACTTTTAAAAGTCAAACAAAAGTAAACTATAACATCAAGTTAACTTTTAAGGTCAAAATATGAATCAAAGTCAAAGGTTAAGTCATAATCAAGAATTTTCAATATTGTGAGATCAAATTTGGTTAAGGCACGTTAGCATATTAACCTTGATCCTTTAATTATTTCACTACAACCTTTTGAAAAGAAATTCAAATAAAACATCATTCTAATTTGACATGCTTAAATTGGATTTCCTACCTCAACCAAGAAGTATTCCAAATATATATTAAGATACAACTTGGCATCAAAACATTTCTCAAAAATTCAACAGTCAACTTTGAGTTGATAGGTACAAATTTACACATTTTAAAATTAAGTCAATTCAAACTTCCCAACTTGACTCAAAATAAAAATCATTAATCTAAATAACCACAATATACAAGAAGTAGGGATACATATTATAGATGAAATTTGAGCTCTATATGGATTTAACAATGTAACTAATTTAAACCACTCAAATCTCAAACCACTAAGTAAAGTATAAAGCCATTAGAACTAAGTACAATTAAATGAACAAGATATTCAATAATAAACTTAAATAATAAAGCTAAATTCTTTAAACCAAGATCAAACAGAAATAAAATAAAAGGATTGGGATATGGATTACCTTGACTCAAATTTTTGACATGGATGCTTGATCAAAGGATTATTTATGGGGGATTAGATTGGCATGGATTTGCTATGAAGATTTTAGTTAGCTCCAATGGAGGAGTGGCCTTGGTTAAATAGAGGTAGGAGGGAAAGATCAATAGTTTAGGTTTAAACTTGGTTGAGGGAGATCAAGGGTGGAGAATTATCCAAGGAATTTAAAATTCCATGGAAGCCTCTAGATTTAGAGGCTTCTAGAGAGGAGGATTAAAATAGAGAGGTTTCTAGAATCTTCCAATTATAGAATCCTCCTAGGGATTAATTAGGCTTAAGGATGGGTTAGATGGGTATTAGGTAGGTGATTAGGGACTAGGGGTGTAGGATAGCCTAGGGGTAGACTAGTGTAGGTGGATAGGTGGGTCATGGGAATTAAAAATTCCCAAATAATAGGTAAGTAGGATTAGGATAGGATAATGAGGATTTAAGAAACAATAATTGATTGGAGGGGATGAATAAGGTTAGAAAATGAAGAATAATATAGGGGAAATTAGATAAATGACTAGGAAGGGGAATATATTAGTGGGATAAATTAAATTAGTGTCGACTAATAAGAATATTAGTGACAATAATGTAGGTGAGTGAATTTAGGTGCATACATTTTGCCCCTTTTTGAAATGGAATTATGAGTAGAGTGAAGTGGAAGGAGTAATGGTATTTCAAAAAAAAACCCATTTCATGGATGAATGTTAGTAGATGTGATGTTAGGGGATATGATTCCCCCTCAAGGGGACATGTGAGGAAGAATGAAACAAATGGCCACTCAAAAGAAGTGAGGGGTGGGATGTGATGGATAGAGAAGGGGATGGGATGGTAGATGTGAGACAAATTAAGAAGATAAAGTTGACTAGATCAATGAGATACAAATTGATGATTCCCCTAGCAAAGACACATGTATAGGGAGTAAAGATGATGGGTGTCATGGTTGTTGACACATCCCAAGGGGGAATCAACCATAACATGATGATGAAAGGATTAAAAGGCCATAAGATTTAGATGTATCTAAATAAAGTATGCATGAAAGGGAGAGATATATGCCAAGATAGATAAACATTTGATTAATTATGGGTTTAGTTCAAATTTAAATCAATCAATATGATGTATGTGATGATAGAGAAGAAATGATATGATCGAGTGACCAAAAGACTATATTTCATCAACTCAATGAACCATAATATGATTAAGGATGATGCCCATATCAAGGAAACATACTAGGGAGTGATAATTAATTAAATCATCAATGATTAATTAAAGAAAATATGGAATTTGTGATTTATCATGCCTAATCAATAGGTGTGGGTGATTGACAAAAAGTATAGGGAGATGATTATGAGGATGGGGATTGATCAATTAATTGATTAGTTATTGATTGATATTATGGCTCAAATATTTTAATGATGCAAGGATTTAGGATGATGAAATATAGGATATATGTGATGATGAATGATGGGGAAAGATGAGATAGTGGGCGAGCTATCTTTGGGCACCAAAAAGTGGCCAAGTGTTGCCTACATAGTTTGAAAAGGCCTCAAACTAATGTAGTTATGACTAGAGGATATATGATAATGATTTATTAGAGTATTATGATGATGATGATGATGATAATTAGTGATTATAATATTATGTTAGTGATTAAAAGATATGACTCAACATATGAGATAAGGACAAAACATTGGATGTTAGCTGAATGGGTTACAAATATTGGATTAGTGATGATTAGATAGATGATGAGGTGTATGTGATCAAGACATCATAAATTTCATAAACATAATCATATTATAATCAATCCAAAATATATGGCACTTGGAAGTATGCCTCATTATATAGACATAACCAAGAGGACATGGTGCCAAAGTGCATGGGCAAGTAATGAACTTTGCATCCTTGAGAGCACTTTTTGTGTCCTCATAACATCCTCATTCATTTCTCAAAAATACATGATTTAAAATATAAGACAAGTTAGATATATACATGATGTAGACAAGACAAACAAAGAAAATAAGTAACACACACAAGTATCTACATGCAGTATGATAATGTCTTGTCTAGTGATGGGATGGAGGATGAGTGATTGGATGATGCGATGGGGAGTGGTCAAAAAAGGTGATTTAGAAAGAGGACCAAGGATTAACAAAAGACAAAACCCTGTAAGAGTCTAATCTAGTAAAGAGATTAGGATATGATGGGATCAAATACCTTTCACACTATCAAAATAGTGATTGGATGGGTGCTAGGTATGGGGAGGAATTGGTATAGAAGTGATGGGATCATATACCTTTCAAACTATCAAAATAGTGATTGGATGGGTGCTAGTTATGAAGAGGAAATGATAGAGAAGTGATGGGTACTAGAATAAGTTCTTTGTCAAGGCTTATGTATGTCAATAATACTTAGTCAAAAGGTTGATAATAAAGAGAGGGAGGAATGGGTGACCACTTGGAATTGGATTTCAAGACTAAATGTGGTATAAAAAGATGGGAAAATATGAGATATATGTGACTAGGGGATGGGGTATAAGACAAGACATCATGGATAATTTTGAGCTTTTCAAATTTTATGATTTTTAGGGTTTTTGACATATTTAAAATTTTAGGGATTTTATGGAATATGTATGTACAATGTACAAATGGGGTTACTAGCAAAGGGAATACCAAGCCTAACAACTAGGATGATGATGGATGGGATGATAAAAAATGATGAGGGTGAGGTGATGAGGACCAAGGACGAAGGGATTAGGGATTTCCAATCACCACATCATAAAAGAACCAAATATTTAATTTCTTTAGTGTCCCTTGGAGGATATGCCAAGATGATTTGAGAAAATTTCTCAAGACACCTTCCTCATCCTTATGAAATTCAAGATGTGAAGAAATGGAAGATATGATGGTGGGTGATGGATATGAAGAATGGATGGAGGGGATGGATAAGGGATGGATTGATGAGGATAGATGGATTTTTCCCCCAAGTGTTGAGGTGTAATGTAGATAATAAATTATTTTACCATGACATTGAAAACTAATTTTCATCATGGTACTTGGCCCAAGGTGCCAAAAGATTGGTTTTCACCATTAGAGATGAATGATTTTTTTCAGATGACATCTCAATTATTGGAGGAGGGAGAGATGCAAGGTGTGGAAATTTGATGGATTATTTATCCAAAACCTATTTTGGAAATGTCTGATGTGAGGACAATGTTGTCACTGTTGGATGCATTGGGGTTCATGTGACCTTCAGTGATTCTTGAGGGACACCCTTCTAGGTGTCTAGACTAGGTGTCTTTGTTACCCATAAGAGAGATAATGCTACCCAAGAGGGTGATAGGAGGTATGGATGTGATTAGGTATTGATGGGGATGTATGAAATTTGAATGGATGATAGGACTTGATGGGATTGTGGGTTCATGATAAGATGATGTGATGAGTGATGGAGGATTAGGACTAGCAGTCACATACATCATTAGAGATGTTGGCCATTATTCATTTGATTGGTGTCATATGATAAAAGATTGAAAGAGATCCAGTACACTTTGACTTTGACATTCATCTTTGATCTAATTATTTAAAGGATGATCATCCATATTAATATTTTTTTTGATGTTATTTTAATTTACTACTGGGACTTGAATTTGACTGACCCTTGGTGCTTGATTTTGGGATTCACCATGGGATTTGATTCTTGACTTGATAAATGATTGTGATTTAGATGGTTCCCTAGTGTCTGATATTGGGCTTCACTAGGGGAAGACTCTTTTGGATTAGGATGATGATTTGATACTCTATGATTTTGATTGATAGGATCAAAGATAATGTGATCATGATTTATGACTTTTTGGCTATGGTCTTAAATCATTGTAATTGTGGCACACATTATATTGCTCAATGAATGGTCCAATGATGTATGCCCCTATTTATCCCTATGGAGGGAGGTGATTAAATGATCATTGATAGGGAGAAAAGGGTCCATGATGGATGAAGGTGGTGGTGAGGGAATGATGAGATCAATGAGTGGTGATGGGGTAACCTAGTCTTCATAGGGGTTCCTAAGAGACCTAGTTTTGACATTAGAATAAATCTCCTCAAGATCAACAAAAGGATCACTAGGACTAGCTATAGTAGACACATCCAAAATAAGATCAGATTTTCTTCGACAATATTCAATGGATAAAGCTTGCAATAATTTTGTTATGATTTCATCATCCTAATTGGGATCTAATGGTATGCCTAGTGATGGATTAGAGGTACCTAGATTAGAGGCATTCTCAAGAAGATAGGCATTATCAACATCGATGAGGCATGATGTTTTTGATAAGGAATATAATTTAAATCTTGGTGTTGTACATGATCCTGATGAAGATAGGACTTCCAATGCTAACTCCAATGTACAAGATGCAATGCTACTAATAAAAGGTTCATTATCCATGATTAACCTCTCATGTGGGATTTGATGTGATGGGTGAGAAAGAGATAGAATAAGAATGATGGAGTTGGCAAATAGAGGGTCATGGAAGGATTCATGAGGATTGGGTTCATGGGGAATAAGGTCATTGGTGATGGAGGATTTGTCAAATATGGGGGGATCATGGAAGATGGATGTGGTGTCTTGACCTTGACTTGGAATGGGAAGTGCTTGATCATGATTGGGAATAGAATTTTGGCATTCCTCTTATTGTTCACCTAGGGATCTAGACACATCTAGTTCATCCTTGATTACTATGTCACCATGGTTGATGAGCTCTTGGACATAGTCTTGAAAAGGTTGAAATTAATTAATGGTATGCCCCTAGGTTTGGTGATATGTTTAAAATTGATCATCATTATACCAAGCGGGCTTAGGTTTGGTGGGGTCGAGATGTTGAATAGATAGATATACCAACATTTTAGCGGTGACTAGTTATTTGAAAAGGGATTCTAAGGACATAGGAAGTGGAGTGTAAGGATCCTTTTCACTATGTAATTTAGATGCAGACTTGTGATTAGATGGTCATTGATGAGACTAGGGGGATGAATTCAAGGTGGCTAAAATATGATTCCCTTTACTAGTATGGGAAGGGGAAGTTGATGGTTTATGACTAGCAGATGGAGGATTGGTGTGGGATTCACATGAAGGGGATTGATGGGAGGTGCAATGAGTTAAAAGGAATCAACACCTTTAGGAAGTGGTATATCCATCATAAATAAATTTAAGAGGATCTCATCCTTGGTCAATGAAAGTGGGGTCTAACTCCATGGTGATGGATGATATAATCTAGGCTAAGGATTAGGAATGGTTCCCTAAACAAAGTGGGTCCAAAGGACCAAGATAGTAGGATAGGTGATGATGACAATGAGGTAGACTAAATGTGATTAGGATGATATAAGACTAAGGTCAGATTTCAAACAAATAGTTCTATAGGTGCTAACATCCTATCAATGATGTCTAGTTGTCAAGATTACAAAAGGGTTGAGGATTTGATGGGTGACTTGATTAAAAATAGCAAGATGACAATATGATGGGTGATAATTATGAATAGGCAAGGGTGATAGAAACTAGATTGATGATGATGGGTTTCTAGATTGAAACTAACAAAGTGAGAAGATGCTAGTAGGATACTGACTAGGGTATGAGACATGATCAAATGATGAGTGATAGTGGATTGGGATGTTGTGGATGATAGAACTAGTCCAATACCTTAGACTTATTTACTCAAGATGGGGTATGAATACATGATGAAGATGATTTGGATGATGGGATAAGGATAATTATGATGATAGATGTTGATGAAATGATAAGGGGTTAGATGGGGATGGTTTAGACCCATATGTGACCCCTAAAGCCAACTAGGGTAAGAGATGATGAGGTTAGACTAGATGGGTGAAGAAGGCAAGGTCAAGACAAATGATTGGTTATGGATATAAGGGACTTAATGTAGATGATATGTGATTAGGATATTTGATGGGGTATGACTAATGACCAATGAGTCCAAGATAAGATATGACTAGAAGGATGTAGAAGAGAATAAAGATATATACAAGAGGGTAAGACAAGGATATTATAAGATGATGATCAATACATGTGAGTGATGGAGGATGATCAATTATGAGTGGATATGGTTGGACTAGGAAGGGATGAGGTGACTATGTGAATACAAGTAGTTGATGATGCAGACTTGGGTAAGGGTGTAACATGGATTTTGGTATATAGGTGATAAGGGTATGACTAAGGATGGATGGATGGGATGAAGACAAAGTGATAATTGAGGATATGTTATAAAAAGCTAATATGCATAATGGTATGATGTCAAATATGTACTAGGTGATAGGTACAAGGATGATTGCGTAAGGATGTATAAAATAAGATGGGGGTGTGACTAATGATGAGTGGATATGACTAAATTAGGATGAAAACAAGATGGGAGATGGGATAAGAGGATGATATGCACAATAATATGGTGATAAGTGTGCACAAGATGGATAATAGGGTGATGGATCAGATTGAGGATGGGATAAAGACCAGGTGAAAGGAGCTAATGGCAAGGATGTACAAGATAATATGGGGGATGAAAAATAATGAGTGGATTAGAAAATATGGGAGATGGGATAGGATAGTGAGAAGGATACATAATGACAATAGGTATTAAGGGATAATGACAAAGATATGCAAGATGAAATAGAGGTGATGGGGGATGAGACCAATGATAAATGGGTGTGGTTAGACTAGGATGGGATGAAGACAAGATGGGGGATGAGACAAGGATATAAAAGGATAATATGTAAAAGTGGAGGATTTCAAAGATTAAATAAAATTGAGACAAGATGATATGGGAATGATTAGGACTATGGAGGAACAAAAGGTGGATAAGACAAGGTCAAGTTTGGACAAATCAAGGTGAGTAGGTCTTAGAACAAGGTGTGACTAGGATATGTGAGAATGACTAGGCTAAGATAGAAGATGAGATAATGAAAATGATGTATAAAGAAAGGATGATGTGGATATACAAGATGGTAGGATGATGATGCAAGAATATACAAGATGATATGTACAAAAGGATGATAAGATATATAAGATGAGTTATGTGCAAATACCTAAATAGGTGTGTAGGTTTGGGTGAAGGTTGACTCAACTCACAAATAAAATGGGTCTAACACAACACACACCCAAACAATCAATCCACAACCTATAATTAATAAACTCAAGGGTGTGTAACCTAATGCCTACACCATCCAATAGATTCATGAGTGAGGTTGTAGGTTGGTGACCTATTACAAAATATATCAAACCCTCTCAACTTTACTTACACTTGATGGTTAATTTGAAGTTGATACTAATTCTTGAAATGGTACACTTGTTACAACCAAAGGCTCCTAATTTAGGTATACACAAAGGTCTTTAGGTACATCCCTTATATACATAAAGGTATGATGGGGCCCAAGTCCATATAAGATGTTTTATAACTACCTTATATCTTGGACCTTAACTACCCTTCACTCCATGGAAGCCTTTATGGGGAATTTTACTTAGGAACGTAACAACAACTCTCCTAATTTTTAGACTCCACCAAAACACAGGGTTTGGACTAGTGCATGATGATGAAATCCATGTCACTAGACCCT
The DNA here is from genome assembly GCA_037957365.1 of Torreya grandis. NCBI lineage: Eukaryota > Viridiplantae > Streptophyta > Pinopsida > Cupressales > Taxaceae > Torreya > Torreya grandis. The sequence goes on from JARHVA010002481.1 coordinate 1,477,230, forward strand.
AAGAAAAAGAAAAGGGAAGGGGTTTGTTGGAAATTTTTGATCTCCCAAGAATCACTGTAAGGATGCAAAGGAGATATTATACACCAATCGTAGCCTCAGGAAATAGACAAGCAAGCCAAAAGATTAAATTATCAATTAGATTAAGACATGTGATTTATATACAAAAAGAAAATGCAAGAATATATAAGAAAATAATATATAAAAATAACAAGATAATTAAAAATGATATATACAAGACAAACATTATTAAAATGATTTAAAAGTGCCAAAATGGATATTTGATAGGTGGTCTACAAGCACACATGTTAGTAGTTTGATTGTGACACTCTAAAAGAGGTAACCTATAACACAAGGATTAGTAGTTTTATAAATGATCTTGAGGGGAAAATTACAAGAAAAATTATGTTAGACCAAAATAAAATAGATTCTAAGTTTACCCCTACAAGAAACAAGACATTAGTCCAATATGCCTTAAGAAAAAAACCCTAAAAAAATTATGTTTTGGCTCTATAGTTTCTTTGGGGTGAGTAGGCCATGATGCATGGGTATGAGGGTGGCAGCCCCTAGCGGGGTTAAGGGGTAGTGTCCTTTATAGGGTCAAGGGGAAGATCCCCTTACAAGGTCTGGAGGCAACACCCCTGGCATACTCCTTGTCATGGTATAGGGCAGGGTCAAAGGGTGGAGCCCCCAATGCTAAAGGTAATTTGGGACTTACGAGAGGCATAAAATGACTCAAAATGACTTCAAAAAATCACTTAAAAATAATAATTTTGAAGACAAAAAAGTACAAAATCATAATTACACAGGTCAATATCACAACCAAAAACTATAAAATCATAACTCTAAAGCAAAAAAAGTAGATCGTGAGTCATGATTTTGTAGTATTTAGATTAACCACGATGCTCACACTATAAAATCATTACTGTTAGACAAAACCATGACTACAAATGACAAGATTTCTAATGACTATAATTTGAGAGTTATAGTTTTGTGATAAACTATAAAACCTCTAAAATTTTGACTATTTAACTGGAACAGATGATTTAGAAAGTTGTGGTAGATTTGGTTTAGATGCCAAAATGATTCCTTATAGATGATTATGATGAACTACAATTGATGTTTATGATGTATTCAAAATTTTATAAATAGAGATTTAAGATGTTTAATATAGACAAAGTTCTAAATAACTTGGAAAATAAAAAGATTACTTATCCTAACTCAACCCTAATGAGATCCAAAAATGATAATGAATAGTTAGAATAACAAAAATGGACAAAGTTAGGTTAAGGTTTCAAAATCGCTACTATAACTACAATATCGTGATTCCAAAGAATAATATTTTAACTCCCAAAATTTTGTAAACTATGATTTTAAAGGGGTTATGTCTATTTTGGTCTACAGATAATCTTCTGTTCTAGACTCCCTTTGTCAATTGCACCCTGAAATCTACACAAATAAACCACACAGAGATAAATCTTTTTGTTATGAGAATGTGGTTAGCCCATTTTTTTTCTTAAGACCCAAATGATGTAAATATGATGCAATAAGGGGGTTATATGATGCATGAGATGAAGATTAGCCCCTGTAAGGATAACAAATGTTAGATTAAAACCTACATGTTAGAATATAATGGTTAATTGTTAGGTTTGTATCAAAATTTCAAAACCACAAGTCTCGATCATAATACTATAATTTACAAGACAAAGTTATGATTTTGGAATTTGTAATTTTTCCTAAAGATTGAAACTTGCAAAACCCAAAAATTGTTAGTTGTTAGACAAAATCATTACTATATATGCAAAATTGTAACTCTCTATGCAAGGTCATGATTTGTGAGTTACAATCTTGTTGAAGGGAAAAAACCTACATGTTAGAAAATACAATTAGTGGTTAGGTCAATCAATTAGCACAAAGTCACAACTCATGGGGATAATATCATGACTACATAGGGCAAAGTTACAAATACTAGTGTAAAATTGTGACTTTCACTTGTACATGTAAAATTTCTAAAAATTTGAGATTTTTCTCCTACTAGTTGATCTTACAAGCTGCCAAAAGGTTTTTTAACAAGAAAAATAGTTCAATTGGGAGTAATGCTCCCACTTTGGTCTCTAAAATGTATATAAAATTTTAGATTTATATAGATGATACAATGTAACTAATTTAAACCACTCAAATCTCAAATCATTAAGTAAAGTCTAAAGCCATTAGAACTAAGTGTAATTAGATGAACAAGATATTCAATCATACACTTAAATCTTAAATCTAAATGCTTTAAACCAAGATCAAACAAAATGAAAATAAAAGGGTTGGGATATGGATTACCTTGACTCATTTTTGACATGGATTCTTGATTAAAGGATTGTTGATGAAGGATTAGATTGACATGGATTTTCTATGAAGATTCTAGTTAGATTTAATGGAGGAGTGGTCTTGGTTAAATAGAGGAAGGAGGTAAAGATCAATGGTTTTGGTTTAAACTTGGTTGAGGGAGATTAAGGGTGGAAAATTATACAAGGAATTTAAAATTCCTTGGAAGCTTCTAAATTTAGAGGCTTCTAGAGATGAGGGGTTAAAATATAGAGGATTATAGAATCATCCAATTCTAGAATCCTCTTAGGGATTAATTAGGCTTAGAGATGGTTTAGATGGGGATTAGGTAGGTGATTAGGGACTAGGGGTATAAGATAGCCTAGGGTAGGCTAGTGTAGGTGGGTTATGGGAATTAAAAATTCCCAAATAATAGGTAAGTAGGATTAGGATAAGATAATGAGGATTTAGGAAAAATCAATTGATTGGTGGGGATGAATAAGGTTAGACAATGAGGAATAATAGAGGGGATATTAGATAAATGACTAGGAAGGGGAATATATTAGCAAGATAAATTAAATTAGTGTCAACTAATAGGAATATTAGTGATAATAATGTAGGTGAGCAAATTTAGGTGCATACACATATAACCCTAATTTTGATGAAGAATAATTTTATGATGCATTTAGATCTTTCCAAAATAATGAAAATGAAGAAGAGGAGGTACATCAACATATGTATAATCAGGTGCCACTTAGAACAAAAGGATGTAGCTATGTTCAAATAGAGGAGATATATCCATAGTCAACATTCACGCATGAAAAAACACTTGTCCAAACATCTTATCAAATTATGGAATCATAAAATAAAGGAAAATGGGAAATTTTAGATCCCATCCATAGTATCCAACTCATCATAACACAATTATAATAGACTAGTTAGCTTCTAGTCTATTTGGCTACCTCCCTACCTAATACTTCTTTAAACAATCCCACACATGTGGATAAAAACCTACCCATTGAGAAATACCAAGATTCACTAGTTAATATTTTATCAATTTTGGGTTCATTTATAGCTCCTAAATCAACCTCCCATGGATGCATTGATAAAAATTACTAGCAATCCACCATAATTATTTCCTAACCTACATCAAGTCCTTCCTAGTTCACAACTATAATAAACTAAAAGTGGCAGCTGGATGCTAAGAGTGTATCTTGAGTTAACCTATCCTTAGGCTAGAAATAGACCTATACTTGAGCATTATAATTAATTTTATAGTCATTCAACAAACCACAATCACCTACATCCAATTAAAACACAATCCAAAAACTATCATATCATATCCTAATCTAAATTTCATAGCAATCTGTAAAGAGGACATTAGCACCACATTTGAGACACTATAACCACATGGTACTATTGTCTTGTTAGATGGTGGAGCCTAATATTATTATAATTCCTAGCTTTTGATAGGGGAGTGTGGGGGGTAAAAACCCCCCACTAAGGTTGACATGGGGGTCCTTGGTATGAAAATAACAAGAGATAGGAAAAATAGAAAATTGACATTATCTCCAGAAGAGTACATCCAGAAGGTGTTAGTCAAGTTCAATATGCAAGAAGCAAAACCAAAAATTACACCTTTGGGAGGGAAATTCAAATTAATAAGGTAAAATTTTTCTAAAACATAGGAATAAGTAAATTACATGTCCAAAGTGCCCTATGCTTCAATAGTTTTAAGTTTAATGTATGATATGGTGTGCACTAGACAGACATTGCACATATAATGAGAGTTGTTAATAGGTTTATAAATAATATAGGAAAGGAGCACTATGATGTAGTTAAGTGGATTCTAAGGTACTTGAGAGGGACCATTAATAGACAATTGTGCTATGAAGGTTTAGATGTTACCTTACAAGGATATGTTGATGTAGACATGGCTAGAGATTTAAATAGAAGGACGAGCACTATAGATTATGTATTCATTGTTGGTGACTCAATAATTAGTTGGATTTTAAAATTTTATAATATAGTTATTTTTTTAACTATAGAGGTAGGGTATGTTTTAGCTACAGAAGCAAGCAAAGAGATTAAATGGATGTAACAGTTCATGGAAGAGTTGAGACAAAATCAAGAAGATTGATGGTTGTAAAGTGATAGCTAAAGTGTTATTCATTTAAAAAATAACTCAAAATTACACTAAAGAACCAAACATATAAAACTTAGGTATCACATCATTTGTTTAGTTTTGGAGGATGGTTAACTAAAGTTAAAAAATATCTATATGAGTCAAAATTCTATAGATATGCTAACAAAGGTAGTCACAAAGGAGAAGTTGGAGAGTTGTTAAACTTCAATAGGTATTTAGGGATAACAAAGAAGATGAGAAACATGCCAGGGTCAAAGTTCAAATAAAATTATAAGAAAGAGTTGTAGTGGTGGAGTTGTAGCAATTAGTCTCCAAGTGGGAGCTTGTTGGATGGTGGAGCCTGATATTATTATAATGCCTAGTTCCCAACAGGGGGGTGGGGGGGGGGAACAACCCCCACTAAGGATGAAATAAGGGTCCAAGGGGGGTGATAACCTAATTTGGATCCCCTTGGTGGGGGTTCAGGTGCAGTGCCCCTGAAGAAAATTTTTGTATAAAAATGCATTGTAAAATATTATAATTTTGTAATAAATTTGAACCATTCATTATTAGGTCATATATCTAATGGTAGAAATTATGTTGGTGAATTTTTACCTTGATATGTAACCCTAATTTTATATGAGGGAATTATAATTATGGTGGTATATTGTGTGTGAGTGAAGAGGAGATTGTGGTGGATATATTTCAGGTTTATCTCTTCATTTGTTGGATTGAATAAGAGAATAACTGGTTGTTTCTATGTGGATGTATCCTATTTTGGGTGAATCACATTAAATATGTCTCTCTTATTTTTTCAAAATAAATAACATTAATAAATATTTTTGATTTTTGAAAAAATAAGAGAGACATATTTAAAGTGATTCACCTAAAATGGGATACATCCACACAAAAACAACCAGTTATTTTCTTATTCAATCCAAAAAATGAAGGGATAAACCTAAAATACATCCACCATAATATCCTCTTCACTCACACATGGTATACCACAATAATTATAATACCTTCATATCAAAGGAGGGTTACATATCAGAAAAAAAATGCATCAACATAATTTCTATCATTAGATCTGTGACCTAATAATGAACTTGTTGTCATTCTCCTTGTTTTCCTTTTTGAAACCAATAATATTTATTTAGGTGTCCTTTCTTCCAACAAATCAAGCACACCAATGTTCCTATAGATTTGGATCTTCCCTTATTAGACTTCCCATGATTACCTAGGCCCTTTCCTCTATCCTCATCTTTCCCTATTCTCCATAGTCAAATCATTACCTAATGTCTCACCTATGTTTTTTCATCACATTTCCTCACTAAGAATAACACCAATAGCATTATAAAACTTCAAAGTGTTTGAACCAGAGATAGAATTACTCATATCCATGACCATTCCAAATTTTTAGAAATGAGCACAAAATCAAAAGAGCCCTAACTTTATCATAAAAGTTTACTCCTACAAAGCTTAAATGATTATGACTGTGTTAAATTCATTTATATGATCAAAAATAGACCCATCTTCTAACATCTCCATATTAAATAAATGCTTCATAAGAAATACCTTCTTAGAGGCTAAGGGATTTTCATACACTCTATCCAATGCCTTTATCACATCTATTATTGTCTTTTCTTTTGAAATATTAAAGGCCACCAACATTTCCAGGCACAACCGTATTATTTCTAATGCCTTTCTATCAAGAACCTCCCAATCTTCATCCTTCATAGTCATCGACTTCTTTGCTATTCTTTTGAATGGTAGGAAAACATCCTTTTGATATATATATAGTTTTCCATTTTCACCTACCATAGCTGGTAGTTTTGACCATTACACTTCTCAACCTTAAACTTGCCTTCTTCCTCCATTCCTCCCACTTGAACTAGGAAACCTATTTTCCTACGAGTTTATCTACTACATAAACCTTCGGCTCTAATACTAGTTGTTAGAAATATATAATGTAAAGCAATATTAATGAAATAAAGATGAAAATAAAATGTAGAAAACACAACATAATAAAAGAAAAGACAACAATAGATGTGATAAAGGCATTGGATAGAGTGTATAAAAAACTCTCAACCTCCAAAAAGGTATTTATTATGAAGCATTTATTTAATATGAAGATATCAAAAGGTGGGTCTACCTGATCATTTAAATGAATTTAATATAATCACAAATTAGTTAAGATCTATAGGAGTAAAATTTGATGATGAGGTTATAGATCTTTTGATTTTTTGCTCATTACTAGAAAGTTGGAATGGTCATGGATATGAGTAATTCTATCTTTGGTTCAAACACTTTAAAGCTTGATGATGTTATTGGTGTTATTATAACACAAGTGAGACATCAGGAAATGCTTTGACTATGAAGAATAGGGGAAGATAAAAGGATAGAGGAAAGGGCCTAGGGAATCATGGTAAGTCTAATAAGGTAAGATATAAATATATAGAAACATTGGTGTGCTAGATTTTGTAGAAGAAAGGACACTTAAAGAAATATTATTGGTTTCAAAAAGGAAAACAAGGAGAATGACAACAAGATAAAAATCAGAAAGCAAATGTATCAGATGATGTGTTACAATATGATTTTATCCTTTCTTTAGATAATATTAATGATTATTTGGTGTTAGATTCAGAGGCTTTATTTCATGCTACACTCCACAGGAAATATTTTCAAGACTATGTTCAAGGTGATTTTGGACAGGTTTATTTGGGTGATGGTGAACCATGTAATTTTTTTGGAAAGAGTAACATATAGATAAAATTATATAATGGAAAAAAATGGTTGTTTAAATAGGTGAGACATGTTCCATAATTGAGAAGAAATCTAATTTTAGTAGGGTAAATGGGAAGTGAGGGCTGCATAGTTATATTTGCAAAAAAATTGTAGAAGGTCACTAAAGAATCACTAGTAATAGCAAAAGTAGAGAAGGTAGATACATTATATTTATCTAATGGCAATGTTGAAATTTATACTTATTTAGCTTCTAAAAAAGTGGATACAAAATTATAACACCTTAAACTTGGGCACATGAGTGAGAAGGGGATACAAGTTTTTCACTCAAATAATTTGTTGTCAAATTTGAAGAAGGTAAATTTAGATTTCTATGAGCACTGTGTATGAAAAATAGAAGAGAGTAAGATTTCTTAGAGTCAAGAAGATAAATGAAGATGATAATTTAGAGCTTGTGCATATAGATGTATGAGGACTGGCTCACGTATCATCCCTTGGTGGATATTCTTATTATGTTACTTTTATTGATGATTCAACTAGAAAAACTTGGTTTTATTGCATACAAATTTTTTTTGATGTTTTTGATAATTGTAAGAAAATAAAATCTTTGGTTGAAAATGAGATAGGAAATAAGTTACATTATGTTATATCAAGTAATAGAGGTGAATAATTCATCAAAGAATTTGATAATTACTATTCATCCTATGGGATTCATAAAGAGAAGATGGTTCCAAGAACACCATAACAAAATGGTGTGTCAAAAAGGATGAACATGAAAATCATGGAATGTGTAAGGAGCATGAGATTTCATGTAGGGTTACCCTTAAAATTTTGGGTAGATGCTATGGATAATTCTATTTACTTAATAAACAAAGGGCCTTCAAGTATTTTGGGTGGTGGCATTCCAAAGGAAACATGGATAGGTAAAAAGGTAGACTATTCCTTTTTAAAGACTTTTGGTTATGAAACATTTATCCATATTGATAAATAAAATTGAACTAAACTTGAAGCAAAATCCAAGAAATGTACTTTTATTGGATATGGAGTTAATGATTTTGGTTATCATTTATGGGATTTTGAAAATTACAAAATCATTAGGAGTAGAGACGTGATCTTTAATTAGAAGGTCATGTAGAGAGATTAGTTGCAAGGAAAGAAACAAGAAAATCCAAATACAAAATATGCATTACTTGATGAAATCACTGGAAATGAAATTCAAAAAGTGCTAGAAAATTAGAATGTACAATAACTATAACAAAAATAACAAGTACCTCAAACTCCTGAAAGTGTAGTTAGAAGATCTACTAGATAAGTAGACTCCCTAAATGATACTCTCATTCACTTTATTATTTATTATTTATTGATGGTAGTGAGCCATAAATCTATGAAGAAGCAATGTAGGTGGAAACTAGAAATAAGTGGGAGCAATGCATGAAAGAGGAGATGGACTCCTTGGTACATAACCAAACTTGGAATTTGGTTCAGTTGCTTGTAGATAAAATAAAATTGTAGAATAAATGGGTTTATAGGTTGAAGGAAGAAGATGGAGGAAAAAATAAGTACAAGGCCAAAATTTTTGTAATGGTGTTTGCACAAAAGAAAGGTATAGATTTTGATAAAATATTTTCTCCAGGCATGAAAGTGACTTCCATAAGAACTATTTTAAGTTTGGTAGCAGTAGAAGATTTACACCTTGAACATTTAGATGTGAAAACTACATTCCTTCATGGTGACTTAGAGGAGAAAATATATATGGATTAGCCATAGGGATATGAAGTCAAAATTAAGGAGAAAATGGTGTACAGGTTGAAGAAGAGTTTGTATGGCCTAAAGCAAGCTCCAAGGTAGTGGTATTTGAAATTTAACATGTTTATGATAAAATAAGGTTTTAATAAATGCCATTATAACCACTATGTTTATTTTAAGAGATTAGATAATGACAACTATATTATCTTGTTATTGTATGTAGATGACATGTTTGTTGCAGGGTCTAACGTGCATGATATAAATGAGCTAAAAAAAATTGGCAAATTTATTTTCAATGAAGAATTTGGGTGATGCAAATCAAATCCTTGGTATGAGAATAACAAGAAACAGGAAAAATAAAAAATTGACAATATCTCAAGAAGATTACATCAAGAAGGTGTTAGTCAGGTTCAATATGCAAGATGCAAAACCAGTGAGTACACCTTTGGGAGGGTACCTCAAATTAAGCAAGGAATAGTGTCCTAAAATGCAAGAAGAAATAAATTACATGTCCAAAGTGCCCTATGCTTTAGAAATTAGAAATTTAATATATGATATGGTGTGCACTAGACTAGACATTGCACATGTAGTGGGAGTTATCAATAGGTTTATGAATAATCCAGGGAAGGAGCACTAGGATGCAATCAAGTGGATTCTTAGTTACTTGAGAGGGACCACTAATAGACAATTATGTTATGAAGGGTCAAATGTTACTTTACAAGGATATGTTGATGCAGACATGGATGGATATTTAGATGGAATGAGGAGCACTACAGGGTATGTATTCATTATTGGTGACACAATAGTTAGTTGAATTTCAAAATTGTAGAAGATAGTTGCTTTGTCAACTACAGAGGTAGAGTATGTTTCAGTTATAAAAACAAGCAAGGAGATGATATGGATGTAACAGTTCATGAAAGAGTTAAGGTAGAAGAAAGAATATTCTAGGTTATATAGTGATAGCTAGAGTGTGATTCATTTAGCAAAGAACTCAACATTCCATTTAAGAACCAAACATATACAACTCAGGTATCACTTCATTCGTTCAGTTTCAGAGGATGGTCAACTAAATTTGGAAAAGATTCATATGAGTCAAAATCCTATATATATTATAATAAAGGTAGCCACAAAGAAGATGTTAGAGAGTTGTTTATCTTCAATAGGTCTTCAGGGATAATATAGAATATGAGAAATATGCCAAGGTCAAATTTCAAAGAAAAGTTCAAGAAAGAGTTGTAGCGGTGTAGTTATAGAAAATAGTCTCCAAGTGGGAGATTGTTGGATGGTGGAGCCTAATATTATTATAATTCCCAATTCTTGATAGGGGGTGTGGGGGAGAAACTCTCCACCACTAAGGATGCCATGGGGGTCCAGGGGGAAGGTGAATTAAATTTTTGTTAAAAATGCATTGTAAAATATTGTAATTTCATAGTAAATCTAAACCATTTATTATTAGGTCATAGATCTAATGGTAGAAATTATGTTGGTGAATTTTTTACCTAATATGTAACCCTCATTTGATATCAGGACATTATAATTATGGTGGTATATTGTATGTGAGTGAAGAAGAGATTACAGTGGATGTATTGCAGGTTTATGCCTTCATTTGTTGGATTGAATAAGAGAAGAACTAACTATTTTTGAGATAGCTCATTTTGGGTGAACCACATTAAATATGTGTATCTCTTGTGTTTTGTTTTTTGCATTTCATTTTATCTTTATTTATTTAAGATTGATCTACATTCTATATTCTTAACATGTCCCCAACTAGGCACTACTTTCCTTAGCCCTAACTCTTCCCAATAGATACTTTTTCAAATGTGTGCCCATCCTAAGGTTGGCCTAAGCATAATTTCTTATCCACATAAGAAATAGAACCCTATAAATACAAGTCTAATCCACCTCTATTCACTAGATGGAAAATAGATGCAAAAGCTATTCAAACTAAAGACAAAGTAGAAAGAAATCATGGTATTTGATCCCTATTCTACCCTAATTCTCAATACTACCATCTAAAATAGACATAAGCCCATTTTTCAAATATTTAAAATCTCAAACACATTCAAAGAATCCAAGGCCACTCTCATTCTATCATTCACTTACACTTACATCAATCATTAGGTGGGAAAACTACATGAGGTTGATCCCTCTTCAGAGTAATGGTATGTAGGCAACTCTCTTCACAATGGGGTGTTGAGGATGTACAGTCCATCCTAATAACCCACAAAAAATTGTTTCTCATGATATACTTGCAAGGAGGATTAGGTTTTTCAGACTAAATCAAGTTTTCTAGACATAACACAAAGCTCTAGGTTTTATGCATGCAATAACAAGACTTGCAAATATAGATGCAGGTGCTCTAAAAAACTAGGAATAGTCCCACAAAAGGGACATTATCACCATATTGAGGAAACTACACAAAAATGGCACTACTATCCATATTGGGTGCTACTGTTCAGTGAGAAGATGAACATCATAATCCTATTGACAACACATATAATTGCCCAGATCTAAAATTTTAGAACCCAGATCATCTATGATAGTTAATTTTTAGACAAGTCTCTATTTATGCCTATTTATTATTATTTTTAGAGAGTCAAATAAGGTCAAAATCACAACAAATCATAAATTAATTATTTCATATTTATTTAACTAATTTAGAAATATCAATCCTTTATTCTAAACATTGGATTTTCATTGTAAAACCTTAAAAGGTTAAATTATTTTGTAAACCCACCTTATTTCAAATATTTCTTAAAAAACGTAGCTTGCATTCATATAATTTTTTGTCAATAAATTTAGTGCTAAATACTTCTTATTTTTTGATTTTTCTAGACAAACTAGCTAATTAAAATCAATTTTACATTAGGGTTTCAATTTATTTTACATTTAATTTAAATTGGTGCAAAGAAACCCTAGATTCTAAAACCCTAACCCTAAACACACTTAGGATTTATATCCTTTTTCTATATACTCATATTTTAACACCAAAAATATCATAATTCGATGCAATATTTAATTTCTTTTAATATTTCATAGATTCCAATTCAGGTTCAAAATATACAGAACTTATTTTCATACGTTCCATAATACAATGGCAAAAAATACCAACAAATTTGATGAAACTAATAATCAACAGTTACAAGAATTTGTGTCCAAACATAAGGATATACAAGATGATTTCATAAACATTATTCAAGAGGAACTCCAACAAACAAACAATGGCCAATCTTCAACCCCTCTAGTTAATAATGTTGTTACACCTTCAGTGGGGCCCACTCAACCAACTCGGATAACACAACACAAGATTGTTATTTGACCATTAGTAATAACTACACTACTTGTGTCTAGTTATTTTACTGTAGATGTACAATCCCTTATGTAGGAGGTTCTTACTTTGCAATCTAAGGTGTTACATCTATTGCAAGGAGTAGCTAAGCCATCACATGCCTTGGATTCCAATATTATCTTGCATGCACCTTTGGAATATCACACAATAGTAAATCATTTTCAATCCAATTTCATGGAACCCAATCTCACATTATATGATGGAAAGGGTGACCCAAAACATCACCTTAGATCCTTTCATGCAACATGTTTGGACTATGTGTCCAATGATTGGTTATTTACGAAGTTATTTCCATGTAATCTTAAAGATTATGCCCTACATTGGTTCTATGATTTTCCAAATCAATCTATCATAGCATTCAATATTTTAGCTGATATGTCCCTAACACACTTCTCTATCAATATCAGTGATAAGATATCATATGCACAAGTGGCATAACTAAATCAAAAGTTAAATGAGCCTATCGTCGATTATGTCTTATGATACAAGATAATACTATCAAAATTGACTAGCCCCATGGTAGAAAAAGAGATTTAGGATATATTTAAGTAGGGTTTATTACTAACACTTCACAAATCTATCTTATTCAAGAAGTTTCCCACATTTACCAATACATGCCACATAGTTAAGGAAAGAGAGGTTAACCACTTAGAAATGGGCAAACTCAAGTACATAAATGGATCAAATTCAAATATTAAGAGTACAAACAAACCTTCATAAAAGGTAAGGTACATAAAACAAAAATTATCCAAAGGCTACAGTCAATTCAGCTTTAGAGCCTTCTCCCAAATTGATTTTTGCCACTCCTTAGAGCAGAGTATTCACTAATCTTTCAGAGTCACCATCATGAGTTCTAAAACAAATATTGGAATGAAATTCCATATCTCTCCCTCCCATTAAATAAGTTAATATGACATGTCCTCTTATAATGAGTTGTGATTCAAATGCATTATAAAGTATCACAAGGCACCAGGCCACATAATAAATAGATGCATTAGCCTAAATCATAAGGTACACGATCTCATTATAGCTAACGTTATTGATGTGGACACACCCACAAAAACACCAAAACAATAAACAAAGGTAAAGGCACTAAATATATTTTCAAATCCTTTCCCAAAGCATACAAATAATTAGGTAGGGGGTACATTAGGCATTCACTATACATACTAGGCTCATCCACCACTAGCTTCCTATCACACAATTAGAGAATGGACACATCCCTTGTATAACATTATTAGCATGTATCATACTACAGTGCCACCTCAACCACTTATCACATTTTTAGAGATATGATTATGGATGATGACACAGATTTACATGCACTCTTCATATGAGTATATATAGACCACCATCCTATTCACAATGTTATGGTTAATAATGGATCAAGCATAAACATGTGCACCATGACACTCTTACATCACTTGGGATACATAGAGAAGAATATATTCCACATAGATAAAGTCATTAGTGGTTTCAGTGTCCATGTTTAGAGATCCAATGGGAAGATTTTTCTTCTATTACAAGTTGTACTAGAGTACATAGACACTTAGTTCCTAGTAATACATGGGCAGGTATATTCAATATGTTATCAGGTAGGCCATGGTTGTATCAGCTCTAAGCCATCACATTTTTAGTACACCAATGTCTAAAGTATATATATGATAATCAGGTGGTTAAGATTGAGGGTGTCTCATATGAGTATCCTCTACCCATCCCATAGGCAGTTCCAACATAGTTTATAGTTATAGTTCTAGCACATACACCATTATAGTTCACACTTTTCCAGATATTTCATAATTACCATTTACAATAGAGAGTACATCTCTTATGCATACATCACAATGTTTAAAAGAGTTATCAAAGTAGGCTAGGCCTACTTCTATGGTATCTACATGCACACATAATCTCCCTAAAAAACCATTACTAGAGATACCATTACATTAAAGATTTGTCACATATTCTAGAGGGCCTTCCTCTACAAAGTTTACACCAAGATCAGTTATATTGGGTTCTAGGGTTTCTCAGCATAGGGCACCTACATCACCTATAACTTCTAATTCAACCATATGGGTTCCTAAGAACCCTAAAATTCATAGAGCATCTTAGTCAATGCCACAAGATTATAACATCACTTCATTGGAAGTTTTAGAATCAAATTATATAACACATCAGATCATGGGATCATAGTTTCCCTTTCACACTGCATGCATAATCACAATTCCCCTCTTTGAGATAGGATACAATGATGGTAAATATCCATTGAGACTCACTGGTTAGTATGGTTCCTACCCTTGTATATACTTACTTCTCTCTCTCTCTCACTCCTTTTACATAGTTTATTTTCATTTACTTGTATATAAATTATACTTAGAAAACATAAAAACAATATAACATGTCAAAAGACAAAAATATTCAAATATTTCAAAAACATAATTTTTTTACAGATTGTATGTATTAATATGTTTAAATTTCTACTACTTACTAGATATTGCATATTGCTAGCTCTCCTAGTATAGTTGGTTTTATCATACACATGCTTCACTTGTTCTTGTTGAGTGCTTGTAGATTCCAGATAGGATTCCGATTCACTACACTGATCCAGACTAGCTATCATCTACCCAATGGGGGCATTTAAAAAAACCAAGTTTATAAATTTGATACATCTACCCACTTAGGTTCATCTCATAAAAAATTTCTATAACCAAGTTTTATTTTTACATATTATACATTCTAATTTACACATTGATTTATCTTGATATTGATCATCACTCCTCATTGCTCAAATTTTTTGCTGACTATCACTAGTTAGAATCAGTATATATGTATCCTAACATTTACATATATTTATATTACATAGTTATACATGCTCTCATTTATAGTTCATAGATTATAATTGATTGTGTTCATATGCTTCTTCTATCTTCGATGGAATTTTAATATGCCATTATCCTTTGGCTCTATGCCACTTCTCTAATTGCATCCTTGGACATATGCCCATATCCCTTGTGTATGATTTTTCATGCTTCTATATATGAACATTTGAACATGTACTTCTATGTGGCTCTACACCAAATTACTTGTTGCTTGCGTATGTGGAATTTGAACATGTCTTTGTATGTCTTCATTCTCAAATTTAGTGACATGTGCCCATGTCCCTTGTATTATGGCCCCTTCACCTATTTTTTACATGCCTCATGTGCTTGCATGTTTTCTTCCTTATATTCTTATATACACCATAACACTTATATTTCTTTATTACTCAAACATCAATTTTTGATGTCATGACATATCTCATGCATTTACCCTTCCTACTTGGGAGCCTTGATGGACATCATGCCCCATCCCCCTAAGTAGTTACTCAGATGTTTCTTCTATATACATTGATTACATCTATATTGAGACACTTGTGTAATGATAGATTAAAACATACATCTTACATTACCTACTTTTACTCAGATTCATTTACATTTTAATGTTATGTTTATACATTATATTTAAAGATTATGCACATGATCTGACTAACACATTTTACAGAGCTACTTCTTTAGAAAATAGTTCTTACATAGGTTTCATAATTACTTTGAAAATGAGGGGCATTCAGAAGCTTTTATCATAGAGATTAGGCTCCTAATTTGTTATGCATAGATACATTTTAGCACACAGGCCCAGTTTAAGATATCAAACTTAGGGCCAACACAAAAAATAATTGAGTCTCAAAATTTAGTTCAGATCACACAAAAATTAGACTAGGTAGACATTAGCACCTATATTGGGACACTAGTGCCATAAGGCACTAATGTCAACTACAGGATGCTACTTTCTAGTAGCCCTAGCTTTAGGACATTCTAGATCATTCAGACCAATACACCAAGTACAATATAGATTTACATAGATATAGTCACATATTTCTCAATTATGTTCAAATTTAACTTAGATTCATTCATTTCATCTTAGATTCATACCAATTACTTAGATTTAGGGGCATCATGTGAATCATGATCACTCCCACATTCATCTTAGTTAAACAGATTTAGCTGTTAGATAGTTTAGATTTAATATACTCAGACACCAGATTGGGGGCATGTGTGTGACACATTAGTTTTCATATAATCAGATTTAGACATGTTGATTAGATGGAATGGAAAACTCCATGTCATTCTCTACATTATATACACTTGATATCACATTTTAAGTTATCAATAGATTCATGCATTTTTCCATCTATAGTGGTTAGCATTCTTGAGTAGCCCAGAGCTACCTAACATTCTTGAGTGGCCACATAGTCAAATACATAGTTATAGTTACTTAGTTAGATACTTTTAGAACTTTACATAGTATAGTTCCAAATGCATCTAATTCACACAGGTGGGCAATGATGGAGTCATGGCCCACTTGAATTCTTTATCCACCTACATGAGAGGGTTAGACATACTTACAGTCTTAACCAAACTATCCATTAAGATCAAGATCCACTAAGGGGTGGGTAAATATGGCATCAAAAATGGATTGAGTTCTTGAGCCACCCATATGAAAATTGAGTAAGTCATCAGCCCAATTCAATTTATTTAATGATATGATCACTATATAAACTCACACATAGGTTATCACCATGTTCATGCATTGGTTTAAGTACCCAATGAGGTGTATTCATTCATTTCCTATCTTTTTACCTAGCTTTACTCAGTTACATTATTTTAACATCATCTTTTTCTTTTGATCATCTCTTAAGTAAGGACTAATTTTTACATGTTTCATTGCAGGACATTGCTTTGGATCATACTCAACATATGTAGACCCAAATTTTCATACTCAAACTTAGCTACACAGGCTTCACTTCTAAGGTAAGTCCAGTTACATTTCTTTTTCCTTTATACTAGTCATTTCACTTTGCTGTATTACTAGCATACAGTGGGGGGGGAATGTAATCACCTAAAAGTGGTAATTAGATGCTAAGAATGTTGCTTGAGTTCACCTATCCCTAGGCTAACCATATACCTATCCTTGAGCATTAGACTTAGTTTTTCAATCATTCAGTAGACCAAAGTCACTTACAACCAATCAAAACATAGTCCCATAACTATCATCTCAGATCCCAATCCAAATTTCTTAGTAGTCTATAAAGAGCACATTAGCACCACATTTGGGACACTACAACCACATGGTGCTAGTGTACCCAATTGGGCACTATCATCCTTAGCCCTAAATCTTCACAATATAAACATTTTCAAATGTGTGCCCCTTATAATGTTAGCCTAATCATACTTTATTATCCACACAAATAATAATACCCTTAAAATACAAGTCCAATCCACCTCTATTCATTAGATGAAAAATAGAGGTAAAAGCTATTCAAATCAAAGACAAAGTTGAGCCAAAATCAAGATATTTGATCCCTATACTACCCTACTTCTACATATTACCATCTACAGGTAGACCTAAGCCCAATTTTCAAACATTTCAAATATCAATCACATTTGAGGTATCCAAGGCCACTCTCATTCTATCATTCACTTGCACTTACATCAAGCACTAGGTGGGAGAACTACATTGGGCTTGATCCCTCCTTGGAGTATTGGTATGTAGGCAACTCTCTTCACAACAAGGTGTTGAGGATGTGCCATCCATCCTAATAACAGAAACAAAATTATTACTCATGCCATAATTACAAGGAGGATTAGGGTTTTCACACTAAATCAAGTTTTCTAGACACAACATAGAGCTCTAGGTTTCATGCATATAGGAAAAATACATACACACACAGGCAAAGGTGATCCCTAACAATAGGAATAGTCCCACAAGGGGGACATTACTGCCACATTGAGGACACTAAACACAAATGGTACTTATTATCCATACTAGGTGCTACTATCTAGTGATCAAACAAACACCAGAATCCTATTGATAATACAAATAACTACCCAAATCTTAGCTTTCATAACCTTGATCATCTACAACAGTTAGTTTTTAGATAAGTCTCTATTTATACATATTTATTTCTATTTTTAGAAAGTTAAAGAAGGTCAAAATCACAATAAATCAGTACTTAATTATTGCATATTTATTTAATTGATTTAGACATCTTAGCCCTTTAATCTAAACATATGATTTTTATTATAAAATCGTAAAAGGTTAAATCAACAACAAACCTCTTCTAATTCTAAACCTCTTGCTTCTAGTTTGCAACAACTTCCTTTGAACTCCCAACAAATTCTTCCTATTTCCCAAAAAGTTTCTTCCTCTAATTTACAACAACAAGTTGCAAATAATTACCAACATCTTTCTTCTAGTTTGCAACCAATTCCTTTGAAATCTCAACAACTAGGTTCTAGTTTGAAATAAGTTCCCTTAAACCCCACAAAAAGTTTCTTCTATCTACCATTATATCCCTTCTAATCTACAACAACATATTTCCAATAATCTCCCACTACAACAAATCAAGACCAATCAGTAAAAACAAGTTAAAAATTCTCTATTATAATAGGTTGTGATTAATCTCTAACAGATCCCTATTAATTCCACAACATCTCTCTTTTAATCAATAACAAATTATCATTGTCCAATAGCAAATCCCCAAGTGATAGGTTCCTACTTTTCAGCAACAACTACCCCCATATCAACAAAAAATTCCTCCAATCCAATAATGTGTTTCTAATCCACTTCCCAATTCTAATAAGCACCATGTACCTTATCAACATTATAATCCTAGATATAGGGAAAATAACCCTAATAGCTCATCCCAAAGGGGTATCCATCTCAACCTATTTTAATATAAATCCACCTATCTATCCAAATACAACTAATCTCCCTCTGAACATTCAACAAAATATGTTTCCTACATCTCAAAATGCTCCCACTCTTCAAGAATTTAAATATATAATGGATGCTGTTCTAGGGCTCCAAGCAGGAAATCAGGGCATAAAGTACAAATTTGATAAAATATGTTCATACCATTTGATATGAGTTTTCTTTAAGTACCTTTCATGTCTCATTTTTAGGTGCCAAAATTTGAAAAATAAAAGGGAAGGGGTGATCCTAAAGAGCACCTAAAGAAATTATTTGTGGCATATTAGGAAGTAGACAATAACACCATCTATCTACTTTACTTATTTCTATGTAGCTTGAGTGGAGAAGCCTTAAAATGGTTTCTGTACCTACCAAATGGATTCATCATCACCTTTGATGACTTGTTAGGAAAATTTGTTAAACACTTCTCCTATAACATAGAGCATGAGTTGACCATGGTTGACTTATGCAATGCTAAACAACACGATGGGGAAAGTTTTTTTACTTACCTATATCGATGGAGAAGTTTGTTGGTCACTTTCCACACAACCTTCGAGATAAACAATTAGCTAATATATTCAATTCCAATTTTAATTCAGAGGTGGCTCATAACATGAGACCCCATTTTGCTAATACATTTGAGGAGATTATAGATATAGGAGTGAAAATTGAAAAGACACTTATAGACAAAGGCACAATTAAGATTTATTCTCATAATCAGGCACAAGCTCAAACTCTAGTGTGAGCACATGTAAGTACATCTGAGAAGCCCAAAGTCTTTAATAAAAATAAGAATGTAGTGGATAATGGAGTAACATAATCATGACATGTACAAATGATGAAACCACTGATTGTCCAAAATAATCCACCTACTCCAACTATCACATTACAAAGACCACCTCCATAAAGGAATTAGTATCAAAATAGATTCTTCAATGACCTTGGTGAATGTATCGATTCAATGTTACAAAAATTAGTTATGGCTAACATGGTCATTTGGCCAAACACAAAATCTTTTCCAAAAGACCAACCAAAACCTCAATGGTATAGAGACATTGAATATTGTGATTACCATTGTGTCAAATGGTATGGAATTCACATGTGTAGTTATTTTCACTACTACATTATCCAAACCTTTCACGAAAGAATTTTTGGTACTTATCAAACACCTCAAAGTGATCCAACCAAATTAAAACAACCAATCATAACTAAGAAATAGTAAAAAAACCTAAACAAATAACAAAACTTGTAAACTACAATGTTAATTCAACTTCAAGACTTATCATTGACTTCTTTGATATATGTCTTATGCCATATGTATGTATGTATGTATGTATGTATCTATGTATGCATGCATGTATGGATGTATATATTCCACTTTTGAACCCATCAAATAATCCAAATGAATCATCGCCAAGAAGTGGAAACATTTGCAACCTCTCCCATTCCCTTTTTTGTCTGGTGGTGAAATCACAACTTTAGGTAAACTAATGGTTTCAAAACCATTGTAGCAGTTTCAAAATTGCCACTTGCAAACATTGACTGTTATGCAATTGTCGGCTATAGACACTAGTTGTTATGCAACCGCTACTTGCATTTACCGATAGTTTAGTCATTTATAACAAAACTCTTAGTTTAAAAGGCTACAAGTTGCATCAATATAATAATTTATGAACCATCCCAACAATGATTCTGCTAATACAACTTAACTAAAAAACTCACTTTAAATAAACACACTGAAGAAGTGTTTTACATACATGAATTACATAATTGAATATAATGGAAAGGAACTAGATGACATGTATAGTAAACTAAATCCATATTTTGGTTTTTATCATATCCATTTTTTAAAACAATGCAAGACACACCAAGATAAGTTCCATTCATGGAACAATAGTTTAGAAAGTACTTGTAAATAAAAATATCATTAATTATTTATATGGAATTGAGTACATGTCACTTTCATGATTAAAAACATTACAAATCTAATAAAATAACTAACCAATTAAATTATGACACATAAGTGAACACCAAATACATCACTTAGTTTTTAAGTGATGGTTCATCTAATTTTTTTATATATTTAAAATCACTTGATTTAAATAATTAAAAAATATCTTCCACATAATTAAAATACCCAAAATAAACTTAATGATATGAAAAGATCATAATCTATTGAAGAATATCTTTTCAATAATTATATAATACTTATGTAGATCTTCTCTTTGAATGCTCAATGATTGACTCCTTACTCTTAATTAGTTATTTTTAACCACATACTTCATCACCCCTATGATATGAATGTTGAGTAAATAGTGAGACCAAGTAATTCGTTTCGCATCAAAGTTGAAAAGCCCTTGATCAAATTCACTCAATCCCATATGCAATTGTTTTAGATTAAAGTTATCAAACCTGTTTCAAAATTTAAAAAAATTAAGAAAAAATTAATTATATATATATATATATATATATATATATATATAAAATAAATTATTATTATATTAAAATTATTAATAATCAAAACTATAATATATTTAACGCACTTTCTGTATATTTATATATTAAAATATTGACCCTCAAAAAAATTAAAAACAAATAACATATATATATATATATATATATATATATATATATATATATATATATAAAATAAATTATTATTATATTAAAATTATTAATAATCAAAACTATAATATATTTAACACACTTTCTGTATATTTATATATTAAAATATTGACCCTCAAAAAAATTAAAAACAAATAACATACAATTTTATTCTTCCACATATCGACAACTTAGCCTAAATAAAACACTAAATACGTTGCCTTCCTTCGAAAAAAACGTATGGTTCATACAGTTTGGCCAAATACATGACAAACTTGTACTTTCTGATCAGCTGATTGTAGCGATCGGCGAAAATCTTACAGAGCAACTCATTTCCCATACCCATTATCTGTTTATTAAATCAACGGATCAGATTAAAACCCACGAATTTATTTAAATTAGCAAACAAGTTTGATAAGGTTAAAGTGCATGCCTGAAGGGGAATCTTATAACGCAGTGTCATGTAGCGCACAAAGCTTTCCATGCTTCGAAATGAGTACAGTTTTTCCACTTTTATTAATTTTCCGTCTTTACCAATGCAGGGATTCTCCAGAAAATATTGGTAGCTTGTGTCAACCAAGACGGAGTAGTCCAGAGGATTCGCAGTGGAGGAAGAGACGTTATAAATGGAGAGGGAATTGAAATCCAGAGCATGTTTTGCCATGGCTGCTATCATTGAATTAACAACCATATCCGCTGGAATCTGCACGGAGCAGTGCAATGTCATAATAATTTGCATGCATTATATAATTAATTTGTATGAATAATAAGTTTGAATCAAAGTGCTTTGTGTATGGTTGTACCACATCCATTATTAGGTCAGGGTTAGCTAAGAATGATGTGATCCGCCCTTTTCCATATCCTATTATCACAGTGTCCATTGTCCTGCAATACCCAACAATATACTTTTAAACCTTCAAACATTATATCTTACACGTACCATATAATTCATTTATATAAAAAAGTTGAAGGATAAACATATTGTTAAAAAAAAATAATTAATTATATGAAATAATTAAATAATAAATAATAATTTTTTAATATTAAAATTTAACTAAATTTTGTTCCAAAAAAAAAAAAAAATTGAAATATCTTTAAAAGAAATAATAGAAAATTAATTTAAAAATATCATATTTATCAAAAGACCTATCTAGATTCGACTTCCATACCTTTCTTTCCAATTTTGGGGTAAACACAGTTTTAAAGCTATGGGCAACTCTTTGGGTAAATTTTTGCAAACATGGCCTGACACTATTGTTTTTTCTCACATCACCTTTGCCAGCATTTTGGTCAATGTTTATACCTCAACGGATGTTTTTGAAAATGTTATCCTACAAGTAGGTGAATGTTCATGGTCCCAACCCCTTGACTATGAAGGATTAATGTTCCGTTGCCATAGCTGTTTCAACACAGGGCATTTAACTAAAGACTAAACTAATTGTAGAAGCCCTTGGTGGTCTGACTTCTACCTTTCCAATCTCACAGTGAATGCTAACAAATCCATGAGCGACGATTTAGATTCATCTTCTAATGACCCTGAGTCTCCTACTTTAAATGATGCTAATGTCAAATTTTTTGACACAAAGGGGGAATTCAAAGTAGACCCACCAAATTCAAATGTGAGGGGGCCAATCTTAGTATTGGAAACCCTATTCCAAATATCACTAAGGGTGTTGATATTCTCTTTGAAACTCCAAGGGCAGAACCATTAGTTGTGGTTTCAGCGGAAGACAAATCTCAACCCTCTGATTCTTTTGAAATCCTATTTCCTTTAGTCACAGAATCCACAGAAAACAAGGGAACATGGACTAGAGTGTAAAGGAAGAAAAATGGCAGAAGATCTGAGTCCAGCATGATCCTCCATTCAAGGGGGGCCTATTCTAAGATAGACAAGAAGTGATCTAGATTTTTCTAGGGATCTATGGTGTTTTTGTGTGGAAGTTTAGTGGAAGCAAAAAATTGGTGGAATATTCTCTATTTCCTGTTTGGTTTTTTCTGGTAGTAGAGGTTTTTTGTTTGTTTTCTAAAGGTTTAATGGTAAATGGTGGTAGGTTATAATTGGTGTTGTTCTGAATTTGATGTTCCACCTATTTGATGTTTGGTACCTTAAGGTTCTTTTGGGAGGGTTTTTGCATTTCTTTTGTTGTGTCGCTGTCTCGCAGAAACAGAGGATTGATGGAGAATTCTCTATTACCTGTTGGTTGTTTTATTTTTCATAGGTTACTTTTTGTGGCACCCATTTTGAGCTCTATTGTTATATCTTCTGGACTCTTTTGTATTGGGCACGAGACCCTTAACCCGTCTTTTAACTATATCTAATAAAAAATAATATTTATTAAAAGATTGAATGAAAAACTTTTTTTCATAGAAATAAATGAAAATAAATTTCAACTCTTTTTTAAACATTTTAAAAAAGTAATAAAAAATTAATTTAAAAATAAAATATTTATCAAAAGTTTCAATAATATCAAATTTTTCCATAATTTTTTAATTTTTTATATGAAATTTATAATATAATTATTTGTATGAAAGTTTTATTTTGAAATTTCAATTTAATAATAATTTTTTAATTTTTAATTTGATCTATTAAAAAATATTGTAGATGTCTTAATACATCTTCTATCATATAAATAATTTAAATGATTAATATAATGTTAATTTAAGTGATTAATATGATCTTAATTATTAAAATATTTAAAAAAAAAAAAGAAAAGATAAAATATATTTATCTCTATATGGTTTAGACATCAATTGAGTATAAAATTAATAATTATGTTTCATTTTCCTAGCAAAATTATCAAGGATAACATTTCCGTTTACTCGATATAGTTTTAGATCTATTGTCGGGAGAGCCTTATGTTTGAGTTATTGGTTTACAAAACCAATCTGCCACTCACTCCCTCATTCTTTTCGATGGTGCAATCTATGCACGTGTTTAGTGTTTTGATCTTATGTTTTTTTTTAACATTCTGTGTATACTTATGTGTAATCTACTTTATTTTTAAATTTTTTATGTTTTTTTATTAATATTAATATCATACAGTTACTTTTAATTTTGGAAGCATTCTTTCTGAATATCTACTGATATTTTGTTTGTAGTTTTTTTTTTCAGGTAATATATATTTAGTTTATTTTCCATTTATAATATATAATTTGTGTATGTGTGTATGTGAATTATAAAAATATATTTTATATATTTTAAATTTTTTACATTTGAAAAGTATCACAATCTTTAAAAAATATTTCCAATAAATGTTTCAATTTTTTTTATATTTAAAAATAAGATTTGAATTTTAAGTTAAATTTTGTGATGTAAAATCAATTCAAAGTTAATATATATTCGATACAACAAGATTTCTACTTATATCAATTTTAGGTAAATTTTACATCACCAAATTCAATAAAAAATTACTGAAATTGAGTATACAAAAAGAACATTAATTTTCGATGTAAAATCAATGCAATGTATATTCTGAATTACATAAATTATAATAATATCTTATATTTTGATAGAAATATTGATTACACCAGCAATAATTTTATGATACCAAATTAAAATATTATGATATGCTCAACAAATATGGTGTTAATATTATACAAGTTTTGTTTTTTATATGCCTCCCCTTTAATCATGAATGACCAATCATAGAGCCTATGAGAGTGTTGGGCACTAGTATTATAAAATGCCTCCCTAGGATAGTTGTGGAGTGATAGGTTAAATGGCTCCACCAAACGAAAGATTTGATTTCTCCTTTGATAGCCTTGATTTGAAAAAGGAGAAAGTTAAAATGTTGAATAGAGAGGATGCGGGGCCATAACTAATGCGGTGGACTCTTACATTAGCAGCAGGTAAGGTGGTAAACATGAAAGACCACCTCCTGCTCTATGGGAAGATTTGAGTGGTTTAAAATACTTGATTAATATGATTTTATAGTTGTTTGTGCATCCATTTATGATTGGTCTTTATTTCAGAACCCTTCAAACTTAGATTTTGTGCCCATGCGTCGATTTAATATATTTTGTATCCTCTCAATTTAAAAATTGTTACATCTCTTCTAAAATACAACAATCCTTTAAAACAAAATTGAAAAGACAGGCAATTAATTTAAAATACAACAATCCTTTAAAACAAAATTGAAAAGACAGGTAATTAATTTAAAATGACATGCTACTTTATGACATACTAATTTATGACATTTTGTAAACGGTACAACCAATGAATAACATCTACAATCTAGAAAGAGGGGGAACATAATCAATTTATATGTGATTTACCTGCTGCCTTCCATCCAACCAGGAAATGGTTCAGCAAAAGTGCTCTCAATTATGCTTGGACGAACAATAACTAGTGGCAGATCTCCTCTCTGCTCACCCACCAACATTTCCCCCATGGCTTTTGTGAACGTGTACGTGTTTGGCCACCCATATTTTCTTGCTCTGTCAGTATATAAAAACGAAAATACCATATTAGTGCTCCGCTGTGCTCTGATGTTAATGTACAGAAATTTTTTGATAGCCTCACAATATTAATACCTTTCTAGACCAAGTTCATGTGATTGGTTGTGGTTTTTGGCATTGGATCGGTGCTATTTTGTATCTCTTCCGTTGCTTTTGTCACTAAGTTTAACTCCGTCTGTATGTCCAGTGTAAGGTGGGTTTCATTTATTACAGTTTCTCCCATTTGCAGAGGCTTCTCTGATATGATTCCACTTTGTTTCCCAGTAACAAAAGCTGAATTGCATGAAAACAAGCCAACAATTTCTCAGAATACAAAGATGATTTAGTTATGTATTACAAGCTCTTCTCAAGATTGGTTAGCATTAGAGTAAAAAAATTCTTACCAGTGGAAACATGGACAAGGACTTGAAGTTTTCTGCACCTTTTGCCGAATTCCAAAACGTTGCTCACTCCCATGGTGTTCACACCCAGAGCAATGTCATATCTGTTCTTCAATAAATTTCTTATTAAAAGAGGCATTCCTTGCAGAGATATTATTAGATATCTTTTTAAAATGATATCAGGTGCAAAAAAATCCAGATCATAAATAAGAATCTAATAAGACTTGATGGGATTCATACCTTTCGTCGAAATTGGTAGTAGCAGCCGTGTTTACTATAATATGCAATGTTTCCCAGAGATGTTCTCTTACAGACTGCTCGCTTATTCCCAGGTTATGGACTGATGTGTCACCAACTACAGGAACAACTTTTTGCAGCATGAAACCCTCAAACCCCTCACCCTTCTGCGCTCTTAATACTTTATATTGGAAAATGTTAATTATTTACAGCTGGACTGTCAGAAGATTTGATATGCTATTTTTCTTGCTCTGTTTTTATTTCTGTCAGTTAGTTAGTTGGGTGAAATCTTTTCGGTGATTTCCCTTGTCAATGTGCAAAGCCCTGTTTTCACAGGCAAAAATTATGAGTATTGGTCTTTAACTATGAAAGCCCTGTTTAGGTCTCAAGACATTTGGGAAATAGTGGAAAATGGCTATGTGGAACCAGCAAACCAGGTAGCATATAATGCTCTTACATAAGCAGAGAAGGATGTCTTGAAGGATCAATGGAAGAAAGATGGGAAGGCATTATTTTACATTCATCAAGCAATGTATGAAAGCATACTCCCAAGAGTTGCAGCAGCTAAGCAAGCAAAGGAAGCATGGGACATATTGTAGATTGCTTATCAAGGTATGGATAAGGTAAACACTGCCAAGTTACAGCTCCTTAGAAGAGATTTTGAAAACTTGTCAATGAAAGACTCAGATTCAGTAGAATCTTTCTTTACTCATGTTGTTGGTCTGATTAATCAAATCAAGTCTCATGGAGAGGTCATAGAGGATAGGAGAGTTGTTGAGGAGGTACTTAGGAGTCTTCCTTCTAAGTTTGACCCTTTAGTTGTTGCTTTGGAGGAAACTAAAGATTTGAGCCAGTTTAGTGTTGATGAGCTTCATGCATCTCTTATCAATCATGAATATAGACTAAATAGATCACACATTTCATTAGAGAATGCATTTTCATCATAGTTATATATAAACCGTGGAAGAGGCCGGGGAAGGTTTAGTCCTAGAGGTAGAGGGAGAAGTTCTCCTAGAGGTGGACGTAATAGTAGTCCATCAAATATTGGTGGAAGAGGTCAAAATCAGAATTTTAGTTACCCAAGTGGCCAGAGATTTGACAAATCACACATTCAATGTCATTATTGTAAGAAGTTTGGGCATTTTGCTTATGAATGCAAAAAAAAACAATATGACCAACAAAAGCAAAGTACAAATCAGTCAAGTAGCACATCCACATGCACTATGTTCATTGCATGCATTGAAATTGCTGAAACAATTTCTACAAACTCTCAAGTTGAGTGTAATATTGTCCAAGAAAGCCCATGTGATATATGGTATTTAGACTCTGGTTGTAGTAATCACATGACATGTAATAGAGATTTGTTTTCTAGCTTGGATGAATCAGTTCAAACTAATGTCACACTTGGCAACAACAACAAAGTCAATGTTTTGGGTAAAGGTGAAGTTAATATTCTAACCAAAAGGGGGGAGCTGAAAGTTATGCCTGATGTATATTATGTTACTGGTTTAAAACACAACTTAATGAGCATTGGACAGTTGGTACAAAAGGGCTATAGAGTGTATATGGAAAACAATGAGTGTGTAATTATGGACAAGTTTCCAAGCAATCAGATCATAGCCAAGGTCAAGATGACTAATAACCATATGTTTCCACTAAGAATAAGGCCAAACATAAAAGGAAAAATAGCTCAAGCTGTTCATGAAACAAAAAATGTAAATACTGGAGCAGCCTTTAATGTAGAAAATACAGAGTCAACAGTAGCCATAGATAGCTCCAGAATAGTTCAGCCCAATTCTATAGAAGAAAAGGATTGTTGTGTAGAAACTCAAGAAGCTTTTCAATCAGTGGTAAAAGATGAGTCATGGCTATGGCATTTTAGATTTGGTCATTTGAATTTTGGAGGGCTAAAGCTACTATATATGAAAAACATGGTGAAAGGTTTGCCACTAATTGAAAAACTGGAAAGAGTTTGTGAAGGATGTATCATGGGAAAACAACATAGAGAATCATTTCCAGTTGGCAAGTCAAACAGAGCTAAAGCACCACTTGAGATTGTGCATTCAGACATTTGTGGGCAAATGCAAACACCGTTTATAGGAGGCTGCACTTATTTTCTTACATTTATTGATGATTTCACAAGAAAAACATGGGTATATTTTCTAAAACACAAGTCTGATACTTTTTCTTATTTTTAGCAATTCAAGGCACTTGTGGAGAAGCAAAGTGGCCACTACATCAAGGTTCTAAGGACGGATAGAGGCAGTGAATACATATCCAATGAGTTTCTAATTTTTTGTAAATTTCATGGCATACACAAGCAATTTACAGCCCGCTATTCACCTCAACAAAACGGTGTTGTGGAGAGGAAAAACCGAACCATTATGGAGATGGCTCGTAGTATGATGGCAGCCAAACATTTACCTAATGAATATTGCGCTGAGGCAGTAGCAACTGCTGTTTACATCATGAATAGATGCCCAACAAAGAGTGTGAAGAACAAAATCCCTCAAGAGGCTTGGACAGGTAGGAAACATAGTGTTTCTCATTTGAAGGTATTTGGTTGTGTTGCATATGCACATATTCCGGATGAGTTGAGGAAGAAGTTAGATAATAAGGGACAAAAATGTATATTTGTTGGTTATTCGGAAGATACAAAGGCATATAAATTGTTTGATCCTATCAATAGGAAGGTTATAATCAGCCGTGATGTTCAGTTTGTGGAGGATGAAGCATGGGATGGAAGCATAGAGAGGACTGTCAAAATTGCAATTGTTGTTCCACATGTTAACATGGCAGATGAAGTGTTTCCAACACCAACTATAACTCAAACTCCAGTCCCTTCCACTCTTGGGACAATGCCACAAGTTGTAGCTCAAGCCACACCTTCATTCACACCAAGGAGATCTTCAAGATTGATGTCTACTTCAATAGAGCAACAAACTCTTTCTAGCAGTCCAAAGAGTTCCTCATCTCCAGACCCAACTCTGTCAAGCATGATGCCACGAAAAACAAGGAGTCTAAGTGAGTTGTATAATGTTGATACTACAAATTCATTTTCTGCTTTTGCCTTATTTTCTCATATAAATGACCCATTAACGTTTGAAGAGGCTGTGAGTAGTGATATATGGGCACAAGCCATGGATGAAGAGATTGAATCCATTGAGAAGAATCAAACATGGGAGTTGGTAGACTTCCCTGAAGGCAAAGATGTAATTAGTGTCAAATGGATCTATAAGACTAAACAAGATGCTAATGGAAATGTTCAAAAGCATAAAGCAAGGTTAGTTGCTAGGGGCTTCACACAAAAGCCTGGTATAGACTTCAATGAGACATTTTCTCCTATTGCTTGGCTGGACATGGTTAGGACTGTTCTAGCTATTGCTGCCCACAAAAAGTGGCTTGTATACCAAATGGATGTGAAGTCGGCATTTCTAAATGGATATTTAAAGGAGGAAGTATATGTGGAACAACCACAAGGCTATGAGATACCAAGTCATGAAGACAAGGTGTATAGGTTGAAGAAGGCACTATATGGATTAAAGCAAGCTCTTAGAGCTTGGTACAGCCACATTGACTCCTATCTCATTCAAAATAGTTTTCAAAGAAGTGGTTGTGAGCCAACATTGTACATCAAAGTCAATGAACAAGGTAACATTTTAATTGTTTGCTTGTATGTGGATGATTTAATTTTTACCGGTGACCTTGGCATAGATTCGTTCAAATCAAAGATGAAGAGTGAATTTGAAATGATTGATTTGGGGCTTATGAGGTATTTTTTGGGCATTGAAGTCCATCAATCCAATGATGGTATATTTATTTCTCAATCTAAATATGCAAATGAAGTCTTGAAGAGATTCAATATGGCAAAGTGCAATGCAGCCCCAACACCGGTTATGACAGGATTGAGACTAAGCAAGGACGATGATGGAGCATGTGTGGATTCTACACTGTTCAAGAGGCTAGTTGGAAGCCTTATGTACTTAACAACAACAAGGCTGGATATTATGTACGGTGTAAGTTTGATTTCAAGGTTTATGGAGTCCCCAAAACACTCACATTGGCAGGCTGGTAAGAGAATATTGAGGTATGTGAGTGGTACAAAGGACTTTGGCATATTTTATTCCACTTCAGATGATTTTAGTCTTATTGGGTTCACCGATAGTGATTGTGGAGGTAGCTTAGATGATAGAAAAAGCACTTCTGGGTATGCATTTTATTTTGGCATAGGGGTTGTGTCATGGGCGTCAAAGAAACAACCCATTGTGACTCTTTCTTCAGCTGAAGCTGAGTATGTGGCACCCACTAATGCCGCGTGTCAAGCCGTTTGGATGCAGAGGATGTTGAAAGATTTGATGCATGAGGAAGAGGAAGCCACTACAATATTCTATGATAACAATTCAGCCATAGCAGTATCCAAAAATCATGTATTCCACAAGAGAACGAAACACATTGATACAAGGTATCACTTTATTACAGAGCTTGTAAATAACAAAGAAATTTGTCTTGCTTTTTGCAGCTCTGAAGATCAGTTGGCTGACATCTTCACAAAACCATTGGCTAAAGACACATTTCAATATTTGCGAAGTGGCTTAGGAGTTTTTGATTTTTCTCAAGTTTGCAGTTCTGAAAATCTGTTCTTAGATAGCTCTGGAAGTGCTGCAGCAACTTTTGGACAAGTTTGATGCAATTTTTGATGATCTCCAGCTGTTCATAATTGAGGGGGAGTATTGGAAAATGTTAATTATTTACAGCTGGACTGTCAGAAGATTTGATATGCTATTTTTCTTGCTCTGTTTTTATTTTTGTCAGTTAGTTGGGTGAAATCTTTTCGGTGATTTCCCTTGTCTTTTTGGATTGTCTTGCACTCTAAGTAAACATTTACGGCTGTTGGTTGTTGTATTCTCAAAAGATGTCATTCGACAATTATTATGGTGGTTTTTGGTATTATTTTTGGCTGTAGCAAAAACTGTGTAAGTAGAAATCCCCAACTCAAGTCCAGGTGGTTTTTACAAGGAGAAAAATCTTCGGAACATGGGTGTTTTATGTATGAATGCAAGTTTTATGTATTACTGTTGCTGCTGTTAAATTTTAGAATTTTATTTCCCTTTGTGCAATCTGTTATTCATCCCTCACTTTAAACAACTCCTTATCAATAATCTGCACTTAACCCCCCATTTGAGTGTACTGTCACAGGTTCTTATTAATAATTTACACTTCAACTTTACGTTGTAGACAATCTATTCTATTAAACTTTTTCATCTTATACCGTTTCGCGTTTCAACCGTATGAAACACGAAACGTGACGAGAATATGCCGTTTCAAAAATTGTCTCAAGAATATGCCTGATAATTATCATGAACATATATCTGAATAAATGGCGACGAAAGGGAGTGGGACATTATCTCCTCTATGATCGGCTGTCGAGAATATTTTTGAATACCGTTATGTCCTTTATATGGTTTCACATTCTCAAACATTGTTTCATCTTCAAATGAAGCAGGGTAATCCTCAGCTATCATCTTAAAATGAAGATGAAATAATTAAAATGCAAACATGAGACTTCTTGTTTCAACCCTCAGTTTCAAGGAATCAGAACATTGGCTAAAAGAAATTGGGCCAAACATTCCTATTGGTAATCTTATTTCTTAATGGCGGGAAGTCTTCCAGAATGCATTATGGCGTCCATTAAATATTATTCTCTTCGTTTTAGCTTCACATTGTTTTACATAAAATAACAAGGCCAATGGAAGCAAATGGTTGTTATGGTCATTATAAGTATTAGTGTTCGATTTTACCTTGTAATTATTCTCTCAATTTGATCTTCTGAAACTTATTTTATATTTAAGAGATATAAATCCTTACCTAAGAAGTTGTTAATATGGAAATTGCTTTACATTATTACATTCTTTGAATCTTGCATAGTCATAGATAAAACACATTTCTTCAATTGCTTCACATTCATGATTTATTTTTTATTGCATTCTTTCTTCTTCACAACCGATCTGTTAATTTCTCGGAGTGCCTTAAAAGAGGAGACCATTGTCAGGTGATTTGTTTCATCTTTTCATCGTTTGGAATTTTGAGCTTTGTCTATGAGAAATCAAGTCATATGAAATTACTGCGAAAGCCACCTCTGACCTGTTAGTTTCTATCAACAATTGGCTGTAAAAAGTTGATGTCCAAAATTTATGAAAAAGAAGCGTTACACATTCCACAAATCTGAACCTCTTTAGCTAAAAATGAAGCTAATTTCAAATCCCATGAGTTCATATTCCACGGTACTACTAGAAATCTAAGCTTGACCTGCTAATCATTAATTAAGTTTTTGGGCATGCATTAAGTAATTGTTTAGGCACATATTAAATAAATTTCTTAGCCCATAATAACTGCTGTATTAGGAAATCCTCAACGAAAGCTATAAATATAGATCTAGTTGGATCATATTGTAAGTAGGAAAAGAAAACATGAAACATAA
The DNA here is from genome assembly GCA_037957365.1 of Torreya grandis. Lineage (NCBI taxonomy): Eukaryota > Viridiplantae > Streptophyta > Pinopsida > Cupressales > Taxaceae > Torreya > Torreya grandis. Next base: position 1,510,445 of record JARHVA010002481.1, read on the forward strand.
GTCCTTTATGTATGTTGAATAGTAGTTTAAAATCCAGTCAAAAGCAAGAAGACAACAAATAATTCAAAACAGCAGTTCTGATAGAACGCAACAACTTCTTGCAAGAAGAATAAAAAATAAGAACAAAACAACGACTCCAGGATGACAGAGTACACAAAACAAGAGCAATTTTTGAAGAAAGAACAAAAGACGAGAATAAATACAACAAATGTCTGTAGATAAAATAAATAATTCTAATTTTAGATTTGTAATCATCAAATTCAATCTATAATATTTTTCAGCGTTGTGACAATTTTGTCTTGTGTACACTGTTTATGCATCATTCTCCTTATTCCAGTTTTTTTTAAACAGTTTTGTATTAGAGCCAAATCTTTTGCTCCTATTGGTTTTCAGAAATCTCTGGTATGGTTGGACCTGAAGCTAAGGCATGGCAACAGGCTCCCACTTTTGATGGGAATAATTATGATATATGATATTAAAAAATGAAGACCATCCTCATAGCTTATGACTTGTGTGAATGAGTGGAATCAGATTTTGTTGATGTTGTAACTTGTATATCCAAATGATATAACCCAATTGACAAATGCACAAAAGACTCAGTTAAAGGACACCAAAAGGAAGGATGATAAATCCATGAACTCAATAGAGGAAGCAATATCGGATTCCATTTTCCCTGGCAGTATTTCAGTAGCAACTCATTCAAAAGAGGCCTAGGATATTTTGAAACAATCATACAAAGGTATGTACATATAAGGTAAAACTGGTAAATCTCCAATTATTGAGAAGAGAATTTGAAAGTCTTTAGATGAGTGATAATGAATCAATCCCTGATTTCTATATTAGATTATCTGGGTTAATCAATTAGTTGAAAGTGAATGGTGACAATATGTTAGATGAACATATTATGGAAAATATTTTGAGAAGTTTCCCACTGAAGTTTTATCTAGTGTCGATTATTATTGAAGAGTCTAAAAATATGTCATAGATGGCAGTGGATGAGTTGATGGTTTCTCTACAAACCCATGAGCAATGGCTGAATAGATCAACCACTCCTTCCCAAGATCAAGCGTTTAAAGCTCAAGACAATGTCAGAGGCAAGGGGAAATGAAGAAATGCAAGTGGTATAAATCCCAATGGAAGAGGCCATGGAAGAATGGCTTTGGTAGAGGAAGATCCAGTAGCCAAGAGGGAGAGAGCAGTTCAAAGACAAACTCCCACAATAGAAATTATAATGAAGGGTATGATAAATCCAATGTATAGGGTTATTATTGTCATAAGTATGGTTATTTTGAAAGTGAATGTAGAAAGAGGCAACATGATCAATCTAAGAAGAAATCTATTATTGCCATAAGTATGGTTATTTTGAAAGTGAATGTAGAAAGATGCAACATAATCAATCTAAGAAGAAATCTATTATTGTCATAAGTATGGTTATTTTGAAAGTGAATGTAGAAAGAGGCAACATAATCAATCTAAGAAGAAATCTAGCATGGCTAAGGAAAGTTAAGTTCAGAATTAGATCAAAACCTAATTATTTTTATTAAATATGTAATATTGCAGAAGAGTTCTATTGATATTTGGTATCTAGATAGTGGATGTAGCAACCACATGTGTGATTTCACGGATAAGAATGTCAAGTCTGAAGTAAAAATGGGAAATAATGAAGCAATCCTAGTTATGGGCACAGGATGAGTATTTATTCTTACCAAGCAAGGTGATATAAGAACAATCAAGAATGTGTATTTTGTCCTTGGCATCAAACATAATTTGTTGTGTCCAAAAGTGGTAAAAAGTTCTGATGGATAATAGACAGTGTAAGATCTTTGTTATAAATGGAAGGAATTGGATAATGGTAGTACAAATGAAAAAAAAAATGGAATGTTCCCTCTCAATATGCAAATTGCTTTTTGTGATTAGTCTTTTGTTGTAATATCATTGGTTACATGCTCTATGCACATAGTACAACTTGCTAATAACCCTGAATACTATCAAGAAAAAGAAATCAATAGGCACAATACACTTAAATTCTGAAATAATAACCTGTATTGAATCATATTGAATGAATAAAATAGTTGCATACAATATCATAAATAAATATAAACTTAGAATTATATTTGACAAGTAAAATTTGAAAAACCAAAAAAAAACTCAAAAAAAAAACTTACCCTATTATTTTTAACAGTTAATATTTTTAGTAAGTTTCATATGCAAGCTCAAGCATCCCTAAAAATATCCACATATCTCTTAAACAATAAAATTAACCTAAAAAATAAATTTTAACTGAAGTTCATTTCTGGTTACAATTAAAAAAAAAAAAAAAAAGAAAAAAAAAGAAAAGGAAAAATCTGAAAAAATATAAAAAATCAGTTTTGGACCCTCAAATGGTCACATATGGCATCTGAAAAGTTTTAAAAATGTCCCTAAATGGATAGAGAGATTATGGCTGCATCAAATTTTTTGAGATGGTCATTTTTTCATAAATGGGAGCTCAAACATAGTTATAGATCAAAAGTTATGGCCTCCAGTGGTTTGGTCTCCACATCACTTGTAACTTTCAAGACTGCCATCAAGGATGCATTAGGCTTTGGCACTTAAGGTTTGGGCATTTTATTTTTCTAAATTTAAAATTTTTGATTAAAAAATATATGGTTAGGGGGATACCAATATTGGTAGATCCCTAATAGAAAATGTGAGTCTTGCATTGAAGGAAAACAACATAGGCAACCCTTTCAATCAGGGAAGTCTAGGAGGAAAAAAACACTATTGGAGTTGGTGTATTCAGATCTATGTGGCCTAAATTAGACTCTCAACATAGCCAATAATAAATAATTGATGACCTTCATAGATGACTATAGCAAACAAACTTTGGTTTATTTACTGAATCACAAATCAGAAGCCTTTGATAAGTTCAAAAAGTTTAAGGCCTTGGTCGAGAAGCAAAATAGACAATTCATCAAGGTCCTTAGATCAGACAGAGGGGTACAATAAATCTCAAAAGAATTTTTGAATTGATGCAATAATTAAAGAATTAAGAAACATTTTACCACCAGGTATACTCCACATCAAAATAAAGTTACAGAGAGAAAGAACAAGACCATCAAGTATATGACAAGAACCATGTTGAAGACTAAGTGGCTTTTAAATGAATATTGGGGTGAAGTTGTAGACAAAATAATGTATATGCTTAATAGATTATCCACAAAGGTTGTGCATGACAAGTTTTCATAAGAAGCATGAAAAAACAAAAAAATAATGTGGATCACCTAAGAATTTTTTAGGTATGTGGCATATACATTTGTGCCAAACATGAAAACACAAAAATTGGATGATAGAGGAGAAAAAATGCATCTTCATCGACTATAATGAAGAGTCTAAGGCATACAAATTGTATATCTCTATTACTAAGAAGATTTTGATTAGTAAGGATGTCGAACATTTTGAGAATGAGTTATGGGATGGCACAGTTGACACTTCCCTTAGGTATATCAACAATGATACCTATAGATGATGTAGAAAGTGGAAATTAAGAAGTAGTTTCTAGAAATGAATTTGAACCTATCACATCTAAGAAAAGTGAAACTTGGCAACACTTCCTTTTGTATCAACATCTAAATAGACTCAGTAATATAGCAAATTTAGGTATCCCTCCAATGAGAGTTCAGATCCAACATTGGCTTTTCGAATGCTAATAAAGTTAATGAGATTGAGGTAAATTTAGGAGAATCAAAGGTATATTGAAGAAAGTGTGAATTTTGATTTATTTTCTCATATTGATCTTGCTTATTTCAAAGAATCATTGAAATATGAGAAATGACATAAACCCATGGATGAAGAGGTATATGCAATAGAAAGAAACATAACATGGGATTTAGTTGTTTTTCACCTACAAGTAAACATGTGATTGGAGTTAAATGGGTATATAATACCAATAGTACAATAGAAGGAAGTTTTGATAGATACAAAGCAAGGATGGTTGTTAAAGGGTATAAATAATAGTTTGGAAGAGATTATGATGAGAAGTATGCTCCTATTGAAATAATGGAAACTATACAAGCTATTTTTTCAATAGTAGCTGAACACAAGTGCAACTTATTCTAAATGGACGTGAAGTATACCTTCCTCAATGAAATGATTAAGGAATAAGTATATGTGGAATAACCACTTGGATATGAAGTCCTAAGACAAGAAGACAAAGTTTATAGGATAAATAAATCACTCTATGGGCTTAATAAAGAACCTAGAGCATGGTACAACATGAATGATTCTTGTTAAGTAATGACTTCAAGAAAAGAAAACATGATCCAACACTCTACTTCAAGGCAAGTGATGGTAATATTTTAATTTTTGTATTGTATGTAGATGATTTGATCTTCACATGTAATGATGAATTGTTCATTTATAGATTTAAATAAGTAATTAAAAGTGAGTTTGAGATGATTATGGTGAGACATATGCTTCTTTTACAAGAATGGAAACAATACAAGCTATTTTTGCCATAATATCTCAACACAAGTGGAAGTTATTCCAAATGGATATGAATTTTGCCTTCTCAGTATAATTCTTAGGGAATAAGTATATGTAGATCAACCACTCAGATATGAAGTCCTAAGATAAGAAGACAAAGTTTGTAGGCTCAAGAAAGCACTTTATGGGCTTAATCAAGCACCTAGAGCATGGTACAACATGATTGATTCCTATTTACTAAGTAATGACTTCAAGAAAAGCAAAAAATGATCCAATACTAAACATCAAGGCAAGTGATGGTAAGATTTTAATTTTATTTTTGTATATAGATGATTTGATCTTCACATGTAATGATGACTTGTTCATTGTTAAATTTAAAGAAATAATGAAAAGTGAGTTTGAGATGACAGATATAGGTTTGCTAAGATATTTTCTTGGTATTGAGGTAAGAAAAAATGTTCATGACATATGCATTTCTCAAACAAAATATGCCAATAAATTTTCAAAGAGGTTCAAAATGTTAAAAAGTAACCTTGCACCAACACCAATAGCAGTAGGTCTAAAATTAAGCAAGGAAGATTGTAGCAGTGAGATAAATCCAACCTTGTATAAAAGCATGGTTGGAATTATAATGTATTTGATAGTAATTATGCCCGATTTAATGTATGTAGTAAGTCTAATTTCCATATTTATGGAAATACTTAAAGAGACACATTGACAAGTAGGAAGACAATCCTCATATATGTATAGCACTAAGGGCTATAACATTGTGAATGATGCATTAAGTGATTTTGAGTGGATTGGTTACACTGATAGAGATTTGGAAAGTAGTGTAGATGACATTAAAAGAACACCTAGATATGTTTTCTACATTGGGTTAGGAGCCATTTCATGGGCCTCCACAAAGTAACCCATAGTTTCACTCTCTACAACAAAAGATGGGTATATAATAGCAAATTCAACTACATGTTAGGCTATTTGGCTTAGGAGAATCCTAGCAGACTTGAACAAGGAACATGAAGATGGTATAGTCATATATTATGATAATGTATTCTCAATAACTCTAACAAATAATGTAGTTTTCCATGGATGGAGTAAACATATAGAGATATGTTATCATTTTACTATGGAATTGGTAGAATATGTAGAGATTGAGCTTTGGTTTTACAGATCTGAGTAATAGCTCATAGATAGTTTTACTAAACCATTGTCAAAATAAACTTTGGAATGTCTAAGATATGATTTGGTCATCATAGATGTTGAAACAACAAGCTCCAAACTATTCACATGTATTTTTTTAATAACGCTCGATATTCATAAAATAGGGAAGTCCAATGTAAGGGGGAGTATTGGAATTCTAATCTTGACCTGTTAAGCATTAATTAAGTTTTCTAGCATGCATTAAATAAGTGTTTGGGAATATGTTAAATAAATTTGTTAGCCCATATTAATTGATGTATTAATAAATCCTTTAGGGAAAATGTAAAAATAGGTCTAGTTGGATCAGATTGTAAGTAGTAAAAGAAAAAAAGCAACAATAATAGAATGTTTATGTTGAGTAGCAGTTCAAAGTCTAGCTAGAAGCAATAATAAACAATTTTTTTTTAAGAACAATAGTTATGATAGAACATAACGTTAGCCTACAATAACAATAAAAATAAGCCCAGAGCAATAGCTCCAGTATAATAGAGTACACAACAAGATCAGTTTTGGAAGAAAGAACAATAGAGAAGAGAATAAATACATCAACAACCTGTAGATAAAAGAAATAATTTTAGTTGTACATTTGTAATCATAAAATCCAATTTATAATATTTTTCATCTTTCTGACAATTATGTGTTTGGTATACACTACATTTATGTATCATTTTCCTTATTTTAGTTTATCTTCGATTATGCACAACCCCATAAAGGTTGAATACGTGGATCCCTTTGAAGGAAATTTAATTGACAATGGGTAGTCATGAGTTCTAACCCCATCCAATAAATGAAATAAAAGGACACTGAGGAGTAGGGCAACATTTGATTCTTCTATTGCTATCAACATATGACATAACAAGGAACCCTATGTATTTTATTGCATATTTATCATTACAAAAGTTTGATAAATAAAGTACCATCTCTCTATGACTAACATGCTTAAAAGATCAAGATTGAAGGACATGCCCTAATATGTTAAGTGGATCATCAAAAGCTTAGAAGGGGATGAGGCTTGGAAGGTTCTATTGAGGTGTTGCACTACCCAAGGAACTCCTCTTGGGAGAAAGGTATGGGAGGGACTTGACTTGTAAAGTCTTTTTCTTTCTCATATGTTAGTTCTAATTGGTGGTAATTTTATGGTTAAAAGTATATGGAAATCCTTGGAATTTTTCAAACCCAACCTCATCTGGATAGGGGATGGTTTCAGAAATGGACTTTCTCTTAATTCTCATTCTCTATAATGGTCTCCCATTCCTAATTTTCATAATGTCCCCTTTGCTATGGTCCCCTAGATTAAGATTTTTAGGCTTTTTGGATATGGAATCGAGACAATCAATGACATCTTATACAAGGTTTCCCATGGGTGGCTCTTGTGAGATATTCCTAAAATTAAATACTAACTTAAGATTGAGGATGTAGAGTCTATTTTTTAAATTCAAAAATCCACACTTGATGTTTATCTTCATAATGTTGGTGCATCTTATAGATCCCCATGGTGGAAAGACTGGAAATGGCCTACCACTACTCTTTTCTATTGGTACGAACCCTAGATTAGGTATCATCTTCTTGTTCATCAGCTTATTTCTAGAGTGAAACACTTAACCATTGTTGGAATTTAAGGTCCTTGGAGGTTTTTTGGTCTCATCGGTTTTCTAATATTTGGAAAGGCCATATTGAGCCTAGAAAAAGATCATTTCATTTGGTGTATTCTCTCCCAGGTTCTACTAGTTGGACATATCTCAAGCATATGGAGTTTCAAATCCCACTTGCCTTGCTTGTCATCAAGTTGAAACCTTTAAACACCTTTTTTGTTGTTGTTCTCATACTTTTTTTCACTAGAAATGGATTCATTCCCTTTTCCAACCTTTTATTTTAGAATTATGTACTTATAAAATGCTTCTTCTTGGGGACTCAATCATGCCACCTACAAGATACAACACTCTTTGGTAGATCTTTCGTGTTGATATTCTTTTTCATTTATGAAAAGATAAAAATGATGTCATTTTTAATAATGTAGATATGGAAATAGATTTTTAAGTGACTAATAAAGTTATTTTTATCTCCAATGTTTTGATTTAGATCCATGTCTAGGTGGAGAAGGTCCACTTGGAGGTGGAGCACCTCCAGACTCTTTTGGACCACTAGGGGAGTGCTTTGTGTGCTGTGAGTTGGGGCCTCCAGATCCCTTGCACTATTGTTCTTCTTTTGAGGCTCAAGGACAAGGTTTTTGTCATCATCATTGTATGAGAAGGTGAAGCTCCTCTCCCTGTTCCTATTGGCCTTTGCCTCCCCATGGTGGTATCTTATTTGATTGTCTTGGAAGTAGTGATGGTAGTAGTTGTGATGCTCCTTTATAGAATAAGTTTCCATGCTTAGATGTATTTATTTATCCTTCTTGGTAGGTGGAGAAAATTAAAGAAAGGCATCAAAATGATGGGTGGGAGCCCATACATGACATTGTGGAACCTGTTAGGCATCAATAATTACGGAGACAAGCTTGATAGAGCCCCTCCTTTGCCTCTTTTGGCCATCATATTTGTCATTGCTGCTTAGTTAGTTTTTTCTTTATGGTTAGTGGTCTTTGGTTTTATCACCCTTCTTTTATTGAATTGCATTTTTACTATGACTATAATAATCATACAACCTTAATTATGATACTATTTTAGTGATATAATTTATATTTTATCTTAAGGCATTCTTTAACTTGATGTGACTAACATTCTATCTAAAGTGTGATTCCCTTCAACCCTTTCTTTATATAATTAACATTGTACTATTATATTTCATTAATAAAAATATGTTTTTCAATTTAAAAAAAAAAAATAATAATAATAAATAATACTAACACTCACAACATATAATTACTAATATTAAGAAATTAAAGTTTTTTAAAACCAAACATCCAAACAGAATTAGAACATATTGCACAACTAAATACAAAACTAAACTCAAAAAAATTAAAGATAAACCCCTTTTATGATCAAATAGCGTTTAACAATAGAAACTCAAAAAATTTGAGGCCATTTATTTTTGAGCGCTTACCCATCACCTTAATTAATCTACAGTAGGCAAAATCTATTAATTTCCTCACCTATTTTTGAACCGTTATCTTAATTACTCACTCAAAAAAAATTGAAGCCATTTATTTTTTGAGCGCTTAACCATTATTCTAATTAATCTAGAGAACCAAAATCTATTATTTTCCTCACCTCTTTTTGAACCCTGTTTTTGGCGGATATAACATCTGCAGCCCTGATAAGCACGAATAAAGTCCCCACACAAGGCTGTACTCGTAATATCTTCTCTACAAATACTTCACAAACCAACCCAAAAAACAAGTTTAATATACATGCAGTGCAATGATCCCACAAGATAATTTTATGTTTAAAATAAGTTACAGAGCAAGAAAGTGAGATTACCCTTTGCCAGGAAACCAGTGGATCCAGTAATTAAGATATTTTTATGTTTCAAAAACTCCACAATGTTGGAAGCCATTGTTTACGCTGCAACAATCTTCCTGATCAACACAGATATAACCCTTGATTTATACAAGCTATGAAGGAGCAGTTTTATTAATTTACTCATGTTGAGACGAATTGCTAAAAGAAAGTTGAAAATGGAGTGCACGAAATGTCATAATTCGGTTCACAAGAAAAGAATACCTACGGGTTAAATCTCCTTAAACAGTAGCTAGCTATTGGCCTGGCTCACATTTTTTTTATTGAAATAATATAATTTATCTCGTTTCAAGGATTCCACCCCTTGGTAGCTCACACCCACTCCATAAATAAAACACAGTAGTAAGTGTTTGTGTTACTTGTCTGAATCTTTGGTATGGCGTCTTTCTCCTGTTTGTGTTACTTGTATTAATATATTTATGTTTAACCTAAGAAACAGAATAAAGGTAGGCACCACCTAATTTTTATTATTATTCATAAGGAAGAAGCAATCACCTCCACTTCTCTAACATAAAGGTTCATAAACTTATATGAAAAATTCAAATCTTAAAATTCAACTAGTTTTTTATTAATTATGTGTAGCATAGTTTTTCATCAAAAGGTCATACATCTACCCATCCAATTTGCAAAGTATGCAGAGTTAAATCTAATCAAATAAAAATATATATGTTTTTAAATAAAATTAACAATTAATAATAATTAAAATTCACAATTAATAATAATAGAAAGTTTAAAATAATATTTATTTATTTTTAATTTAAAAAAATTATTATAAATTGAAAGTAAAAAACATATTCATATGACAAATGAAAAAAATCTTAAACCAGTAAAAAATTAAAAGTAGGAAACATATTCTATTTTTTGGTGAGATGATAATGATGAGATCCAGAGCAGTCAAAATAAGATAGGAAAGTGAGATTACTTTTTGCAAGAAACCGCTGTAACAATATTCCTAATCACCTCTGTTGTATTTATGCATTCTATAGAACATAAGTTTTATTACTAAATGCATCAATACAAGGCATAATTTCATTTATAAGAAAAAGAAATCGGGTTAATTTTCTTTAAACAGTTGTTAATTATTAGTTCATTAATACTCACAATTTAGTAGAGTCTATATTTTCAATCAATTGAATAAATTCATACCAAAAAAATAATTAAATATTAAAAAAAAAATTTTCTTTTCTAATTAAAATCAACTAATTTTAATCTAGTTGATCTAACTCACATTATTTTCAATGAAACAATATAATTTATTATTCCCACCACCTTAAATCCAAAGTAGCTCACACCCACTTCCAGAATTAAAGGATTCTCATCAGCGTAGTCGAATGTTTTAATACTGTTTAAATTACTTATATATTTATAATTAAGTTAAGAAAAAGATGAATAGTAGAAACCACCTCATTTTCATTATTACTCATGCGGAAAGAGCAAGCACTTTCCCTTCTCTACCATAAAGGTTGTAAATTTATATTAAAATCTCAAAGCTCAAAATTTAACTCGTTTTTGATTAACTGGGTAGCATGGTTTCACATCCAAAGGTCGTACATCTACCCATCTAATTTGTAAAGTAGGCATAATTAAATAAAATAATAAATTGTAAAAAATATATTTTGTACGATCAATAATATATAATAAAATGAGGTTAAAAAGAATATTTAAATTTTTTTAATTTAGAAAAAATTATTAGAGATTAAAAGTAAACAATATGTATATATTATAAGGTAAAAAAAAACTCAAAAAATCAAGTTGAATAATTTGAAAGTATATTTAATGATTTTTTCTAAAAAAGTGAAGATGTAGAATAGTAGGTATGGTTTTGTCTAAGTGTAAGTATGCAAAATTTGATTTGATTATCTTACTCGTCTACTCCAAATCTTAAAAAATCTTGCTTGTTGTTTAAAAATTCTATATAAATCTTTAGAAAACTATTCTTTTTCTCTACAACCCTAATAAGTTATCAAAAAACATAATTCAACATTCATTAGTGAACCATTAAATCATTTAGACCATTTAAATTATACTTCTAAACTCCCCTTTAAGTCACTTTAAAATTTCCTAGGTTTATAATTTTTGAATTTAGAACCCTTAAGTCAGATTTAAAGTTGCATTTAGGAGATGTCTTTAGAGGGTGATGTTAGGCTGTTTTCACAACAAATTACATTAGCATAATACTTTAGGGTGTCTTTAGAGGTAGTGTTAGGGTGTCTTTGGAGGTGACATTGGGGGTCTCTCAGTGACATTGGGGTGATTTAGTTGATGATGTTCAAGTCACTTTATTTATTAATTTAATTTTGTCACAAAGGCATGGCATTGGGGTTGCCCTAAAGGTGATTTTATTATCATCTTTAACATGACTCTAGTCTCTGAGTTAAGGTTGTCTTTATTAAAGTTACATATTAAGTAAGAGGCAATGTTAGTTGGGACTCAATTAGCCATAATTGATCTCCCATTCAACCAATTTATTGATTGGTTTAATAGAGATTATAATTAGGCCAACCAAGCCCCTTAAATCTAATTGTGATTGCCTTACATGATATGGGGCTCAATTTACTCCAATTGACTCCATCGTTAAACCAATTACTCAAATGGTTCAATGAAAAATACAACTAGAGGAAATCTATAATTTTCAATCTAATTGTGACTACCTAATAGAATTTGGGGCTTGAATTCCTCCAATTGAATTCCTCATTGATATAATTATTTGATTATTTCAATGGAAGACACATTTAGGGGGAATCAAGCCCTGCCAACCTAATTACAATATAATAATTGATGCTAAAAAAATTACTATTAGGGAGATACCCATTTAATGAGGCTAACAGAGTATCATTTAGGGACACCTCCAGTGATTAGCATGACATAGGGGTATCCCTCATTAAACCAACTACTTAATTGGTTCGATGAAGGAAATAATTTGGGGAAATAAGTCACATCAACCTAATTGTGACTATGTAATGTGATTTAGGGATCAATGTTCCCAACCTAAATCCCTTGTTAAATAGATTATTTGAATAGTGTTAAGTTGTGGAGCTAAAAGCTTCACTGATGCAGACATGGAGGTGGGTGCAAAAGGGTTGCTGAGTGCCACGGACACCGGCGTCGGTCAGGCCAACCGACGTCGGCAGGAAGGAGATAGGAAGCAATCGACGTCGGTCAGATATCGGCCGGCGTCGGCAACCCCCAGGCGGACAAGGACTGGCGTCGGTCACCTATGTGGTTCGACTGCGAGTTTATTACGGGTAGTCAGCTAACGAACCAAGTGTTTGCATGCTTAGTGCTAATTATAGACTGAGAGCTGCGGATCTAATTATTGTAATTAGATGTCTAATTATTGTTTGGATGAGATCTATATAATAGACTCATGGTTGTATTGTAAATTTGTTCTAGTTTGAGTTGAGCAAAGTTAGCTCCTTCGGTGTGTGAGGTAGAGCAATGGTGCGTTCCTCTTAGTGCCACAGTACTAGGTGTGTTGGTGCTGGATTGGAGAGTCAGCTGGATTCTTCAGGTATGTATGATCTTGGTCATCAGGTGAGCATGGCCCTTATAGGAGATCTACATGGTAAGTAAGATCGTTGATCTGCAGGTGTGTGTGTGTGCAAGGTCAAAGTTCACAGGTGTGCAGAACCAATATTGATCTGTAGGTTGGAGATCAGATAGGACAGTAACACAACAGGGAGCAGAATCAGGCAGGATCTACTTGGAGTACGGTGTGTATTCATTGGTATGTACGTGGAGTACATGGAGAGCAAAGAGGAAGGCAAGGCAGTTCCTTCCATAAGTATGGTCTGTTGAATTGCAGGTTGTTGCAGGGTCATGGGAGATCTACTTGAAGTACTTTGAGTACTTGTGGAGTGCGTGGAACAGTTGTGGAGTGCGTGGAGCACAGGTGTAAGGTGAACACCAACTCTGTGTTTGAGTTGGGTGTTGGGACCTAGTAGAGAGAGCTTTGAGGAGAGAATTACTGTTCACTTGAGGTGTGAGAAACCTCTGAAGAGGTGGTGGAGAAGAAGTGGCATCTTCTTTATTGTATTCTTTTCTGTAAGAGTTATTAATACAAGTTGTGTATTGTCTCTCATATTCTGTGTTATTCTGAATTCTAGTTACTTGTTGAATCTGGTTAATTTCCGCATATTAAGTTGCTTGGTTTGGTAATCAACTGTGTGCTTTTGGTGTTTCACATCCCTGACAAGTGGTATCAGAGCTAAGGTTGTAGGAAGCAGGTTTTGTGTTTGGTTACAGGTCACTCTCAGGGGTTTCTGATTGAGTGGGAGCAGAGCAATGACAGATGAAAGTAAGCTAAGAATGGAGGAGTTGAAAAGCACAGATGGTCACTTAAGGTCCCATGGAAAGAAAGAGCAGGTAAAAGAATATTGTTGGTTTGTGGAAGATCGGCATGAAGAAACTGAAGAAGCAGATGTTGCAGGTGATGTTGCACATGATGCTCTGGGAGGTTTCTTGGATAAAGTTGAATCTTGGATAAAAGATTCAGTTGCCTCTTTCCATGCAGCCCTAGGTAGAGGAGCTGATAAGCCTTGCCAAAGAATTGGCAAAGGGGAAGTGAAGTTGAAATTGCAGGTGGCCAACACACAGGTGTTGATGAAGGTCATGCAGGTCCCAGGTTTGGAGATATGGCTAATTTCTTCAAAAAGATTGGGTGATGAGAGATGCACAAGAACTCTCACAGTGGATACACTTGAATTAGCTGGTGGTAAGAAAACAGGTACTCTTTATCTACTTGTTTATATTACTGATTCTTCTTCTGTTGCGAAGACGTGGCTTCGTAGGCTTGGTCACATGAGCAAGAAGGAGATGCATGTTCTTAAGCAGAAGACAGATATATTTGATAGGCTTAAGAACTGGAAAGCCTTGGTGTTCTTGGAGGAGATGGCGGATAGAAACTAGTGGATGGTGCTGGATACTTCTGAGCAGGGCAGTTTAGACATGGATATTGATTCAAAGGAGCTCACGGGTAAAAAGTCATCACTCACAGGCAAACACAGATACCGGTGTCGGTCAAGAAGAACCGGCATCGAACAAACAGGTGCCGATGTCGGTCATGTGCAGACCAAAGCCTGTGATGTTGGGCAGGGTAAGACCGACATCAGTCAGAAGGACCAACGTCGGCAGTAGGTAAGACTGACGTCGGTCAGGAGGACCGACGTCGGCAACATGGACACTGACGTTAGCAGGTTGGTAGTCAGGGACAGACGCATGGGAATCGACGTCGATCGGATGTAGACTGTGGAGTGACCGAGGTCGATCACTGTAACAGATTTTGGGTGGACAACATGCTATTAAGGAGTCTCAAACACCCATACAGAGAACTGAAGACGTAAGTAGGCCCTCAAATTTGTTGTTCCTCTTCTTTATACTCATTGCTGATTGTAGAGCAGGAAGGATCCAGGAAATAGGTGGGAGCATGGCAGGGATATGATGCAAAACCAAACGGGAGTTTTGGTAAGGTTGCCAGTCGGTGCGAAAGCACAGAGATGAATGGATTCCTTAGTTGAAGAATAGAGAGAACAGATACGTGAGACGAAAGACCAGGCATATGGTCTTGAGGAAGCTGCAGGATAGTGGTACAGGTTTTGACAGGTGGAGGATGAAGCATGGCTTCAGTCAATGTCAGGGTAACTACTGTGGTTTGTCTTACCAGGTGGATGATGAGTCATGACATCATTCTGTTGCTATATGTGGATAGTATATTTGCTAGCAGGGTTTGTACATACAGGGCTTTGCTGAGCTAAGGGTAAGATTAGTTCAGTGGCATGTCAGGAGGAGTTTGGAGCAGCGAAATTCTTTGACATGGGAGACATGGAGATCACAGGTAGATTTTGTCTCCAGTGGGAGCTGATGTGAATCAGGTGTTGGCGAGGTTCATTACGCAGGATGCAGAGCCGGAGCACACTAAGGGTTGGATAGGTACAGTGTCTGAAATCACATGAGGTCTGGTATAGACCTGAGTATTCCCATGCAGTGGGAGCTGTCAGAGAGTTAGGAGCCAATTTGGGGAAGTGGGTTCTTAGGGATTTTGAGAGGGACCAGCAACAGGTATACATGCAGGGTCAGGACTTCACTACATGGGTTTGTAGGTTCGGATGTGGCAAGGTGCTCGGATGACAGGAGGTGCACCACGAGATGTGTGGTGGTTAGTCTTCAAGTGGGAGCTTGAAGAGGGATACAAACCAGGAAATAGATTAGATAGAGTACAGGTACAGGTACAGTGCAGCTGTTTATCTCCAAGTGGGAGATTGTTAAGTTGTGGAGCTAAAAGCTTCACTGATGCAGACATGGAGGTGGGTGCAAAAGGGTTGCTGAGTGCCACGGACACCGACGTTGGTCATGCCAACCGATGTCGATAGGAAGGAGACAGGAAGCAACCGACGTCGATCAGATATCAGCCGGCGTCGGTGACCCCCAGGCGGACAGGGACCAGCGTCGATCGCCTGTGTGGTTCGACTGCAAGTTTATTATGGGCAGTCAGCTAACGAACCAAGTGTTTGCATGCTTAGTGCTAATTATAGACTGAGAGCTGCAGATCTAATTATTGTAATTAGATGTCTAATTATTGTTTGGATGAGATCTATATAATAGACTCATGGTTGTATTGTAAATTTGTTCTAGTTTGAGTTGAGCAAAGTTAGCTCCTTCGGTGTGTGAGGTAGAGCAATGGTGCGTTCCTCCTAGTGCCACAGTACCAGGTGTGTTGGTGTTGGATTGGAGAGTCAGCTAGATTCTTCAGGTATGTATGATCTTGGTCATCAGGTGAGCATGGCCCTTATAGGAGATCTACATGGTAAGTAAGATCATTGATCTGCAGGTGTGTGTGTGTGCAAGGTCAAGGTTCACAGGTGTGCAGAACCAGTATTGATTTGTAGGTTGGAGATCAGATAGGACAGAAACACAATAGGAAGCAGAATCAGGCAGGATCTACTTGGAGTACGGTGTGTACTCATTGGTATGTACGTGGAGTACATGGAGAGCAAAGAGGAAGGCAAGGCAGTTCCTTCCATAAGTATGGTCTGTTGAATTGCAGGTTGTTGCAGGTTCATGGGAGATCTACTTGAAGTACTTTGAGTACTTGTGGAGTGCGTGGAGCACAGGTGTAAGGTGAACACCAACTCTGTGTTTGAGTTGGGTGTTGGGACCTAGTAGAGAGAGCTTTGAGGAGAGAATTACTGTTCACTTGAGGTGTGGGAAACCTCTGAAGAGGTGGTGGAGAAGAAGTGGCATCTTCTTTATTGTATTCTTTTTTGTAAGAGTTATTAATACAAGTTGTGTATTGTCTCTCATATTCTGTGTTATTCTGAATTCTAGTTACTTGTTGAATCTGGTTAATTTTTGCATATTAAGTTGCTTGGTTTGGTAATCAACTGTGTGCTTCCGGTGTTTCGCATCCCTGACAAATAGCTCAATGGGGGACAACATTAGGGAAAACCTAGCCCCATCAACCTAATTGTGATTTGGTGTTCAATTTGATCCAATTGACTACCTCATTGAACCAATTACTCAATTGATTCAACAAAAAATGTAATTATGGGAAATCAAGCCCTTCAACTTAATTGTGACTACATAAAGAAATTTGGGGCTCTATTTACCTAAATTGATTCCCTCATTAAATAATTTAATTGATTCAATGGGGGACATAACTAGGGGTAATCAAGCCCATCAACATAATTGTAATTACCTAATGTGATTTGGGGGTTAATCTTAGATCTAGTTGACTCCCTCATTGAAATAATTACTTGATTAGTTTAATAGGGAAGAAAATTAGGAACAATCTAGCCCCATTAACCTAATTACGACTATCTAATATGATTTGGGTCTCAATATCTCCTAATAGATTCCCTCACTGAACCAATTACTTGATTGATTTAATGGGGGATAGAATTAGGGTCAATCGAGCCTCAACATAATTGCAACTACCTAATGTGATTTTAGTCTAAATTTACCCTAATTTAATTTCTCATTGTACCAATTATGTGAATTATTCATTGGTAAATGTAGTTAAGGGAAATTGATCCTCGTTAACTTAAGTGTGACTAGCTTCTGTAATTTGGGGCTAATTTTTTTCTAGTTGAATCCATCATTGAACTAATTAATCATCTAGTTAAATGGGTGATGTAATCATAGGAAATTGAGCCCCCTCAACCTAATTGTGACTACCTAATATGATTTGGGACTGAATCACTCATTGAACCGATTACTCAATTGGTTCAATGTGGGATGCAACTAGAAGCAATTGAGTCATGTAAACCTAACTGTGACTACATAATATGATTTTAGGTCCAAGTTTATCCATTTGAATCCCTCATATTATAAAAATACTTACGAAACTGTTATAAAAGTAAAGTTTTCCTCAACTACCATTTGTGTCTATTATAACTTAATTTTAATGAAAGAGACAATTGAAAACTATTGTAGGTTTGATGTTATTATTACGCTGCAATGGATACATTAAATTTTAAAATATAAATTACTTAATGTTTTTTATTATATAAAAGTAACAAATACTTAAAGTAACATGCAACACAATTTAAGTAAATAATTGCCACTTAACTTTTATGTGGTAGGTGGTCTCATAAAATATTTTAAACCTAGAAATAAATAAAAAGTATTTTTAAAATTAAAAAATATTACATGTCAAAAATTTATATAAAGTAGGTTTATAACACGCTGGTCCATACTAAGTACAAACCTTTCTATTTATAAGAAAAAAACATAAAAACACAAGTTCTTGTCATTTAGATGATTAGTCTTTAAAATAATTTTTATTTTAATGATCAATTGGAGCCAATTGAGTCCCTGATTAATCCAGTCATTGAATTAAATTTTATTTTTATATTTATTTCTATTTATTATTTTAGATTGATGAATGTGAAAGTTAAAAAATTTATAGCTATGTTTTTTTTTAAATTGATGAACAAAAGTTAATGCTTATAACCTTTTAATCATACCAATTGATTACAATAAAGGATGAACTTTAGCTATGTTGGTGGCCATAACTTTTATAACATTGAAAAAAATATTTAAACATACAATTCATAAAACATTTGTTCTATCTAATGTAATATTCTTTATACATAAATAAACAAGTTTGCATTATATGGAATATTTGCTTTCTTAATTGAGAAAGAAGTATGAAGTTTAATCGATGCCAATTGAGTCCCAAATTAAACAAATCACTTGATTAATTCAATTCGAGATACAATTTATTAAAATTAAACCCATAAATCTAATTGTAATTATATAATATGTTTTAGAGCTAAATTGACCTTAATTGAATTCCTCTGATAACTTTCAAACGCCTATTAAAACGCATGAATTGAATATCATATACTCTAACATTATTTGAAAAGACCACGTGGTGAGTTCTCAATGCCACCACTTTCCTCATATTTTTCAAGTCTCACTTGTGCATGTTAGCTCGACCTTGGCTACGTTGGTGGAGATTTTATTTACCCAACAACGTCCCGAAATCTCCACATTTTGGAGAGCCGTTTGGATCTCCTAAATCGAAGTAAAACGGTTTGGTACGTGACCACAACCGTTTACATCTTTCAGACTCGAGACCATTTAAACTTTAATGAGTTTATCTCCGGTGAATGTGGGATAAAATCTCTTAAAATAAGTCTACTGCCGAGAATAAAGTTTGCAAAGTGTGAGTGCTATTTTTGACACACAGGCTCCGAAGGTGGGTGACGGTGGATTAATTCATAGTCTTGAGCGGTGAGGAAGGTTTCCTTTCGTTGGTGTGCCAATTGGCAGAGCTCGCCGGGCAGTGAGAAGGGGGCTGTCTATTTGAGCAGGTACGGCAACTCGAACAAGGGGGACGCGTTCTTCTATTGGTGTGGCCTTTGGCCATGGAAGACAGAGATATGTGACAGTCTTATTTGCAGACAGTCCTGAATTAAATCAGAATTACATTACGCCAAGGGCGAATGAGATACACGTAGAATATAGAGACATCTATTGAGGGCAGAGCCGAGCCTATGGAAGGCATTTTCTCTCTACATTTCAAGGTCGTTGAGCTCGTCATTGGAACGAGTATGGCCATATGCTACAGTAGCCTCGACATTGGAGGATGAATATACAATCCCGAAAGATCTGAAGGATAGAGATGCCTATTTGTTAAAGGCCGTGAGGCCATGGTATATGACTGTAGCCTTCCATACACAGACCTAGCCCATACCTTCGCTTATTTGGTAAGGCCATGGGCGGATATTAGCGTCAGGGATTGGTAAATGCAAATGTCTCATGCCTATTAGAAGGCTTTTGAGACTTGTGCGTGGATGATTATGGCATTGCAGGATCTTTTCTATAGCATTCTATTTTCAAGCCCAGAAGGGAACAGGATGTCAGTCTTGAATATGGCACGATTGTATGTTTTATTCTGCGCAGTCCCGGATTGTGAGGAGAGATCGCCTATTATGGAGCCATGATGTGTGACTATCTAATTGCAGACACAGAGCCGCATATTAATAAAGGTGATTTCGTTATCTTCTATTTGGTATGACCTTCTAACCATGCAAGAGGTATGCGAGTAAGTATGGGTGACTTCATATTGATAAAAAAGCACAGTTCCTAATGTTAGATATATCTATATGGTTTCTTCTATTTGTAAATATTTTTGAACACGGGAGAAACATACGGGTATTATTATGATTCCTTCTATTTGTATGGCTTTCAGCCATGGAAGAGATTTAACGGGGATATCTGACCGAGACGGTATTGGAGTATACAAGACGTGAGATTGGGATACAAAGCCTCTATTATGTATGGCCTTTGGCCATGAGGTTGATTGTATTTTGATTATACAGGTTTATTTTTAGGAGTTGCAGGGCTAAAAAAAACTAGAGTCACTCCTAAGATGTACAATTTGCATTTTTAAGAGTTTGTCATATACTCTTAATGGAGAAAATTGCCCATTTTGGAGAGAGAGAGAGAGCATTACAGATGAATAGGGAGACGATTGCTGATCAGTTTCAGAGTCCTCAACCTCTGATTTTTAGTTCTCGTTGGAGGTGATTTTTAGTTCTCATTGCCATTTATCATTGTTATGAGTTGTATTATTACTTGCAAATAGATTTTTTTAATGGATTGGGTCATGTTTACGAATGTGAAGACGTATTCCGGAAATGGGTGAACTCCATTATCAAGTTGGTGTCTATTTTTTTATTTTAATTTATTCTATGTTTCATTTTAATTCAGTTTTCAAAAGAATTAATGAAATACTAAAGAAATTATAGAAGTTAAATATGACACCAAATCAAGGGTTTTATGTGGGAAATGAGTTTATAAAGTTCTCTAATTACTTTCAATCATAACAAGAATTATGCAACCAATTCTATGTACTTAAGAAATTGAGATTTTTCAATATCCAATTTCATAAAAACTATTTGATTTATTTAAAAGGTAAACTCAGTTTACGGATCAAGTAGTTAATTGGGGTGTGTATTATGGGCCACTCAATCAATATCTACCTAATTTGATTTGGAAGTCAATTTACCCCAACTGACTCTATTGAACTAAATACTCAATTTATTGCATGAGGGATGTAGTTAGGGAAATTAATCTTGGTCATCAGACTATTAGTCCTTATGTTATTATTGTTGTACGGGTCAGTGCTATTTATATCTTCCAATTTATTATATATTTTTTTTCCTATCGTCATTATTTTTAGGAGTTGTTGTAAGCTTATATATATGAGCCTCTTTTATAGTCAATGTAGTGGACTATTTATTCTTCTTTGTATGTGAATTATTTTATGGTATCAAACTAGTTCTATTGCTACTTCAATAATGTATCCAAATGTCTCTATTATTGCCATTCCATATCATTGGAAGACATGGTTAAAGAGTGATTTACTGAATGGAGACTTAGAGGAAGAGGTGTACATGATACAACCATGGAGATTTCAAATTCTTAGGAAATAACATCTAGTTTATAGGTTAGTGAAGTCCATGTATGGACTTAAATAGGCTCCTCAAACTTAGTAGTTCAAAATTGATAAATATATTAGAGAGTCTAGTTTTAAAAGATGTGATGCATAATCTACTCTCTATGTTAAATTGGTTGGTGGTGATGTAGTGATTCTAATTATATATGTAGATGATATTTCCATCACTAGAAGCAGTAATGATTTGATTAAATAGGTGAAATCTGACATCTATTGTATGTTTGAAATGATTGATCTAGGCTTGCCTCAAAATCATTGATGCGTAGATTTTTGTGTTAAAATTTTGGTTATATAAATTTTATATCCCAAACAAAATATGCTAGATCCTTTAAAAAAAATTTAAATGCATGATTACTACAAGTACACCTATGGAAGATAGTGAAAAAATCTCAACTATCATTGATTAACCATTGGCCAATAAAATAGTGTATCAAAAATTAGAAAGTAATTTGATTTATCTTACTACTATACCAAATTTATATTTTGTAGTGAGTTATTTATATCACTTCATGGATAAAATACATGAAGAAGAATTGAAATCTATAAAATAGGTTCTTAAAAATGTCAAAGGAAGTCTTGACTTTGGAATTTTTTATAAGCAATATGTTGATTTTGAAATAACATGGTATAATGATTTAGATTAGTCAGGATTAGTTGATTTTATAAAATATATAACAAAATATATTTTCAATCTTAGTCTAGGAGCATTTTCATGGTAGAATAAGCTTTAGAATATAGTGAATTATCCTTACTAAATCATAGTACAAAGTATTTGTTAGTGTAGGTCGTGAGTTGATGTGGATTCAATATGTATTGGAGGATATTCAACTTGATCCATCAACACACACACCTATATTTTGTGACAACTAGAGTGTACAAAAGTTGGCAAGGAATAAAATTTTTCATGCCAAGACTAAGCACATTGAGGTTAGTCACCACTACATTCAACAATTGGTTGACAATGAAGACATATTGTCCTACCTTTGAACAACCATCTGATATAATGACTAAACATTTATGTAAAGTTTTTTATATTTTTTGAGATAATTTTGTAGTTGTTTCTGATTTATTCCTTAAGAGATGCTATTAAAATAATTATGCATATTATTGTAAATAGTTTGTTTAATTATCAAAAAACTATTATTACTTATGTTATTATTTTTTTTATAGGTCAAGCCTATTTGTATCTTCTTGTTTCTAAGTTGTTTTTCACAGCTTCTTTTTTTTTCTAGGAGTTTTTATAGGCTTAATATATGAGTGTCTATAATAATCAATATAAAAAATTCTTCATTCTTCATTGTACATGCATTCTTTTGATTTGGTAATAAATATTCTAAAATTGAATCCCTCATTAAATCCATTACTCAATAGGGTCAATGGGGAATGCAATTTGAGGCAATTTAGCCATATCAACCTAATTGTACCTAATGTAAGCCGGATCTCAATTTACCCCAATTGACTTCCTCATTGAATTAATTACTTGTTTGCTTCAACGAGGGAAATAATTAGGGGAAATTGATCCACATCGATCTAATTATGATTACATCATGTATTTGGGACTTAATTTACCCCAATTAACTCCCTCATTAAACAAATTACTTGTTTGGTTCAATGGGTGATGCAATTAGGGGTAATTAAGCCATTTAAACCTAAAAGTGCCTCCCTAATGTGATTTGGGACTAAATTTTCCCCAATCAACTCCCTCTTTAATCTAATTACTCAATTATTCAATGAGGGACTTAAATAGGGGAAATATATAGGTGTCAACCTTATTATGACAACATAATGTGATTGAGGTTTCAATTTTCCCAAGTTGACTCCCTCATTGAACAAGATACTTGATTGGTTCAATGGGGGATGTAATTAGGGGAATTTCAGCCTTGTAAACCTAGTTTCAATTACCTAATGTGATTTAGGGAATAATTTTCTCTAATTGGATCCTTCCTCAAAATATTTACTTGACTAGTTCAATTTTGGCTGCAATTAGGAGAAATTGAGAGTTGTAAACCTAATTATGACTACCTAAAGTAATTTTGGGCTCATCCCTGTTGACTCCTTCATTGAACTAATTGCTTGATTGGTTCAATAAAGGAATAGATTAGGAGTAATGATCTTTTGTCAACCTAGTTTCAACTAGCTAATGTTATTTTGGGATCAATCATCCCTAATTGACAACCTCATCGAACTAATTACAAGATTAGTTTAATGGAGGATGCAATTAGAATAAATTGAGCCATATCACCCTGGTTTGGACTACCTATTGTGATTTGGGCCTTTAATTTTCATCAAATCACTCCCTCATTGAACTAATTACCTGATTATTTTAATAAGGGACATAACTAAGAGAAATCAAGATCTTTCAACCTAACTATGACTATGCAATTTTTTTTTTAGACTCATTTTTCCAGAATTAGATTTCACATTGAACTAATTACTCATTTGGTTCAATGGAGGATGTAATTATAGGAAAATTACCCTTGTAATCCTAATTACAACCACCTAATGTTATATGAGGCTAAAGTTTCCTCCAAATGATTCCCTCATTGAAATAAATACTTGATTGGTTTAATGAAAACATAATTAGTTAAAATTGATCCCTCTCAACCTAATTGAAATGGATTAATGTGATTTAGGACTCAATTTTCCCTAGTTGACTCCATCATTTAACCAATAGCTTGATTGGTTCAATGGGGGATGAAATTATAGAAATCAAACCCCTTAATGAAAGTAAATTTTGGATTAGATTCCCTAAATGAATCGCCCATAAACATAGTATTCTATTGGTTCAAAGGAGGATGAAAATTAATGGAAATTGAGCTCCCTCAACATAATTGTGACTACTTAATTCCATTTAGGAATCAATTTTATTTAATTGAGTCCCCAATTGAACTAATTAATTGATTGATCTAAAGGTGGATCTAATTAGGAAAAATAGATCTGTGTTAATCTAGTTACAACCACCTACTTTGATTTGGGGATATATTTATGTAGTTGACTCCCTAATTGAACCAATTACTTGATTAGTTTAATGGGATATTTAATCATGAGAAATCAATCCTAATCAACCTAATTTTAACTAGTTCTAATGTTATTTTTGGTTGAGATCACTTTTACCTAATTTTCATCCCTTTTGAATTAATTACTCAATTGGTTTAATGGGGTACAAAATTAGAGTAAAATGAGCAATGTCAACCTAATTATTACTGCAAAATGTGATTTGGGACTTAACTTTTTCCAACTGACTCCCTCATTGAACCAGTTAATTGATTAGTTTAATGAGGGAAATAATTAGGAGTTTATTGAATCATGTCAACATAAATATGACTATGTAATGTGATTTTGGGAATAATTTTCACCAATTGATTTTTTGATTTAACTAATTACTTGATTTATTGAATGACAGAGGTAATTACAAGAAATCCAACCTTGTCAATCAAATTTTGACTATCTTGTGTGTTTTATAAATTAATTTCTCAAATTGACTCCCTCATTGAACTAATTACTTGATTAATTTAATGGAGGATGCAACTAGGGAAAATTGAGCTCCATAAAACTTATTTCAACTACCTAATGTGATTTTTGGCTATATTTTCCTTAATTAACTCCCTCATTGAACCAAATAGTCAATTTATTCAATGGGGGATGCTTTTATAAGAAATCGACCATTTTAAAGCTAAATGTGATACTTAATATGATTTGGGGCTCATGATTCCTAAATTAACTTCCTTATCGAGTTATTTACTCAATTGATTCAGTGAGGGATGCATTTAAAATAAATCAAACCCCATCAGCCTAATTGTGAATGCCTAATGTGATTTTGGACTTATTTTGTCTAAATTGACTCCCTCATTGAACCAATTACTCATTTTTTCAATGGATGATGCAATTTGGGGAAATTGAGCCATACCAACCTATTTGTGACCTCCTAATGTGATTTGGGCTCAATTTTACATAATTAATTCCCTCTTTGAACTAATTAATTGATTAGTTTAATGAGGGAAAATCAAGTCCTGTCAACCTAATTTCAACTACAGAATGTAGTTTGGGATCCAACTTGCGACATTTGACTCCTTCAATGAACTAATTATAGGATTTATATAATGGGAGATGAAATTAGGAGAATTTGAGCCTTGTTAACCTAATTATGACTACCCAATGTTATTTGGGCCTCAATTTTCACTAATTGAATCTATCTTTGAATAAATACTCTATTGGTTCAATGGGGAACAAAATTAGGGGAAATTGAGACCCATAAACATAATTTTAATTATCTTATGTGATTTTGGGCTAAAATTACCATAATTAACTCTCACTTTGAACAACTAACTTGATTAGTTCAATGGGGGATGCAATTATGGCAATTGAACCCCCTTGACATAAGTTATTTTGGGATCAGATTTCCCTGATGAGTCCCCCATTAAATTAATTACTCCATTGATTTAATATAAAATGAAATTTAGAAAAATTGAGCACTATCCACCCAATTATGATCAAATAATAAGATTTGGTTCTCAATTTATGCTTATTGGGTCTCCCATTGATCTAATTACTCAATTGGTAAATGATGGACTTGAGTAGGAGAAATTGATCCATATCAACCTATTAATTATGAAATACTAATATGATCTGAGAATTAAGTTTACCTAATTAAATTATAATTAATCAAAATACTAGATGAGTTCAATAGAAAATGCAAATATTAACACATATTGCACAACAAAAATCAAAACTGTATACAAAAAAAAATAGTTATAACTTCTTCTATTTATTAAAAAATAAAAAATATAATAACATCCTATCAACATTTAACATCATAAAACCACCACCTTTAAAAAGGAAAACTATATTTCTAAACTTAGAAACTAGCTAATTTAAACTACACAGTAAGACCCATTTCTTTTAAGTTGGTACCCAATCGACACCAATAAAGGCCTAGAAAAAAAATTAGGCTTAACTATTTTAAACCTTTTAGCTATTGGGTGCTTAACCATTACATTATTTGTCATATAATTAATTTACACTCATAACAAAATTAGTTACAAACAAGTTGGATGGTGGTTACAATATTTTTTTATTATATTGAATCAAAGCAATTTACAAAGAATAAGCTACCAACAGGTAGCCATGAGATAAAAAAAAATAAAAAGAACCATACTTACAAATCAGCCATAAGAAGGCAAATAGTAGTCGATATACACAAACATAAACAAACCATAATTACAACTCAGCGATAAGAAGGTTGAAATGAACAATCATTTTATATACTGTATAATTTTATAATGACAACTTTTTATCAAAATGGAATTGTATAAATTGATTTTTAATTTTATGAATTTGAACCATGGCCTTTGAATTATTCTTGCATAAAACTTGCTATTGTGAAAACAAAAAATTCACTTGAAGAAGGATGTCAGAGTAAAGCCTTAAAGTTGTAGTTGCATGATAATAGTTATTAGAGAACATAACTGAATAGCTAGCTTTCTAAATATGCTTTAGAATAACTTATCTAATATAATAAACAATAAAATTATTTTTATACCCGAGCCCAAGATGGTTTCTTTCCAATTTAACTCATGATAGAAAATAGCAAGAAACATTTTAAAAAAATAGGCTATAATCTTGTTGATCAACTTCTTTTAATCATTGGCTAATTCAATTTTTTTTGAACATTCGTATTTGGTGCATGAATAAATAGACTAACGTTAATATTTGGTGTACAAATAAATGGACTTCAACCAAATTATTTTATATTTTATTTGTTCACACCCAATTTATGGGTAACAATGAAGGTAGCAATCGTAAATTTGTGCAATTGACTATTGTTTGGGAAAAGTACACTTAATGCAATAGTAGTAGTTGAATATATTATAAATGTATATAATATTTTGATGTGATGCCATATATTTAAATCATTGGTCCTTCACTATATTAAGGTTTAAACTTTTTTGTACAATAGAATAAAACAACCAACTATTTATCTCACACCTACCAAAAATGTAATGTATTATTATTATTATTATTATTATTATTATTATTATTATTAAAGGGATAATTGTAGTAATCATTTTATTTTAAATTAAAATTAAATTAAGACCTCTCAATTAATTAAATTTCATCATTTTCTATGTTTTGAAATATATAAATATTTTTCATAAAGAAATTGTAATTTTTCTGACTGATAATATACAAAATATTATGTTATATCAATTAATTAATTGAAAAATTTATATGTTATTATTGATTTCAAATAAATATAATAAAAAAAATTAAAAATTAAAAAAATAATATATATACATCAAAATTTTGTATTTATGTAGTGCTTTAAATTTGTTTGGCAATGCGTACTATGGAATGAATGAAGATAACATTATAAAAAATAAAAAAATTTAAATGCCCCTGAATTATATTTAAAATTTTAATTTTTGCTTGGATCAACATTCATCCATGTTCTGATTTGCAATTAATGCAAAAGACAAGTTTTACTTTCGATCCAATGGCAGTCTCTTTTTTTCTTATCTTCTATTTGTACTGTTTAAACACATCATTTAAAATATGATGGATTTGTCTTTTAGATTTATCTACATGAATTTCTAATTCTCCCTCCCCCTGGTAATGCATATTTTTGTGCCCCATATTTCAATGACAAAGGTCTCATTATTATACAGATGATAACAATAAAAACTTTGTTGTAGAACTTTGAATTGACGAGCGAGATGGGAGGCATGAAAATCAAAATGCATCTACTCAAAACCTATCTATGATTTATTCAATAATCACATCATTACCATCATGTTCTTAATGAATCATAAAATTATCAAGACAATAAATTATCAATAGGCAAAGCTTTTGAAAATAATAACTTGTATTGATTCATATTGAATGGATTTAAATAATTAAAAACCAAAACCATGCTTAAATAACCCTCAAATCATAATTAGAGTTGACATGCAAAATTAAAAAAAAACAAAAAAAAACTTTCTATTTTTAATAGCTGTTACTTTTAGTAATTTTGGCATGCAAGTGCGTGCAACTCTAAAAATCTCTCAAAATAATATAAACACTAAAATTACCCTATGGGATGAAATTAAATTGAGGTTGATGTATGGTCCTAAAAATATAAAATTCTAAAAAAATCATTAAATGGGAATTTCAAACCCTTAGATCATCACGTATAGCCTCCAAAAAATATCAAAAACAAATGTAAGTAGATAAATTCAATTATGGTAGTATCAAAATTTTAGAGAAGATCCTTTTGGCATATATAAGATCTCAAACAAAGCTACTGGTAAAAAATTATGGCCTCTGGAAGTTTGACTAATTTTTTTGTATCATTGTCCTATGGTTGAAAACAACTCAGCTCCTACGAGTTACCTTGATTGTACTGCTACCATTTTTATTTTTCAATCTTCTCTATCTCTAATTTTTTAATCCAAGTTTTGTATTCTTACTATAATCTTTCTCATTATACCAAATATTTGTTATAATTTCCTTGCTTTTTTCTCACTATCTTCATATCCAAAACATGCATTTTCTTTATTTATTTTTCTTTAGACCCTATTGCTGCCAATTTACTTCTTCATATTTATCACTTTCACCATCATCTCTATGGAATTCATATAAATCTGAAACATTAAATATTATAGATATATTAAAATCCTATGGTAAACTTACCTCATAAGCATTGTCATTGATTTTCTTCATAATTTTGCATGGACCAATTTTATTGTACTTCAACTTATTGTATGTGCCTTTTTGAAATCTTTCTTTCCTCAAATAAACTATTAACAACTCTCCTTATTCAAATACCTTGGATTTTATTTTGACATCTATTGTTACTTTATATTTCTCATTACTTTACTGTAACTTTCTTCTTACTCTTTCTTGAAACTATTGTATATGCTCTACAAATGTTTTTGCATCATCACTAATTCGACATGCAATTGATAATTATATCAAATATAAAATACCCATAGGATTTATCCAATAATTTTTTTGAAATGATGACTTTCCTATTGATAAATTCACTAAACTATTATATGCAAACTTAGCTCTTGGTAAAGCCAAGTCCCATTGCTTGGGCTTCTCTCCCACTATGCATCTCAATAAATTTTTCAAGATCCTATTAATAAATTTTTTATAAAAAGTTACTAAACCATGGAAAAATCTTACCTCTATAATTCTTCTTGGAATAGGCCACTCAAAAATTTCCTTTACCTTTTCTTCATTCATTTTCACACTATTTTTTGAAACTATAAATCCCAAAAGTACCAAACTATTTTGCATAAATTTGTACTTATTCAAATTTGCATACAACTTCTCTTTTCTTAAAAAATATATTACCATTCTCAAATGCTGTAAGTGTTCTTCTTTAGTCTTAATGAATATAAAAATATCATCAAAATAAATAACCACAAACTTACCAACATATTTTCATAGTACTATATTCATCACCCTCATAAATGTGCTAAGTACATTAGATAATCCAAATGGAATCACCATCCACTCATATAAGTCATCCCTAGTCTTGAATGCAATTTTCCACTAATCTCCTTCATGAATTCAAATTTTATAATAACCACTCCTTAGATCAATCTTGGTAAAATATTTTACTCCTACAAGCACATCCATCATATCAGCTAAACGAGGTATAGGAAACCTATACTTTATTGTAATTTTGTTAATTTATCTACTATCCACACACATTATCCATACTCCATATTTCTTTGGACTTAGAAATGATGGTGTTGCACATGGACTCATACTTTCCCTTATCACCTCTTTTCTTAGCAATTCAGTAGCCTATTTATTTAATTATGCATGTTTTGTTGGACTCATCCTATAATATGCTTGATTGGGTAGATCTGATCTTGGAATCAAATCAATGTGATGCTGGATATCTCTCTTCGATGGTAAACCATCAAGTAACTCACCAGGCATAAAATATACATATTATTTCAACACTCTTACTGCTTCTATTGGTATTGGCACCATTTTTATTTCTTCATTTTTTACTACTAATACATACCAACAGTCTGATACCTTAATATTTTGGATAAATTATTTAGTATAGATCAAGATTTTTGTCTTCTATTCCTCTTTAAGAGGTAATGAAACTACCTATATACCACCTTTCTAAGAAGTTTATGTGTTCCTTGTTCTATTGTGAACTACTTTCCTATCAAATTTCCAGTCTCCTTAATAACACATGACATGCATCCATCAGAATAACATCACAACATATTTCATCATTATAAGTTTTTTTCTATAAAAAACTTGATTAAGTACCTTTTATCTACTGTAACCTCATTATTTTTATTAAACCATGAAATCTGATAAGGGTTAGGATGTTTTTCACATTGCAAATTTAGTTTCTCAATCATTTCTTTAGAAACCATATTTTCACAACTACCACCATCTATAATTACTTTGCATACATTTTCACCTGAAGTACATCTTGTTTGAAAAATATTTGATTGTATCCATTCATCATCACCTTATTTATTTTTTACTTGATCCTTTCTTGGAGTTATCATGGTTATCATCATGAGATTTTCTCCAACACCAGCTGGTGCAACTTCAGTATTATGCTCATTTATTTCAACATCAACTAGATTTACTCTTAGGTGATTTTCTTGCCTCCTTTCTTGATCTTGATAGTGTGGACAGTCAAACCCTCTGTGCCCTTCTTCTCCACATCTATAACAGACATAAAATCTACGCTAATTTGAAAATCATCTTCTAGCAACACCATAACCTCATCCTTTTTGAAATCCTCTTCCTCTTTGTTGGTATTGAAACCCTTGCCTATTATCATCTTGAATTTCTATACCATGTGATTATTCACTTTTATTTGCATTAAAGCCACCTTTGGTGGTATTAAACCCACCTTGTCCCCTTATTGGAGGGGATCCACCTCTTTTTAGACTAATAAATGTCCTAAAATTATGACTAGTTTATTTTTCTTCTGCCTTTAAAGCTAATTGATAAGCCTCCTCCATGTTAAGTATTCTATGCATGCTTAATTAATCTTGACTAAAAAATTTCAAACCATTTACATACCTTACATCCATCTACTCTTCTATTTCATCATGATCCACTCATATGAAAAGCTTATAAAATTCATCTGTATACTCTTGTATACTGCGATCTTTTTACCTCAAATTTTGAAATCTTCTATATAAGATTTGTGTATAATCCATAGGAATATTTTTTCCTTTAGCTTTTTTTCCATATTTTTCCATGAATTAATCTTCTCTTTACCTTTTATCTATCTCTCTTTCTATAGATGATCCCACCAAATCATTGCATGACCTTTCAATTTCATGCATGCAAACTTTACCTTCTTGTCTTCTCTCATATTCTTTCACTCAAAAAACTTTACCATGCTATTCATTCAATCTATCAAAACTTCTAGTTTTAAATTGCCTCTATAATTTGGAACATCAACGTTGATTCCTTCATTTATTCCTTCTAAATACCTAACCATCCTCTCTTCCATCCATAGTGGTTTCTCTTGCTATTCTTCTTCTTGATGAGATTTTTCATCATGATCTATGTCTTCCTCATCGCCACCTTGTCTTCTTTGTTGATTGGTGATAACCTTTGTTAATTGTTGAACTTGCCTTTATATTTCTTGTATAGTCTGGTTCATCTATGCAACACCTCCTCATCCTCTCTCCATTATTTACTCCTCCAAGATTTGAACTTGCTCTGATACCAGATAATCAAACTAAAAACTATCAAGAATAAGAAAAGAGGTAAGAAGAACACCCAAGAGTAAATCTAGTTGAGGATAAAATAGAAGATCAGAATACTGGTGTTGCACAAGCTGATGTTGGAAAGAATATCATGATGAGAAGAACCATGATCACTCCAAGGAAGGATCAAGTGCAAAATAAATAAGGTGGTGATACATGATTACGATCAAATATTTTTTGAACAAGATGTACTTCAAGTGGAAGGGTATGTAGAGTAATTATAGATAGTGGTAGTTGTGAAAATATGATTTCTAAAAAAATAATTGAGAAACTAAATTGGCAATGCGAAAAACATACTAACCCTTATTGGATTTCATGGTTTAAAAAATGGAATGAGGTTATAGTGGATAAAAGGTGCTTAATCAAGTTTTTTATAGGAAAAACTTATAATGATAAAATATGGTGTGATGTTATTCCAATGGATGCATGTCATGTGTTATTGAGGAGACCGTAAAAATTTGATAGGAAAGTAGTTCATGATGGAGCAAAGAACACATACACTTTTTAGAAATGTGGTACATAGGTAGTTTAGTTACCTCTTAAAGAGGAAGAGAAGATAGAAAACATGATCTCTACTAAATAATTTATCTAAGATATGAAGGTAGCAGGTTGATTTTATACATTAGTAGTAAAGAATGAAGAAATAGAAATGGTACCAATACTAATAGAAGCAACAAGATTGTTGGAAGAATATGCATACTTTATGACTGGTGAGTTACCATATGGTTTAACACCAAAGAGAGATATCCAATATCACATTGATTTCATTCCAAGATCAACTCTACCTAATCAAGCAGCTTAAAGGATGAATCCAATAAAACATGAAAAATTAAATAAATAGATTACTGAATTGCTAAAAAATGGTGATAAGAGAAAGTATGAGTCCATGTATAACACTGGTATTGTTAACTCCAAATAAAGATGGAGGATGGAGAATGTGTGTGGATAGTAGAGTAATTAACAAAATTATAATAAAGCATAGGTTTCCTATACCTCATTTGGATGATATGATGGATGTGCTTGTAGGAGCAAAATATTTTACCAATATTGATCTAAGGAGTGGTTATTATCAGATTCGAATTCATGAAGGATATGAGTGGAAAACTACATTCAAGACTAGGGATGGCTTATATGAGTGGATGGTGATGTCATTCAAATTATCCAATGCACCTAGCATATTTATGAGGGTGATGAATATAGTGCTAAGATAATATATTGGTAAGTTTGTGGTTATTTATTTTGATGATATTTTGATATTCAGTAAGACTAAATAAGAACACTTACAACATTTGAGAATGGTAATGGATTTGTTAAGAAAAGAGAAGTTGTATGCAAATTTGAAGAAGTGTAGGTTTATGTAGATTAGTTTAATATTTTTGGGATTTGTAGTTTTAGAAGATGGTGTGAAAATGGATAAATAAAAGGTAAAGACAATTTTTGAGTGGCCTATTCCAAGAAGCATCATAGAGGTAAGACGTTTCCATGGTTTAAAATTTTTTTACAAAAAAATTATTAAAATTTTTAGTAGTATTGTGGCACCAATAACAGATTGCATGATAGGGAAGGAATTTACATGGACTAGAGTAGCCACAAAAAGATTTGAAATTTTAAAGAAGAAGATTAAAGAAAGATCAATTTTAGCATTATCATATTTTAACAAAGTATTTGAGTTTGATTGTGATGCTTCATTTGTGAGAATTGGTACTGTGCTAGGTCAAGAAAGAAATCCAATAGCATATTTTAGTGAGAAATTGAATGAGATAAGAACAAAATATTATACTAATGATGTTGAACTTTATGCAATTGTAAAAACATTAAGACATTAGAGGCATTAATTGGTGCCTAAGGAGTTTATACTATTTACAAATCTTGAGGTTTTGAAGTATGTGAATACAGAAAAGAAGTTGAATAGTAGGTATGCAAAGTTGTTTTATTTCTTGCAAGGGTATAGTTTTGTGTTGAAACATAAACCAGGAAAACAAAATCAGATAGTTGATGCATTGAGCAGGAGAGTAGAATTATTAACTACTATGGTGAGTGAAGTAGTTAGATTTGAGGTTATCAAAAAATTATATGATACTGATCCATATTTTGGCAAGATAGTTAAATAATACAAAAATCCATTAACAGGTGGGACAAATATTATTTATGATGAGTACATTATACAAGAAGGTTATCTCTTCAAAAGGAAACAATTATGCATTCTAGTTGGGTCTCTATGAGACAATATAATAAGAGAACTACATAGTGGCGATTTGGTTGGACATTTTGGTAAGACGAAGACAATAGCTTTGGTGGAGGAAAAATATTTTTTGCCAAAAATGAAGAGAGATGGGACAAGGTATGATTCAAGGTGTAGATTATGTCAGGTGGCTAAAAGACATGCACAAGATATTGGATTATAAATGCTATTACTAGTTCCAAGAGGGCCATGGACAGATTTGAGTATGGATTTTATTTTGGGGTTGCCAAACACATAGAGAGATAATAATTCAATTTTTGTTGTTGTAGATATATTTTCTAAAATGGTTCATTTCGTTGCATGCAAGAAAACCAATGATGCCACTAGAGTTGTATAATTATTTTTTATGGATATTTTGAGATTACATGGTATTCCAAAAACTATTAATTCAAATAGGGACACAAAATTTTTAAGTTATTTTTGAAGGAATTTGTATAAGAAGGGTACCAAGATATAATTTTGTAGTGCATATAACTCAAAAATATATGGATAGATAGAAGTTGTGAATATAAGCTTGGGAAATTTATTGAGATGCATAGTGGAAGAGAAGCCAAAGCAATGGGACTTGGATTTACCACCAACTAAGTTTGCATATAACAATTCAATGAATATATCAACATGAAAGTCACATTTTCAAATTATTTATGAGAAAAATCCTATGGTTATTTTAGATTTGGCACAATTGCTAATTGTAAATCAAATTAATGATGTTGCAGACATGTTTGCAGAGTATATGTAATAATAACAAGGGCTAAGAAGAAAGTTGCAGGAAAGTAATGAAAAATATAAAGCAACAACATATGTCAAAAGAAGATCCAAGGTATTTGAGGAAAGAGAGTTGGTAATGGTTTACTTGAGGAAAGAGAGATTTCTAAAAGGCACATACAATAAGTTGAAGTACAAGAAAATTAGACCATACAAACTTATGAGGTAAGTTTACCACAAAATTTTGATATATCTTCAGTATTTAATGTTTCATATTTATTTGAATTCTATGGAGAAGATGGTGAAGATTAAAAATTAAAATGGGAGTAGTAATTTCTAAAGAAGAAGAAAAAAAATAGTGCAGGTTTTAGATATAAAGATAGTGAGCACAAGGCAAGAGAATTATAATAGGTATTTAGTGCAGTGAGAAGAATTGTATCAAGAAGACAACACTTGGATTAAAGAATGGGAGCTAAATAAGATTGACAAAGAAAAATTGTAGCAGTACAATCAGGGCAACTCACATGGACTGAGTTGTTTTCAACCAGAGGAGCATGTTGTAGAAAAAATAGGAAAACCTTTTAGAGGCCATAAATTTTGACCCATAACTCCATTTGAACTCTTTCACATACCAAAAAGACCGTATCAAAAAGGTTGTTTCTATCCTAGGTTGTTCTGTTAGACTAGAAATGTTTATGATATTTTTCAGAGGTCATACATGATCATCTTAGGGTCTGAAATTACTATTTAATATTTTTTTTAGGTTTTCTTCTATTTTTAGAAATTATATATTTTTAGAACCGAACATCACATTCAGTTGAATTTCATCCCATAGTCTAATTACAGTGTTTAAGATATTTTAGGATATTTCAAAAATTTAAAAAAATAGACATTTTTTATATTTTAGTTTTTTTGAATTTTGTATGTAAACTCTAATTTATAAGTTGATGCTTATTTAAGCTTAGTTTGGGTTTGTAATTATTTCAATAAATAAATATAAATTGATTCTGAGTATTGTTTCAAGATCTTGGCCTATTGATAAATTTCTTGTTTTTGATAGTTTTCAAGTTCATTATCAAGTCCCATTGTTTGGGCTTCTCTCCCACTATTCATCTTAATAAAATTTTCAATATCCTATTTATAACTTCTATTTGTTCATATATTTTTGGGTGAGATGGAATATCAAATTATAGCTTAGTATCCATCTTATTCTACAAAGTCCTCCGAAAATGACATAGAAATTTCATGTCCCTATCCGAATTAATAGTTTTTAGAACACCATGCAATCTCACAATATCTTTAAAAAGTAATTCTGTAACTCTAGTAACATCATTAGTTTTATTACATGCAATGAAATGAACCATTTAAAAAAATATACCTACAACAATAAATATTAAATCATTACCTCTCTATGTGCTTCGTAATCTCAACACAAAATCCATACTCAAATCTATCCATGGTACTCTTAGAACTTGTAATGGCATTTATAGTCCAATATTTTATGTATGCCCTTTAACCACCTGATATATCATACACCTTAAAACACAACTTATCACATGTCTCTTTACTTTGGCTAAATATACTTTTCCTCCACCAAAGCTATTGTCTTCATCTCACCAAAATGTCAAGCCAAACCACCAATATGTAATTATATTATTATATTGTCTTGTAAAAACCCAATTGGAATGAATAATTGCTTCCATTTGAAAAGATAACTTTCTTGTATAATATACTCATCATGAATAATATCCATCCTACATGTTAATGTATTCTTGCATTGTTTAACTATCTTTCCAAAATATGGATCAATATCATATAATTCTTTGATAGCTTCAAATCCAACTACTTCACTCACCATAGTAGTTAATAATGCCATTCTCATACTCAATGCATCATCTACTTGATTCTATTTTACTTATTTATGTTTTATCATAAAAGTATACTCCTAAAATAAAGAAACCCACTTTGCATGACTACTATTCAACTTATTTTGTGTATTCACATACTTCAAAGCCTCAGGATTTGTAAATAAAATAAACTCTTTAGGCACTAGGTAATGCCTCCAAATATATTAAAACTTGTACAATTTCATAAAGTTAAACATCATAATTAGATTAATTTATTTTTACCTTATTCAATCTATCACTAAAATATGCTATTGACTTTACTTTTTGACTTAGCACAACATCAATTCCCACAAATGAAGTATCACAATCAACTTCAAACAAATTGTTAAAATTTGGTAAGGCTAAAATTGGTCTTTCTATAATATTTTTATTTGAAAAATCAAATCTTTATGTAGCTATTATATTCCATGCAAATTCATCCCCTCTCATGTAATTTATTATTGGTGCCATAATACTACTAAAATTTATAATAAATTTTCTGTAAAAAGTTGCTAAACCGTGGAAAATTCTTACCTCTATAATAATTTTTGGAATAGGCCACTTAATAATTGTCTTCATATTTTATTCATCCATTCTCACACCATCTATTGAATCTACAAATCCCAAAACTACTAAACTATTCTGCATAAACCAACACTTCTTCAAATTTACATACAACTTCTCCTTTCTTAACAAATCTATTACCATTCTAAAATGTTGTAAGTGTTATTCTTTAGTATTACTAAATATCACAATAAACAACCACAAACTTACCAATATATTATCATAACATCATATTCATCTCCCTCATAAATGTGCTAGGTGCATTAGATAATTTGAAGGACATCACCATCCACTCATATAATCCATCCCTAGTCCTGAATGTAGTTTTTCACTCATCCCATTCATGAATTCAAATATGATAATAACCACTTATTAAATCAATCTTGGTAAAATATTTTTCTCCTAAAATGACATCTATTATATCATCTAAATGAGGTAGAGGAAACCTATAGTTTATTGTAATTTTATTAATTTCTATACTATCCACACAAATTCTCCATCATCCATATTTATTTGGAATTATCAATGATGGTGTTGCACATAGACTCATACTCTCCCTTATCACCTTTTTTCTTAGCAATTTAGTAACCTATTTATTTAATTTTGCATGTTCTATTGGAATCGTATTATAAGCTAATTGATTGAGTAGAGCTGATCCTGGAATCAAATCAATGTGATGTTGAATATCTCTTTTCGGTGGTAAACTATATGATAACTTATCAGGGATAGCATATGCATATTATTTTAACACTCTTGCTACTTCTATTTGTATTTTCACCCTTTTTGGGTCTTCATTTTTTGCTACTAATACATAAAAAAAACCTACCACCTTCATATCTTGGATAAATTCTTTAGTAGAGAGCATGATTTTTGTCTTCTCTTCCTCATTAAAAGGTAAAAAAACTACCTTCGTACCAACTTTCAAAAAAGTGTATGTGTTATTTTCTCCATCATGAATTACTTTCCTATCAAATGACCATGGTTATCCCAATAAAAAATGACATGCATCAATTGGAATAACATCACACCATATTTCATTATTACAAGTTTGTCATATAAAAAACTTTATTAAGCACCTTTTATCTGCTGTAACCTTATTCCCTTTCTTAAACCATGAAAGCTAATAAGTCTTATGATGCTTTTCATATTATAGATTTAGTTTCTCTATCATTTTTTTAGAAACCATATATTCACAACTACCAACATCTATAATTATTTTGCATATCTTTCCACCTGAAGTACATCTTATTCAAAAAATATTTAATTGTATGCATGCAACACCACTTTCTTTATTATGCAATTGTTCCTTCCTTGAAGTGATCATTATTATTATAATCATGAGATTATCTCCAATAACTATAGGTACAAATTTAGTATTTTATTTTATCTCAATCTCAAGTAGATTCACTCTTGGGAAATCTTCTTACCTCCTTTCTTGATCTTGATAGTGTAGACACTCAAATTCAATGATTTGAGAACTCTTCTTCTCTATATCTATAACAAACATAATATCTACAATGATTTGAGAACCATCATCTAGTGCCACTATAACCTCATCCTCTCTGAAACCCTCTTCCTCTTTATGGGTATTGAAATGCTTACCTATTCTCATCTTACCTTTTTATACCACATGATGATTCACCTTTACTATTATTAAACCCACCTCATACCCTTATTGGAGAGGATCTGCCTCTTCTTGGACTAAGAGATGTTATTCTAAAATTATATCTATTTTGTGTTTCTTTTGCCTTCAAAGCTAATTGATAAGCCTCCTTCATGCAAAGTATTATATATATGCTTAATTCATCTTGAATATAAGATTTCAAATCATTTAAATTATTTGCAGTCATCTGATCTTCTGTTTCATCATGATCCACTCATATAAAAATATTATAAAACTCATCTGTATACTCTTGTATACTATGATTTTTTTTCCTCAAATTTGAAAGTCTTTTGTATAGGGTTTGCACATAATCTACATGAATAAATTTCTCTCTCAACTTCTTCTCCATCTTTTTCCATGAATTAATTTTATCTTTGCCTTTATTTTGTCTCTCTTTCTACAAGTGATCCCACCAAATCATTGCATGACCTTTCAATTTCTTGCATGCAAACTCTACATTCTTTTCTTTTCTCATAGTCTTCCACTTGAAGAATTTTTCCATGCTATTCATCTAACCTATCAACTCCTCTAGTTTTAAACTGTGTCTATAATCTAGAACATCAACCTTGATTCCTTAATTTATTCCTTATAAATCATGAACCATATTCTTTTCCATTAATGGTGGTTGCTCTTGTTGTTGTTCTTGTTGTTGAACTTCTTCATCACGATCTATGTCCTCCTCATCACCACCGTGTCTTCTTCTTTGATTGATGATAACCTCAATTAATTATTCCTCTTTCCTCTGTATCTCTTTCATAGTTTTATTCATTTGTGAAATACCTCCTCATCTTATTTCCATGTCTTACTCCTCCAAGATTTGAACTTGATCTAATACTAGATAATGAACCCAAAACCTATCAAGATAATAAATTATCAATAGGCAAAACTTCTAAAAATAATAACTTGTATCAATTTGTATTGAGTGAATTAAAATAATTATAAACACAAACCATGATTAAATAAGTCTCAACTCAAAATTATATTTGACATGAAAAATTTGAAAAAAAAACTAAAATCTAAAAAAACTTATATTTTTAGCTGCTGCTATTTTTAGTAAGTTTCACATGCAAGCATGCAAAGCACTAAAAATATCTTAAAATGATCTAAACACTAAAATTATATTATGAGACTAAATTAAACTAAATTTGACATCTGATCCTAAAAGTATACAATTTCTAAAAATAAAAAATTCTTGAAAAAATCATTAAACGGTAATTTTGGACCCTTAGATAATACATATACCCTTTGAAAATATCAAAAAGAACCATAAGTAAATATATTATATTATGAAAGAATATATATTTTTGAGATATTTATTTTTGTATGTGGAAGATCTCAAAAAAATCTACAAGTCAAAATTTATGGCCTTCAGAAGTTTGGTTGATTTTTCTACATTATTCTCCTTTAGTTGAAAACAACTTAGCTCCTGCGAGTTGCCCTGATTGTATCGTTATAATTTTTATTTTTAAATATTATTTAGCTCATATTATATAATCCAAGTATTATATTCTTGTTTCAATCTTTACCATTGTACCAAATATTTGTTATAATTCCCTTGTCTTGTGCGCACTATCTTTATATCCAAAACCTGCACTATCTTTTCCTTCTTTTTCTTTGTAACCCGTTGCTTCCAATTTACTTCTTCATATTCATCACCTTCATCATATTATCCATGGAATTCATATAAATTTGAAACATTAAATATTTAAGATATATCAAAATTGTGTGGTAAACTTCATAAGTATTGTCATTGATTTTCTTCACAATTCTGCATAAACAAATTTTTTTGTACTTCATCTTGTACGTGCCTTTTGAAAATATTTATTTCCTTAAATAAACAATTACAAAATATAATAATTCAAATAACTTGGGTCTTCTTTTGGCATCTAATTCTACTTTATATTTCTCATTACTTTCCTATATCTTTCTTCTTAATCCTTGCAACTGCTTCATATGATTTACAAATACTTCTGCATCATCAATAATTCAATCTACAATTAGTAATTATCCCAAGTCTAAAATACCTATAGTATTTATCTCATAAAATTTTTGAAATTGTGACTTTCATATTGATTTATTTACTAAGCTGTTATATGTAAACACAGCTTGTGGTAAAGCCAAGTCCCAATACTTGGGTTTCTCTCCCACTATGCATCTCAACAAATTTCCTAAGCTCATATTCATAAATTCTGTCTATCTATATTTTTGTGGGTGATATGTAATACTAAATTTTATCTTATTACCCATATTATTTCACAAATTCCTCCAAAAATGACTTATAAATTTTGTGTCCCTATCTGAAGTAATAGTTTTTGGAACACCATGCAATCTCACAATAATTTTAAAAAATAATTTTGAAAATCTAGTGGCATCATTGGTTTTCATACATAAAATGAAATGAATAATTTTATAAAATTTGTCTATAACAATAAAAATTGAATCATTACCTCTCTATGTGTTTGGTAATCCCTACACAAAATCCATACTTAAATTTATCCATGGTCCTCTTAGAATCGGTAATGGAATGTATAGTCCATTATTTTATGCATGTTTTTTAGCCACTTGACATATCCTGCACCTTGAAACATACTTTATCACATCTCTATTCATATTTGGATAAAAATATTTTTCCTCCACCAAATCTATTGTCTTCATCTTATAAAAATGTCTAGCCAAACTACCACTATGTAATTCCCTTAGGATACTTTTCACCTAGGGATCTAGACATATCTAGTTCATCCTTGATTACTATGTCACCATGGTTGATGAGGTCTTGGACATATTCTTGAAAAGGTTGACATTAATTAATGGTATGCCCCTAGGTTTGCTGATATGTTCAAAATTGATCATCATTACACCAAGAGGGCTTAGGTTTGGTGGGGTCAAGATGTTGAATAGATAGATATACCAACGTTTTAGCGGTGACTAGTTATTTGAAAAGGGATTCTAAGGACATAGGAAGTGGAGTGTAAGGATCCTTTTCACTATGTAATTTAGATGTGGACTTGTGATTAGATGGTCATTGATGATACTGGGGGGATGAATTCAAGGTGGCTAAAATATGATTCCCTATACTATTATGGGAAGGGGAAGTTGATGGTTTATGACTAGTAGATGGAGGATTGGTGTGGGATTCACATGAAGGGGCTTGGTGGGAGGTGCAATGAGTTGAAAATAATCAGCACCTTCATGGAGTGGTACACCCATCATAAATAAATTCAAGAGGATCTCATCCTTGGTCAATGAAAGTGGGGTCTAACTCCATGGTGATGGATGATATAATCTAGGCTAAGGATTAGGAATGGTTCCCTAAACAAAGTGGGTCCAAAGGACCAAGATAGTAGGATAGGTGATGATGACAATGAAGTGGACTAAATGTGATTAGGATGATATAAGACTAAGGTCATATTTCAAAAAAATAGTTCTATAGGTGCTAACATCCTATCAATGATGTCTAGTTGTCAAGCTTACAAAAGGATTGAGGATTTGATGGGTGACTTAATTCAAAATAGTAAGATGACAATATGATGGGTGATAATTATGGATAGGTAAGGGTGATAGAAACTATATTGATGATGATGGGTTTCTAGATTGAAACTAACAAAGTGAGAAGATGTTAATAGGATACTGACTAGGGTATGACACGTGATCAAATGATGAGTGATAGTGGATTGGGATGTTGTGGATGATAGGACTAGCCCAAGACCTTAGACTTATTTACTCAAGATGGGGTATGAATACATGATGAAGATTATTGGGATAAGGATAATTATGATGATAGATGTTGATGAAATGATAAGGGGTGAGATGGGGATGGTTTAGACCCATATGTGACCCCTAAAGCCAACTAGGATAAGAGATGATGAGGTTAGACTAGATGAGTGAAGAAGGCAAAGTCAAGACAAATGATTGGTTATGGATATAAGGGACTTGATGTAGATGCTATGTGATTAGGATGTTTGATGGGGTATGACTAATGACCAATGAGTCCAAGATAAGATATGACTAGAAGGATGTAGAAGAGAATAAAGATATATACAAGAGGGTAAGACAAGGATATTACAAGATGATGATCAATGCATGTGAGTGATGGAGGATGATCAATGATGGGTGGATATGGTTGGACTAGGAAGGGATGAGGTGACTATGTGAAGACAAATAGTTGATGATGCGGACATGGGTAAGGATGTAAGATGGATTGTTTCATATAGGTGATAAGGGTATGACTAAGGATGGATGGATGGGATAAAGACAAAGTGATAATTGAGGATAGGTTATACAAAGATAATATGCAAAATGGTATGATGTCAAATATGTACTAGGTGATAGGTATAAAGGATGATTGGGTAAGGATGCATAAAATAAGATGGGGGTATGACTAATGATGAGTGGATATGACTAAACTAGGATGAAAACAAGATGGGATATGGGATAAGAGGATGATATGCAAAATAATATGGTGATAAGTGTGCACAAGATGGATAATAGGGTGATGGATCAGATTGAGGATGGGATAAAGACCAGGTTAAAGGAGATAATGGCAAGGATGTACAAGATAATATGGGGGATGAAAAATAATGAGTGGATTAGACAATATGGGAGATGGGATAGGATAGTGAGAAGGATACACAATGACAATAGGTATTAAGGGATAATGACAAAGATGTGCAAGATGAAATAGAGGTGATGGGGGATGAGACCAATGATAAATGGGTGTGGTTAGACTAGGATGGGATGAAGACAAG
Organism: Torreya grandis; assembly: GCA_037957365.1. NCBI lineage: Eukaryota > Viridiplantae > Streptophyta > Pinopsida > Cupressales > Taxaceae > Torreya > Torreya grandis. The sequence goes on from JARHVA010002481.1 coordinate 1,554,094, forward strand.
ATGGGGGATGAGATAAGGATATAAGAAGGTAATATGTAAAAGTGGATGATTTCAATGATGAAATAAAATTGAGACAAGATGATATGGGAATGATTAGGACTATGGAAGAACAAAAGGTGGATAAGACAAGGTCAAGTTTGGACAAATCAAAGTGAGTAGGTCTTAGGACAAGGTGTGACTAGGATATGTGAGAATGACTAGGCTAAGATAGAAGATGAGATAATGAAAAGGATGTATAAGGAAAGGATGACGAGGATATACAAGATGGTAGGATGATGATGCAAGAATATACAAGATGATATGTACAAAAGGATGATAGTATGTATAAGATGAGTTGTGAAAAGACCTAATTAGGTGTGTAGGTCTAGGTGAAGGTTGACTCAGCTCACAAATAGCATGGGTCTAACACAACACACACCCAAACAATCAATCCACAACCTATAATTAGTAAACTCAAGGGTGTGTAACCTGATGCCTGCACCATCTAATAGATTCATGAGTGAGGCTATAGGTTGGTGACCTATTATAAAATATATCAAACCCTCTCAACCTTACTTACACTTGATGGTTAATTTGAAGTTGATACTGACACTTGCAATGGTACACTTGTTACAACCAAAGGCTCCTAATCTAGGTATACACAAAGGTCTTTAGGTACATCCCTTATATACACAAAGGTATGATGGGGCCCAAGTCCATATAAGATGTTGTCTAAATACCTTATATCTTGGACCTTAACTGCCCCTCACTCCATGGAACCCTTTATGGGGAATGATACTTAGGAACGTAACAACAACTCTCCTAATTTTTAGACTCCACCAAAACACAAGGTTTGGACTAGTGCATGATGATGAAATCCATGTCACTAGACCCTAAGAAAAAGAAAAGGGAAGGGGTTTGTAGGCAATTTTTTATCTCCCAAGAATCACTATAAGGATGCAAAGGAGAGATCATACACCAATTGTAGCCTTAGGAAATAGAAAAACAAGCCAAAATATTAAATTATTGATTAGATTAAGACATGTGATTTATATACAAAAAGAAAACACAAGAATATATAAGAAAATAATATATACAAATAACAATATGATTAAAAATGATATATATAAGACAAACATGATTAAAATGATTTAAAAGTGACAAAATGGATATTTGACAGGTGGTCTGCAAGCACACAGGTTAGTAGTTTGATTGTGACACTCCAAAAGAGGTAACCTATAAAACAAGGATTAGTAGTTTGATTGATGATCTTGAGGGGAAAATTTCGAGAAAAATTATGTTAGACTAAAATAAAATAGATTCTAAGTTTACCCCTACAAGAAACAAGACATTAGTCCAATATGCCTTAAGAAAAACACCCTAAAAAAATTACGATTTGGCTCTATAATTTCTTTGGGGTTAGCAAGCCAAAATGCATGGGTATGAGGGTGGCAGCCCCTAGTGGGGTTAAGGGGTAGTGTCCCTTTTAGGGTCAAGGGGAAGATCCCCTTACAGGGTCTGGGGAAAACACCCCTAGCATGCTCCTTGTCATGGTATAGGGCAGGGTCGGGGGGTGGAGACCCCAATGCCAAAGGTAATTTGGGACTTAAGAGAGGCCTTGAATGACTCAAAATGACTTCAAAAAATCACTTAAAAATAATAATTTTGAAGACAGAAAAGTATGAAATCATAATTACACAAGTCAATATCACAACCAAAAATTACAAAATCATAACTCTAAAGCAAAAACGTAGATCGTGAGTCATGATTTTGTAGTATTTAGATTAACCACGATGCTCACACTATAAAATCATGACTATTAGACAAAACCATGACTACAAATGACAAGATTGCTACTGACTAATTTTGAGAGTTATAGTTTTGTGATAAACTATAAAACCTCTAAAATTTTGACTATTTAACTAGAACAAATGATTTAGAAAGTGTGGTAGATTTGGTTTAGATGCCAAAATGATTCCTTACAGATGATTATGATGAACTACAACTAATGTTTATGATGTATTCAAAATTTTATAAACAGAGATTTAAATGTTTAATATAGACAAAGTTCTAAATAACTTGGAAAATAAAATGATTACTTATCCTAACTCAACCCTAGTGAGATCCAAAGATGATAATGAATAGTTAGAATAGCAAAAATGGACAAAGTTAGGTTAAGGTTTCAAAATCGCTACTAGAGCTACAATATCATGATTCCAAAGAACAATATTGTAACTCCCAAAATTTTGTGAACTATGCTTTTAAAGGGGTTGTGTCTGTTTTGGTCTACAGATAATCTTTTATTTTAGACTCCCTTTTTCTATTACACCCTGTAATCTACACAAATAAACCACACAAAGATAAAGCTTTTTGTTATGAGAATGTGGTTAGCCCAATTTTTTTTCTTAAGACCCAAATGATGTAAATATGATGCAACAAGGGGGTTATATGATGCATGAAATGAAGATTAGCCCATGTAAGGGTAGAAAATGTTAGACTAAAACCTACATGTTAGAATATAATGGTTAATTGTTAGGTTTTTATCAAAATTTCAAAACCACAAGTCTCGATCATAATAATGTAATTTACAAGACAAACTTATGATTTTGGAAGTTGTTATTTTTCCTAAAGATTGAAACTTGCAAAACCAAAAAATTGTTAGTGGTTAGACAAAATCATTACTATATATGAAAAATTGTAACTCTCTATGCAAGGTCACGATTCATGAGTTACAATTTTGTTGAAGGGTAAAAACCTACATGGTTAGAGAAGACAATTAACAGTTAGGTCAATCAATTAGCACAAAGTCACAACTCATGGGGATAAGATCATGAATACATAGGGCAAAGTTATGAATACCAGTGCAAAACCATGACTTTCACTTGTGCATGTAAAATTTCTAAAAATCCGAGATTTTTCTCCTACTAGTTGATCCTACAAGCTGCCAAAAGGTTTTTTAACAAGAAAAATAGTTAAATCGGGAGTAATGCTCCCACTTTGGTCTCTAAAATGTAGATGAAATTTTAGATTTATATGGATGATATAATGTAACTAATTTAAACCACTCAAATCTCAAATCATTAAGTAAAGTCTAAAGCCATTAGAACTAAGTGTAATTAGATGAACAAGCTATTCAATCATACACTTAAATCTTAAAGCTAAGTGCTTTAAACCCAGATAAAAAAGAATGAAAATAAAAAGATTAGGATATGGATTACCTTGACTCATATTTTTGACATGGATTCTTGATCAAAATATTGTTGATGAAGGATTAGATTGAGATGGATTTTCTATAAAGATTATAGTTAGATTTAATGGAGGAGTGGTCTTGGTTAAATAGAGGAGGGAGGTAAAGATCAATGGTTGAGGTTTAAACTTGGTTGACGGAGATTAAGGGTGGAAAATTATACAAGGAATTTAAAATTCCTTGGAAGCTTCTAGATTTAGAGGCTTCTAGAGATGAGGGGTTAAAATAGAGAGGATTCTAGATTCCTCCTAGGGATTAATTAGGATTAGAGATGGGTTAGATGGGGATTAGGTAGGTGATTAGGGACTAGGGGTATAGGATAGCCTAGGGTAGGCTAGTGTAGGTGGGTCATGGGAATTAAAAATTCCCAAATAATAGGTAAGTAGGATTAGGATAAGATAATGTGGATTTAGGAAAAATTAATTGATTGGTGGGGATGAATAAGGTAAGAAAATGATTAATAATAGAGGGGATATTAGATAAATGACTAGGAAGGGGAAAATATTATCAAGATAAATTAAATTAGTGTCAACTAATAGGAATATTAGTGACAATAATGTAGGTGAGAAAATTTAGATGCACACACATATAACCCTAATTTTGATGAAGAATAATTTTATGATGCATTTGGATCTTTCAAAAATAATGAAAACTAAGAAAAGGAGGTACATAAACATATGTATAATGAGGTGCCACTTAGAACAAAAGGATGTCGCTATGTTAAAATAGAGGAGATACATCCATAGTCAACTTTCATGCATGAAAAAACACTTGTCCAAACATATTATCAAATTATGGAATCATCAAATAAAGGAAAAGGGGAACTTGTAGATCCCATCCATAGTATCCAACTCATCATCACACAATTATAATAGACTAGTTAGCTTCTAGTCTATTTGGCTACCTCCCTACCTAATGCTTCTTTAAAAAATCCCACACATGTGGATAAAAACCTACCCATTGAGAAATACCAAGATTCACTAGTTAATATTTTATCAAGTTTGGGTCCATTTATAGCTCCTGAATCAACATCCCATGGATCCATTGCTACAAATTAATAGCAATCCACCATAAGTATTTCCTAATCTACATCAAGTCCTTCCTAGTTCACAACTATAATCAACTAAAAGTGGCAACTAGATGCTAAGAGTGTATCTTGAGTTAACTTATCCTTAGGCTAGCAATAGACCTATCCTTGAGAATTATAATTAATTTTATAGTTATTTAATAGACCATAGTCACCTACATCTAATTAAAACACAATCCAAAAACTATCATATCATATCCTAATATAAATTTCATAGCAGTCTGTAAAGAGGACATTAGCACCACATTTGGGACAATATAACCACATGGCGCTAGTGTCTTGTTAGATGTTGGAGCCTAATATTATTATAATGCCTATTTTTTTATAGGGGAGTGTGGGGGGTAAACACCCCCCACTAAGGTTGAAATGGGGGTCCTTGGTATGAAAATAACAAGAGATAGGAGAAATAGAAAAGTGACATTATCTCAATAAGAGTACATCCATAAGGTTTTAGTCAAGTTAAATATGCAAGATGCAAAACCAAAAGGTACACCTTTGGGAGGGCACTTCAAATTAATAAGGGAAAATTTTCCTAAAACATAGGAAGAAGTAAATTACATGTCCAAAGTGCCCTATGCTTCAATAGTTTTAAGTTTAATGTATGCTATGGTGTGCACTAGACTAGACATTGCACATATAATGAGAGTTGTTAACATGTTTATAAATAATCTATGAAAGGAGCACTATGATGCAGTTAAGTCGATTCTAAGGTACTTGAGAGGGACCACTAATAGAAAATTGTGAAATGAAGGTTTAGATGTTACCTTACAAGGATATGTTGATGTAGACATGGCTAGGGATTTAAATAGAAGGAGGAGCACTACATATTATGTATTCATTATTGGTGACTCAATAATTAGTTGGATTTTAAAAATTTTAAAATATATTTGATTTTTCAACTATAGAGGTAGAGTATGTTTCAGCTACAGAAGAAAGCAAGGAGATTAAATGGATGCAATGGTTTATGGAAGAGTTGAGGTAGAAGCAAGAAGATTGAAGGTTGTATAGTGATAGATAAAGTGTGATTAATTTAGAAAAGAACTCAAAATTACACTCAAGAACCAAACATATACAACTTATGTATCACATCATTTGTTTAGTTTTGGAGGATGGTCAACTAAAGTTAAAAAATATCCATATGAGTCAGAATTATATAGATATGCTAACAAAGGTAGTCACAAAGGAGAGGATGGAGAGTTGTCCAACTTCAATAGGTATTCAGGGATAACAAAGAAGATGAGAAACATGCTAGGGTCAAATTTCAAATAAAATTCTAAGAAAGAGTTGTAGTGGTGGAGTTGTAGCAATTAGTCTCAAAGTGGGATCTTGTTGGATGGTGGAGCCTGATATTATTATAATGACTAGTTCCCAATAGTGGGTGTGGGGGGGGGGGGATCACCCCCCACTAATGATGACATAAGGGTCTAGGGGGAGTGATGACCTACTTTGGATCCCCTTGGTGGGGGTTCAGGTGTAGTGCCCATGAATACTATTTTTGTACAAAAATAGTATTCATGGGCACTACACCTGAACCCCCACCAAGGGGATCCAAAGTAGGTCATCACTCTCGCTGGACCCTTGGTGGGGGTTTAGGTGTAGTGCCCATGAATACTATTTTTGTAAAAAAATGCATTGTAAAATATTATAATTTTGTAATAAATTTGAACCATTCATTATTAGGTCATATATCTAATGGTATAAATTATGTTGGTCCTCATTTTATATGAGGGTATTATAATTATGGTGGTATACTATGCGTGATTGAAGATGAGATTGTGGTGGATGTATTTCAGGTTTATCCCTTCATTTGTTGGATTGAATAAGAGATTAACTAGTTGTTTCTATGTGGATGTATCCTATTTTGGGTGAATCACGTTAAATATGTCTCTCTTATTTTTTCAAAATAAATAATATTAATAAATATTTTTGATTTTGAAAAAATAAGAGAGACATATTTAACATGATTCACCTAAAATGGGATACATCCACACAGAAACAACTAGTTATTTTCTTATTCAATCCAACAAATGAAGGGATAAACCTGAAATACATCCACCACAATATCCTCTTCACTCACACATGGTAAACCAAAATAACTATAATACCCTCATATCAAAGGAGGGTTACATATCAGGGCAAAAATGCACCAACATAATTTATATTTTTAGATCTGTGACCTAATAATGAACTTGTTGTCATTCTCCTTTTTTACCTTTTTGAAACCAATAATATTTATTTAGGTTTCCTTTCTTCCAAAAAATTGAGCACACCAATGTTCCTATATATTTGGATCTTTCCTTATTAGACTGACTATGATTACCTAGGCCCTTTCCTCTATCCTTGTCTTTCCCTATTCTCCATAGTCAAAGCATTACCTAATGTCTCACCTATGTTTTTTCATCGCATTTTCTCACTAAGAATAACACCAATAACATTATCAACTTTAACGTATTTGAACCAGAGATAGAATTACTCATATCCATGACCATTCCAACTTTTTAGCAATGAGCACAAAATCAAAAGAGCCCTAACCTTATCATCAAAGTTTACTCCTACAGAGCTTAAATGATTTATGACTATGTTAAATTCATTTAGATGATCAACAACAGACCCATCTTCTAAAATCTCCATATTAAATAAATGCTTCATAAGAAATACCTTCTTAGAGGCTGAGGGTTTTTCATACACTCTATCCAATGCCTTTATCACATCTATTGTTGTCTTTTCTTTTGAAATATTGAAGGCCACCAATGTTTCTAGGCACAACCATATTATTTATAATGCCTTTCTATCAAGAACCTCCCAATATTCACCCTTCATAGTTATCGACTTATTTGTTATTCTTTCGAATGGTAGGAAAACACCCTTTTGATATAGATAGTCTTCCATTTGCACCTTCCATAGCTGGTAGTTTTGACCATTACACTTCTCGATCTTAAACTTGCCTTATTCCTCCATTCCTCCCACTTGAACTAGGAAACCTATTTTCCTATGAGTTTATCTACCAAATAAACCTTCGGCTCTAATACTAGTTGTTAGGAATATATAATGTAGATCAATATTAATGAAATAAAGATGAAAATAAAATGTAGAAAACACAACATAAGAAAATAAAAGACAACAATAGATGTGATAAAGGCATTGGATAGAGTGTATAAAAAACTCTCAACCTCCAACAAGGTATTTATTATGAAGCATTTATTTAATATGAAGATATCAAAAGGTGGGTCTATTCTGATCATTTAAATTAATTTAACATAGTGACAAATTAGTTAAGCTCTATAGGAGTAAACTTTGATGATGAGGTTATAGATCTTTTGATTTTGTGCTCATTACTAGAAAGTTGGAATGGTCATGGATATGATTAATTTTATCTTTGGTTCAAACACTTTAAAGTTTGATGATGTTATTGGTGTTATTATTAGCAAGAAGATATGATGAAAAAACACAAATGAGACATCAGGTAATGCCTTGAATATGAAGAGTAGGGGAAGATAAAAGGATAGAGAAAAGGGCCTAGGGAATCATGGGAATTATAATAAGGTAAGATCTAAATGTATAGGAACATTGGTGTGCTAGATTTTATAGAAGAAATGACACTTAAAGAAATATTACTGGTTTCAAACAAGAAAACAAGGAGAATGACAACAAGATAAAAATCAGAAAGTACATGTATCAGATGATGTGTTACAATATGATTTTATCCTTTCTTTGGATAATATTAATGATTATTGGGTGTTAGACTCAGAGGCTTTATTTCATGCTACACTCCATAGGAAATATTTTCAAGACTATGTTCAAGGTGATTTTGGATAGGTTTATTTGGGTGATGGTGAACCATGTAATTTTTTTGGAAAGGGTAAGATACAGATAAAATTATAGAATGGAAACAAATGGTTGTTTAAAGAGGTGATACATTTTCTAGAGTTGAGAAGAAATCTAATTTCAGTAGGGTAAATGGGAAGTGAGGGCTGCACAGTTATATTTGCAAAAATTTTATAGAAGGTCACTAAAGAATCACTAGTAATAGCAAAAGTAGAGAAGGTAGATACATTATATTTATCTAATGGTAATTTTGACATTTATACTTATTTAGCTTCTACAAAAGTGGATACAAGTTTTCCACTCAAATAATTTGTTATCAAATTTGAAGAAGGTAGATTTAGATTTCTGTGAGCATTGTGTATGGAAAATAGAAGAGAGTAAGATTTCTTAGAGTCAAGAAGATAAATAAAGATGAAAATTTAGAGCTTATGCATATATATGTATGAGGAACATCTCACGTATCATCCCTTGGTGGATCTTCTTATTATGTTACTTTTATTGATGATGCAACTAGAAAAACTTGGGTTTATTACATACAAAAAATTTGATGTTCTTGATACTTGTAAGAAATGAAAATATTTGGTTGAAAATGAGATAGGAAATAAGTAAAATTATGTTATATCAAGTAATAGAGGTGAATAATGCATCAAATAATTTGATAATTACTGTTCATCCTATGGAATTCATAGAGAGAAGATGGTTCCAAGAACACCATAACAAAATGGTGTGTTAAAAAGGATGAACATGACAATCATGTAACATGTAAGGAGCATGAGATTTCATGTAGGGTTACCCTTAAAATTTTGGGTAGATGCTATGGATAATGATATTTACTTAATAAACAAAGGGCCTTTAAGTATTTTGGATGGTGGCATTCTAGAGGAAGCGTGGATAGGTAAAAAGGTAGACTATTCCTTTTTAAAGACTTTCAGTTATGAAACATTTATCCATATTGATAAATAAAATAGAATCAAACTTGAAGCAAAATCCAAGAAATGCAATTTTATTGGATATGGAGTTAATTATTTTGGTTATCATTTATGGAATTTTTAAAATTACAAAATCATTAGGAGTAGAGACGTGATCTTTAATTAGAAGGTCATGTAGAGAGATCAGTTGTAGGGAAAGAAACAAGAAAATCAAAATACAAAATATGCATTACTTGATGAAATCACTGGAAATAAAATTCAAAAAGTGCTAGAAAATTATAATGTGCAATAACTATAACAAAAATAACAAGTACCTCAAACTCTTGAAAGTGTAGTTAGAAGATCTACTAGATAAGTAGACTCCCTAAATGATTCTCTCATTCACTTTATTATTTATTATTTATTTATGTTAGTGAGCCATAAGTCTATGAAGAAGAAATGTAGGTGGAAACTAGAAATAAGTGGGAACAAGGCATGAAAGAGGAGATGGACTCCTTGGTACATAACCAAGCTTGGAATTTGGTTCAGTTGCTTGTAGATAAAACAAAAATGTAGAATAAATGGGTTTATATGTTGAAGGAAGAAGATGGAGGGAAAAATAAGTACAAGGGAAAACTTGTTGTAATGGGGTTTGCACAAAAGAAAGGTATAGATTTTGATAAAATATTTTCTGCAGGCATGAAAGTCACTTTCATAAGAACTATTTTAAGTTTGGTAGTAGTAGAAGATTTACACCTTGAAAATTTAGATGTGAAAACTACATTCCTTCATGGTGAATTGAAGGAGGAAATATATATGGATTAGCCATAGGGATATGAAGCCAAAGGTAAGGAGAAAATGGTGTGCAGGTTGAAGAAGAGTTTGTATGGCCTAAAGCAAGCTCCAAGGTAGTGGTATTTAAAATTTGACATGTTTATGATAAAACAAGCTTATAGTAAACACCATTATAACCACTATATTTATTTTAAGAGATTAGATAATGACAAATATATTATCTTGTTATTGTATGTAGATGACATGTTTTATGCAGGGTCTAACATGCATGATATAAATGAGCTAAAAAACTGGCAAATTTATTTTCAATGAAGGATTTAGGTGATGCAAATCAAATCCTTAGTATGAGAATAACAATAAATAGGAAAAATAAAACAAAAGACATTATCTCAATAATATTACAACAAGAAGGTGTTAGTTAGGTTCAATATGTAAGATACAAAACTAGTGAGTACAACTTCGCGAGGGTACCTCAAATTAAGCAAGGAATAGTGTCCTAAAATGCAAGAAGAAATAAATTAAATGTCCAAAGTGCCATATGCTTTAGAAATTAGAAATTTAATATATGATATGGTGTGCACTAGACTAGACATTGCACATGTAGTGGGAGTTATCAATAGGTTTATGAATAATCTAGGGAACGAGCACTGGGATGCAATCAAGTGGATTCTTAGTTACTTGAGAGGGACCACTAATAAACAATTATGTTATGAAGGGCCAAATTTTACTTTAGAAGGATATGTTGATGCAAAAGTGGATGGAGATTTAGATGGAATGAGGAGCACTACAGGTTATGTATTCATTATTGGTGACACAATAGTGAGTTGGATTTCAAAATTGTAGAAGATAGTTGCTTTTTAAACTATAGAGGTAGAGTATGTTGTAGTTACAAAAGCAAGCAAGGAGATGATATGGATGTAATAGTTCATGAAATAGTTAAGGTAGAAGAAATAATATTCTAGGTTATATAGTGATAGCTAGAGTGCGATTCATTTAGCAAAGAACTCAACATTCCATTTAAGAACCAAACATATACAACTTAGGTATCACTTCATTCGTTCAATTTTGGAGGATTGTCAACTAAATTTGGAAAAGATCCATATGAGTCAAAATCCTATAGATATTCTAATAAATGTAGCCAAAAATAAGATGTTAGAGAGTTGTTTATCTTCAATAGGTATTTAGGGATAACATAGAATATGAGAAATATGCCAAGGTCAAATTTCAAAGAAAAGTCCAAGAAAGAGTTGTAACAGTGTAGTTATCGCAATCAATCTCCAAGTGGGAGATTTTTGGATGGTGGAGCTTAATCTTATAAAAATTCCCAATTATTGATAGGGGGTGTGGGGGAGAAACTCCCCACCACTAAGGATGCCATGGGGGTCCAGAGGGAAGGCAAAGAAATTTTCTGTTAAAAATGTATTGTAAAATATTATAATTTCATAGTAAATCTAAACTATTTATTATTAGGTCATAGATCTAATGGTATGAATTATGTTGGTGCATTTTTTACTTAATATGTAACCCTCCTTTGATATCAAGACATTATAATTATGGTGGTATATTGTATGTGAGTGAAGAAGAGATTACAGTGGATGTATTGCAGGTTTATGCCTTCATTTGTTGGATTGAATAAGAGAAGAACTAACTATTTTTGACATAGCTCATTTTGGGTGAACCACATTAAATCTATATCTCTCTTGTGTTTTTTTTTTGCATTTCATTTTCATCTTTATTTATTTAATATTGATCTACATTCTATATTCTTAACATGTCCCCAACTGGGCACTACTTTCCTTAGCCCTAGCTCTTCCCAACAGATACTTTTTCAAATGTGTGCCCATCCTAAGGTTGGCCTAAACATAATTTCTTATCCACATAAGAAATAGAACCCTATAAATACAAGTCTAATCCACCTCTATTCACTATATGGAAAATAGATGCAAAAGCTATTCAAACTAAAGACAAAGTTGAAAGAAATCAAGGTATTTGATCCCTATTCTACCCTACTTTTCAATACTACCATCTACAATAGACCTAAGCCCATTTTTCAAATATTTAAAATCTCAAACACATTTGAAGAATCCAAGGCCACTCTCATTCTATCATTCACTTACACTTACATCAATCATTAGGTGGGAAAACTACATCGGGTTGATCCCTCTTTAGAGTAATGGTATGTAGGCATATATCTTCACAATGACATGTTGAGGATGTACAGTCCATCCTAATAACCCCCAAAAAATTATTTCTCATGATATACTTGCAAGGAGGATTAGGTTTTTCACACTAAATCAAGTTTTCTAGACATAACACAAAGCTCTAGGTTTCATGCATGCAATAACAAGACTTACAGATATAGATGCAGGTGCTCTCAAAAACTAGGAATAGTCCCACAAAAGGGACATTATCACCATATTGAGGAAAATACACATAAATGACACTACTATCCATATTGGGTGCTACTGTCCAGTGAGAAGATGAACATCAGAATCCTATTGACAACACAGATAATTGCCCAGATCTCAAATTTTAGAACCTAGATCATCCATGATAGTTAATTTTTAGATAAGTCTTTATTTAAGCCTATTTATTATTATTTTTAGAGAGTCAAATAAGGTCAAAATCACAACAAATCATAAATTAATTATTTCATATTTATTTAACTAATTTAGACATATCAATCCTTTAATCTAAACATTGGATTTTCATTGTAAAACCTTAAAAGGTTAAATTATTTTGTAAACCCACCTTATTTAAAATATTAATTAAAAAACCTAGCTTGTCTAGACAAACTAGCTAATTAAAATCAATTTTACATTAGGGTTTCAATTTATTTTACATTTAATTTAAATTGGTGCAAAGAAACCCTAGATTCTAAAATACTAACCCTAAACACACTTAGGATTTGTATCCTTTTTCTATATACTCAGATTTTAATTATAAAAATATCATAATTCGATGCAATATTTAATTTCTTTCAATCTTTCATAAATTCCAATTCAGGTTCAAAATATACAGAACTTATTTTCCTACGTTCCACAAAAGAATGGAAAAAAATACCAACAAATTTGATGAAACCAATAATCAACATTTACAAGAATTTGTGTCCAAACATAAGGATATACAAGATGATGTCATAAACATTATTCGAGATGAACTCCAACAAACAAACAATGGTCAATCTTCAACCCCTCTAGTTAATGATGTTGTTACACCTTCAGTGGGGCCCACTCAACCAACTTGGATAACAAAACATAAGATTTTTATTTGACCATTAGTAATAACTACACCACTTGTGTCTAGTTTTTCTACTCTAGATATACAATCCCTTATGTAGGAGGTTTTTACTCTGCAATCTAAGGTGTTACATCTATAGCAGGGAGTAGCTAAGCCATCACATGCCTTAGATTCCAATATTATCTTGCATGCACCTTTGGCATATCACACATTAGTAAATCCTTTTCCATCCAATTTCATGGCACCCAATCTTACATTATATGATGGAAAGGGTGACCCAAAACATCATCTTAGATCCTTTCATGCAACATGTTTGGACTATGTGTCAAATGATTGGTTATTTACGAAGCTATTTCCATGCAATCTTAAGGATTATGCCCTACATTGGTTCTATGATTTTCCAAATCAATCTATCATAGCATTCAATACTTTAGCTGGTATGTCTCTAACACACTTATCTATCAATATCAGAGATAAGATATCATATGCACAAGTGGCATAACTAAATCAAAAGTTAAATGAGCCTATCATTGATTATGTCGTATGATACAAGATAATACTATCAAAATTGACTAGCCCCATGGTAGACAAAGAGATTTAGGATATATTTAAGTAGGGTTAATTACTAACACTTCACAAATCTATCTTATTCAAGAAGTTTCCCACATTTACCGATACATGCCACATAGTTAAGGAAAGAGAGGTTAACTGCTTAGCAATGGGAAAACTCAAGTACACAAATGGATCAAATTCAAATATTAAGGTTAAAAAAAAACCTTCATACAAGGTAAGGTACAAATAAAACAAAAATGATCTAAAGGCCATAGTCAATTCAGCTTCAGAGCCTTCTCCTCGATTGGTTTTTGCCACTCCTCAAAGTAGAGTCTTCACTAATATTTCAGAGTCACCATCACAAGTTCTAAAACAAATATTGGAATGCAATTCCATATCTCTCCATCCCATTAAATAAGTTTATAGGACATGTCCTCTTATAATGAGTTTCCATTCAAATGCATTATATAAGTATCACAAGGCACCAGGCCACACAATAAATAGATGCATTAGCCTAAATCATAAGATACAAGATCTCATTATAGCTAACATTATTGATGTGGACACACCCACAGAAGAACCAAAACAACAAACAAAGGTAAAAGCACTAAAGATATTTTCAAATCCTTTCCCAAAGCATACAAATAATTAGGTAGGGGGCACATTAGGTGTTCACTATACATACTAGGCTCATCCACCACTAGCTTCCTATCACACAGTTATAGAATAGACACATCCCTTGCATAACATTATTATCATGTATCATACTATAGTGCCACCTCAACCACTTATCACATTTTTAGAGATATGACTATGGATGATGACACAAATTTACATACACACTTCATATGAGTATATATAGACCACCATCCTATTCACAATGTTATGGTTAATAATGGATCAAGCATAAACATGTGCACCATGACACTCTTACATCACTTGGGATACATAGAGAAGAATATAGTCCACATAGATAAAGTCATTAGTGGTTTTAGTTTCCATGTTTAGAGATCAATTGGGAAGATTTTTCTTCTATTACAAGTTGTACTAAAGCACATAGACACTTAGTTCCTAATAATACGTGGTGTAGGTATATTCAATATGTTATTTGGTAGGCCATGGTTGTAGCAGCTCTAAGCCATCACATTTTTAGTACACCAATGTCTAGAGTATATACATGATAATTAGGTGGTTAAGATTGAGGGTGTCCCATATGAGTATCCTCTACCCATCCCATAGGTAGTTCCAACACAGTTTATAGCTATAGTTCTAGCACATACACCATTATAGTTCACACTTTTCAAGATATTGTATAATTACCATTTACAATAGAGAGTACATCTCTTATGCATACATCACAATATTTAAAAGAGTTATCAGAGTAGGCTAGGCCTACTTCTATGGTATCTACATGCACACATAATCTCCCTCAAAAACCATTACTAGAGATAAAATTACATTAAAGATTCATCACATATTCTAGAGGGCCTTCCTTTACAAAGTTTACACTAAGATCAGTTATATTGGGTTCTAGGGGTTCTCAACATAGGGCACCTACATCACCTATAACTTCTAATTCAACCATATGGGTTCCTAAGAACCCTAAAATTCATAGAGCATCTTAGTCAATGCCAAAACATTATAACATCACTTCATTAGAAGTTTTAGACTCAAATTATATAACACATCAAATCATGGGATCATAGTTTCCCTTTCACACTACATGCATGATCATAATTCCCCTCTTTGAGATAGGTCATAGTGATGGTAAATATCCCATGAGATTCACTGGTTAGTATGGTTCCTACCCTTGTATATACTTCCTTCTCTCTCTCACTCCTTTTACATAGTTTATTTTCATTTACTTGTATATAAATTATACTTAGAAAACACAAAAACAATATAACATGTCAAAAGACAAAAATATTGAAATATTTCAAAAACATATTTTTTTTTTATAGATTGTATGTATTAATATGTTTAAATTTCTACTACGTACTAGATATCGCATATTTCTAGCTCTCCTAGTATAGTTGGTTTTATCATACACATGCTTCCCTTGTTCTTGTTGAGTGCTTGTAGATTCTAGACAGGACTCTGATTCACTACACTGATCCATACTAGCTATCATCTACCCAATGGGGGCATTCAAAAAAAAATAAGTTTATACATTTGATACATCCACCCACTTGTGGGCATCTCATACAAAATTTCTATAACCAAGTTTTATCTTTACATATTATACATTCTAATTTACACATTGATTTATCTTGATATTGATCATTGCTCCTCATTGCTCAAATTTTTTGCTAACTATCACTAGTTAGAATAAGTATATATGTATCCTAGAATTTACATAGATTTATATTACATAGTTATACATGATCTCATTTATAGTTCATAGATTATAATTGATTGTGTTCATATGCTTCTTCTATCTTCGATGGAATTTGAATATGCCATTATCCTTTGGATCTATCCCACTTCTCTAATTGCATCCTTGGACATGTGCTCATATCCCTTGTGTGTGATTTTTCATGCTTCTATATATGAACATTTGAACATGTACTTCTATGTGGCTCTACACTAAATTACTTGTTGCTTGCGTATGTGGAAATTTGAACATGTCTTTGTATGTCTTCATTCTCAAATTTAGTGACATTAGCCCATGTCCCTTGTATTATGGTCCCTTCACCTATTTTTTACATGCCTCATGTGCTTGTATGTTTTCTTCCTTATATGCTTAGATACACCATGACACTTATATTTATTTATTACTCAAACATCAATTTTTGATGTCATGACGGATCTCATGCATTTACCCTTCCTACTTGGGAGCCTTGATGGACATCATGCCCCACCCCCCTAAGTAGTTACTCATATGTTTCTTCTATATACATTGATTAAATCTATATTGAGACACTTGTGTAATGCTAGATTAAAACATACATCTTACATTACCTACTTTTACTCAGATTCATTTACATTTTAATGTTATGTTTATACATTATATTTAAAGATCATGCACATGATCTGACTAACACATTTTACAGAGCTACTTATTTAGAGAATAGTTATTACATAGGTTTCATAATTACCTTGAAAATAAGAGGCATTCAAAATATTTTATCATAGAGATCAGGCTCCTAATTTGTTATGCATAGATACATTTCAGCACACAGGCCCAGTTTAAGATATCAAACTCAGGGCAAACACAAAAAAGAATAGAGGCTCAAAATTTAGTTCAGATCACACAAAAATTAGACCTGGTAGACATTAGCACCTAT
Organism: Torreya grandis; assembly: GCA_037957365.1. Lineage (NCBI taxonomy): Eukaryota > Viridiplantae > Streptophyta > Pinopsida > Cupressales > Taxaceae > Torreya > Torreya grandis. The sequence continues at coordinate 1,571,014 of JARHVA010002481.1, forward strand.
ATAGGGACAGTAGTGCCATAGGGCACTAATGTCGACTACAGGATATTACTTTCTAGTAGCCCTAGCTTTAGGACATTCTAGATCATTCAGACCAATACACCAAGTACAATATAGATTTACATAGATATAGTCACATGTTTCTCAGTTATGTTTAGATTTAGCTTAGATTCATTCATTTCATCTCAGATTCATACCAATTACTTAGATTCAGGGGCATCATGTGCATCATGATCACTCCCACATTCATCTTCGTTAAACAGATTTAGATATTAGATAGTTTAGATTCAATATACTTAGACACTAGATTGGGGGCATGTGTGTGACACATTATTTTTCATATACTCAGATTTAGACATGTTGATCAGATGGAATGGAAAACTCCATGTCATTCTCTACATTGTATACACTTGATATCACATTTTACGTTATCACCATATTCATGGATTTTTCCATCTACAGTGGTTAGCATTCCTGAGTGGCCCAAAGCTACCTAACATTCTTGAGTGGCTACATATTCAAATACATAGTTATAGTTACTTAGATACTTTTAGAACTTTACATAGTATAGTTCCAAATGCATCTAATTCACACAGGTGGGTAATGATGGGGCGATGGCCCACTTGAGTTCTTGATCCACCTACATGAGAGGGTTAGACACACTTACAGTCTTAACCAAAATATTCATTAAGATCAAGATCCACTGAGGGGTGGGTAACTATGGCGTCAAAAATAGATTGAGTTCTTGAGGCACCCATATGAGAATTGAGTAAGTCATCAGCCCAATTTAATTTATTCAATGATATGATCACTATATAAACTCACACATAGGTTATCACCATGTTCATGCATTGGTTTACGCACCCAATGAGGTGTGTTCATTCATTTCCTATCTTTTTACTTAGCTTTACTCAATTACTTTATTTTAGAATAATATTTTTCTTTTGATCATCTCTTAAGTAAGGACTGATTTTTGCATGTTTCATTGCAGGACATTGCTTTGGATCATGTTCAACATATGTAGACCCAAATTTGCATACTAAAACTAAGCTACATAGGCTTCACTTCCAAGGTAAGTCTAGTTACATTTATTTTTCCTTTATACTAGTCATTTCACTTTGCTGTATTACTAGCATAAAGTGGGGGGGGGAATGTAATCACCTAAAAGTGGTAATTAGATGCTAAGAATGTTGCTTGAGTTCACCTATCCCTAGGCTAACCATATGCCTATCCTTGAGCATTAGACTTAGTTTTTCAATCATTCAGTAGACCATAGTCACCTACAACCAATAAAAACATAGTCCTATAACTATCATCTCAGATCCCAATCCAAATTTCTTAGCAGTTTGTAAAGAGCACATTAGCACCACATTTGGGACACTACAACCACATGGTGCTAGTGTACCCAATTGGGCACTATCGTCCTTAGCCCTAGCTCTTCACAACATAAACTTTTTCAAATGTGTGCCCCTTGTAATGTTGGCCTAACCATGCTTTATTATCCAAACAAACAACAATACCCTTTAAATACAAGTCCAATCGACCTCTATTATTTAGATGAAAAACATATGTAGAAGCTATTCAAATCAAAGACAAAGTTGAGCCAAAATCAAGATATTTGATTCCTATACTACCCTACTTCTGCATATTACCATCTACAAGTAGAGCTAAGCCCAATTTTTTAACATTTCAAATCTCAATCACATTTGAGGCATCCAAGGCCACTCTCATTCTATCATTCACTTGCACTTACATCAAGCACTAGGTGGGAGAACTACATTTGGCTTGATCCCTCCTTGGAGTATTGGTATGTAGGCAACTCTCTTCACAAAAAGGTATTGAGTATGTGTCATCCATCCTAATAACATAAACAAAATTATTACTCATGCCATAATTACAAGGAGGGCTAGGGTTTGCACACTAAATCAGGTTTTTTAGACACAACATAGAGCTCTAGGTTTCATGCATATAGGAAAAACACATAAAGACACAGGAAAATGTGATCCCTAAAAATAGGAATAGTCCCATAAGGGGGACATTAGTGCCACATTGAGGACACTAAACACAAATGGAACTTATTATCCATACTAGGTGCTACTATCTAGTGATCAAACAAACAATAGAATCATATTGATAATACAAATAACTACCCAAATCTTAGCTTTCATAACCTAGATCATCTACAACAGTTAGTTATTAGATAAGTCTCTATTTATACCTATTTATTGTTATTTTTAAAAAGATAAAGAAGGTCAAAATCACAATAAATCAATACTTAATTATTGCATATTTATTTAATTGATTTAGACATCTGAGCCCTTTAATCTAAACATAGGATTTTTATTATAAAATCGTAAAAGGTTAAATCAACAACAAACCTCTTTTAGTTCCAAACCACTTGCTTCTAGTTCGCAACAACTTCCTTTGAACTCCCAAAAAATTCTTCCTATTTCCCAAAAAGTTTCTTCCTTTAATTTACAACAAGTTGCTAATAATTACCAACATCTTTCTTCTAGTTTGCAACTAGTTCCTTTGAAATTTCAACAACTAGGTTCTAGTTTGAAATAAGTTCCCTTAAACTCCACAAAAAGTTTCTTCTATCTACCATTATATCCCTTCTAATCTACAAAAACATATTTCCAATAATCTCCCACTACAACAAATCAAGACCAATCAGTAAAAACAAGTTAAAAATTCTCTATTATAATAGGTTGTGATTAATCTCTAATAAATCCCTATTAATTCCCCAATATCTCTCTTTTAATCAACAACAAATTATCATTTTCCAATAACAAATCCCCAAGTGATAGGTTCCTACTTTTTAGAAACAACTCCCCCCATATCAACAATAAATTCCTCCAATCCAATAATGTGTTTCTAATCCACTTCCCAATTCTAATAAGCACCACGTACCTTATCAACATTATAATCCTAGATATAGGGAAAATAACCCTAATAGCTCATCCCAAAGGGGTATCCATCCCAATCTATTTTAATCTAAATCCACCTATCTATCCAAATACAACTAAACCCCCTCTGAATATTCAACAAAACATGCTTCCTACATCTCAAAATGCTCCCACTCTTCAAGAATTTTATAATGGATGTTGTTCTAGGGATCCAAGCAGGAAATCAGGGCATCAAGTACATATTTGACAAAATATGTTCATACCATTCGATATGAGTTTTCTTTAAGTACCTTTCATGTCTCATTTTTAGGTGCAAAATTTGAAAAATAAAAGGGAAGGGGTGATCCTAAAGAGCACCTAAAGAAATTATTTGTGGCATATTAGGAAGTAGACAATAACAACATCTATCTACTTTGATTATTTCTATGTAGCTTGGGTGGAGAACCCTTAGAATGGTTTCTACACCTACCAAATGGATTCATCATCACCTTTGATGACTTGTCAGGAAAATTTGTTAAACACTTCTCCAATAACATAGAGCATGAGTTGACCATGGTTGACTTATGCAATGCTAAACAACATGATGGGGAAAGTTTTTTTACTTACCTATATCGATGGAGAAGTTATCTGGTCACTTTCCACACAACCTTCGAGATAAACAACTAGCTAATATATTCACTTCCAATTTCAATTCAGAGGTGGCTCATAACATGAGACCCCATTTGCTAATACATTTGAGGAGATTATAGAAATAGGAGTGAAAATTGAAAAGGCACTTATAGACAAAGGCACAGTTAAGATTTATTCTCATAATCAGGCACAAGCTCAAACTCTAGTGTGAATACATGTAAGTACATATGAGAAGCCCAAAGTCTTTAATAAAAATAAGACTGTAGTGGATAATGGAGTAACATAATCATGACATGTATAAATGATGAAACCACCACTTGTCCAAAATACTCCACCTACTCCAACTATCACATTACAAGGACCACCTCCATGAAGGAATTAGTATCAAAATAGATTCTTCAGTGACCTTGGTGAATGTATTGATTCAATGTTACAAAAATTAGTTATGGCTAACATGGTCATTTGGCCAAACATAAAATCTTTTCCAGAAGACCAAGCAAAACCTCAATGGTATAGAGACATTGAATATTGTGATTACCATTGTCTCAAATGGTATGGAATTCACACGTGTAGTTATTTTCACTACTATATTATCCAAACCTTGCACATAATAATTTTTTGTACTTATCAAACACATCAAAGTGATCCAACCAAATTAAAACAATCAATCATAACTAAGAAATAGTAAAAAAAAATATAAACAAATAACAAAACTTGTAAACTACAATGTTAATTCAACTTCAAGACTTATCATTGACTTCTTTGATATATGTCCTATGCCATATATATGTATGTATGTATGTATATATGCATGCATGCATGCATGTATGTATGTATGTATGTATGTATGTATGTATGTATGTATGTATGTATGTATGTATGTATTCCACTTTTAAACCCATCAAATAATCCAAATGAATCATCACAATAAGTGGAAATGTTTGCAACCTCTCCCATTCCCTTTTTTGTCTGGTGGTGAAATCACAACTTTAGGTAAACTAATGGTTTCAAAACCATTGTAGTAGTTTCAAAATTTCCACTTGCCAACACTTACTATTATGCAATTGTCAGCTATAGACACTAGTTGTTATGCAACCGCCACTTGCATTTACCGATAGTTTAGTCATTTCTAACAAAAATATTAGTTTAAAAGGCTAAAAGTTGCATCAATATAAGAATTTATGAACCATCCCAACAATGATTATGCTAATACAACTTAACTAAAAACCCACTTTAAATAAACACACTGAAGAAGTGTTTTACATACATGAATTACATAATTAAATATAATGGAAAGGAACTAGATGACATGTATAGTAAACTAAATCCATATTTTGGTTTTTATCATATCCATTTTTTAAAACAATGCAAGACACACCAAGATAAGTTCCATTCATGGAACAATAGTTTAGAAAGTACTTGTAAATAAAAATATCATTAATTATTTATATGGAATTGAGTACATGTCACTTTCACGATTAAAAATATTAAAAATCTAATAAAATAACTAACCAATTAAATTATGACACATAAGTGAACACCAAATACATCACTTAATTTTTAAGTGATGGTTCATCTAATTTGTTTTATATTTAAAATCACTTGATTTAAATAATTAAAAAATATCTTCCACATAATTAAAATACCCAAAATAAACTTAATGATATGAAAAGATCATAGTCTAGTGAAGAATATCTTTTCAATAATTATATGATACTTATGTAGATCTTCACTTTGAATGCTCAATGATTGACTCCTTACTCTTAATTAGTTATTTTTAACCACATACTTCATCACCCCTATGATATGAATGTCGAGTAAATAGTGAGACCAAGTAATTCGTTTTGCATCAAAGTTGAAAAGCCCTTGATCAAATTCACTCAATCCCATATGCAATTGTTCTAGATTGAAGTTATCAAACCTGTTTCAAAATAAATAAAAAATTAATTATTTATATATATATATATATATATATATATATATATATATATATATAAAATAAATTATTATTATATTAAAATTATTAATAATCAAAACTATAATATATTTAACACACTTTTTGTATATTTATATATTAAAATATTGACCTTCAAAAGAAATTAAAAACAAATAACAATTATTTTATTCTTCCACAAATCGACAACTTAGCCTAAATAAAACACTGAATACGTCACCTTCCTTCGAAAAAAACGTATGGTTCATACAGTTCGGCCAAATACATGACAAACTTGTACTTTCTAATCAGCTGATTGTAGCGATCGGCGAAAATATTACAGAACAACTCATTTGCGATACCCATTATCTGTTTATTAAATCAACGGATCAGATTAAAACCCACGAATTTATTTAAATTAGCAAACAAGTTTGATAAGGTTAAAGTGCATGCCTGAAGGGGAATCTTATAACGCAGTGTCATGTAGCGCACAAAGCTTTCCATGCTTCGAAATGAGTACAGTTTTTCCACTTTTATTAGTTTTCCGTCTTTACCAATGCAGGGATTCTCCAGAAAATATTGGTAGCTTGTGTCAACCAAGACGGAGTAGTCCAGAGGATTCGCAGTGGACGAAGAGACGTTATAAATGGAGAGGGAATTGAAATCCAGAGCATGTTTTGCCATGGCTGCTATCATTGAACTAACAACCATATCCGCTGGAATCTGCACGGAGTAGTGCAATGCCATAATTATTTGCATGCATTATATAATTAATTTGTATGAATAATAAGTTTGAATCAAAGTGCTTTGTGTATGGTTATACCACATCCATTATTAGGTCAGGATTAGCTAAGAATGATGTGATCCGCCCTTTTCCATATCCTATTATCACAGTGTCCATTGTCCTGCAATACCGAACAATATACTCTTAAACCTTCAAACATTATCTTACACGTACCATATAATTCATTTATATAAAAAAGTTGAAGGATAAACATTTTGTAAAAAAAATGAAATAATTAAATAATATATAATAATTTTTTAATATTAAAATTTAATTAAATTTTGTTCAAAAAAAAATAAAATTGAGATATCTTTAAAAGAAATAATAAAAAATTAATTTAAAAATATAATATTTATCAAAAGACCTATTTGGATTCGACTTCCATACCTTTCTAATTTTGGGGTAAACATAGTTTTAAAGCTATAGACAATTCTTTGGGTAAATTTTTGCAAACATGCCCTGACACTATTGTTTATTCTCACATCACCTTTACTAGCATTTGGGTCAATGTTGATACCTCAAAGGATGTTTCTGAAAATGTTATTCTACAAGTAGGCGAACGCTCATGGTCCCAACCCCTCGAATATGAAGGATTAATGTTCCATTGCCATAGTTGTTTCAACACAGGGCATTTAACTAAAGACTACAATAATCATAGAAAAAAGAAGGAAACCTCCTGGTGGTCTGACTTCTGCCTTTCCAATCTCACAATGAATGCTAACAAATCCATGAGTGACGATTTAGATTCATCTTCTGATGAGCCTAAGTCTCCTACTTTAAATGATGCTAGTGCCGACTTTTTTGACGCAAAGGGGGATTCCAAAGCAGACCCACCAAATTCAGATGTGAGGGGGCCAGTCTCAGTATTGGAAACCTGTTCCAAATATCACTAAGGGTGTTGATATTCTCTTTGAAACTCTAAGGGCAGAACCATTGGTTGTGGTTTCAGCGGTTGAAATCCTAATTCCTTTAGCCACATAATCCACAAAAAACAAGGGAACATGGACTAGAGTGTAGAGGAAGAAAAATGGCAGAAGATCTAAGTCCAACATGATCTTCCATTCAAGGGGGGCCCATTCTAAGATAGACAAGAAGTGATCTAGATTTTTCTAGGGATCTGTGGATGTTGTTGTGTGTAAGTTTAGTGGAAGCAAAAAATTGGCGGAATATTCTCTATTTCCTATTTGGTTTTTTCTGGGAGGAGAGGTTTTTTGTTTATTTTCCAAAGGTTTAATGGTAAATGGTGGTAGGTTGTAATCAGTGTTTTTATGAATTTGTTGTTCCACCTATTTGATGTTTGGTACCTTAAGGTTCTTCTGGGAGGGTTTTTGCATTTCTTTTGGTGTGCGGTTGTCTTGCAAAAACAGATGATTAGCGGAGAATTCTCTATTTCCTATTGGTTGTTTTGTTTCTCATGAGTTAGTTGTTGTGACACCCATTCTGAACTCTACTGTTATATCTTCTGAACTCTCTTATATTAGGCACGGGACCCTTAACCCGTCTTTTAACTTTATCTAGTAAAAAATAATATTTATCAAAAGATTAAATGAAGAAAATTTTTTTCATAGAAATAAATGAAAATAAATTTTAACTCTTTTTTAGCCATTTTTAAAAAGTAATAAAAAAATTAATTTAAAAATAAAATATTTATCAAAAGTTTCAATAACATCAATTTTTTTCATAAGTTTTTAATTTTTTATATGAAATTTATAATATAATTATTTGTATGAAAGTTTTATTTTGAAATTTCAATTTTATTAAATTTTTTTTAATTTTTAATTTGATCTATTAAAAAATATTGTAGATGTCTTAACATATATTCTATCATATAAATAATTTAAATGATTAATATAATGTTAATTCTTAAATTTAAGTGATTCATATGATCTTAATTATTAAACTCTTTTTAAATAAAGAAAAGATAATATATATATATATCTCTATATGGTTTAGGCATCAATTGAGCATAAAATTAATAATTATGTTTCATTTTCCTAGCAAAATCATTATCAAGGATAACATTTTCGTTTACTCGATATGGTTTTAGATCTATTTTTGGGAGAGCCTTATGTTTGATTTATTAGTTTACAAAAACAATCTGCCACTCCCTCATTCTTTTCGATGGTGCTATCTATGCACGTGTTTAGTGTTTTGATCTTATGTTTTTTAAAGATTCTGTGTATAATTATGTGTAATCTACTTTATTTTTAAAAATTTTATGTTTTTTATTAACATTAATATCATACAGTTACTTTTAATTTTGGAAGCATTTTTTCTAAACTTCTATCAACATTTTGTTTGTAGTTTTTTTTTTTTCCAGGTAATATATATCTAGTTTATTTTTCATTTATAATATATAAATGAAAAATAAAAATAAATATTTTTAATAAATGTTTCAATTTATTTTATAATTAAAAATAAGATTTGAATTTCAAGTCAAATTTTGTGATGCAAAATCAATCCAAAGTCAATATATATTCGACAACAAAATTCCTACTTATATCGATTTTAGGTAATTTTTGCATCATCAAATTCAATAAAAATTATTGAAATTGAGTATACAATAAAAACATCAATTTTCGATGTAAAATCAATTGCAACATATATCTTGAATTACATGAATTATAATAATGTCTTATATTTTAATAATATAATGATTACACCAGCAATAATTTTATAATACCAAACTAAAATCTTATGATATGCTCAACAAATATGGTGTTAGTATCATACAAGTTTTGTTTTTTATATGCCTACCCTTGAAATCATGAATGACCAATCATAGAGCCTATGAGAGTGTTGGGCACTAGTATTATAAAATGCCTCCCTTGCTTGCAAGCATGAATGATCAATCATATAGTTTAACCTTCTTTTTCAGATAGTAGTGGAGTGATAGGTTAAATGGCTCCACCAAACGAAAGATTTGATTTCTCCTTTGATAGCCTTGATTTGAAAAAGGAGAAAGTGAAAATGTTGAATAGAGAGGATGGGGGGCCATAACTAATGCGGTGGACTCTTACATTAGCAGCAGGTAAGGTGGTAAACATGAAAGACCTCCTCCTCCTCTATGGGAAGATTTGAGTGGTTTAAAATACTTGATTAATATGATTTTATAGTTGTTTGTGCATCCATTTATGATTGGTATTTATTTCAGAACCCTTCAAACTTAGATTTTGTGCCCATGCGTCGATTTATTATATTTTGTATCCTCTCAATTTAAAAATTGTTACATCTCTTCTAAAATACAACAATCCTTTAAAACAAAATTGAAAAGATAGGTAATTAATTTAAAATGACATGCTACTTTATGACATACTAGTTTATGACATTTTGTAAACGATACATCCAATGAATAACATCTACAATCTAGAAAGAGGGGGACCATGATCAATTTATATGTGATTTACCTGCTGCCTTCGATCCATCCAGGAAATGGTTCAGCAAAAGTGCTCTCAATTATGCTTGGACGAACAATAACTACTGGCAGATCTCCTCTCTGCTCACCCACCAACATTTCCCCCATGGCTTTTGTGAACGCGTACGTGTTTGGCCACCCATATTTTCTTGCTCTGTCAGTATATAAAAACGAAAATACCATATTAGTGCTCTGCTGTGCTCTGATGTTAATGTACAGAAAATTTTGGATAGCCTCACAATATTAATACCTTTCTAGACCAAGTTCCTTCATGTGATTGGTTGTGGTTTTTGGCATTGGATCGGTGCTATTTTGTATCTCTTCTGTTGCTTTTGTCACTAAGTTTAACTCCGTCTGTATGTCCAGTGTAAGGTGGGTTTCATTTATTACAATTTCTCCCATTTGCAGAGGCTTCTCTGATATGATTCCACTTTTTTTCCCAGTAACAAAAGCTGAATTGCATGAAAACAAGCCAACAATTTCTCAGAATACAAAGATGATTTAGTTATGTATTACAAGCTCTTCTCAAGATTGGTTAGCATTAGAGTAAAAAAATTCTTACCAGTGGAAACATGGACAAGGACTTGAAGTTTTCTGCACCTTTTTCCGAATTCCAAAACGTTGCTCACTCCCATGGTGTTCACACCCAGAGCAATGTCATATCTGTTCTTCAATAAATTTCTTATTAAAAGAGGCATTCCTTGCAGAGATATTATTAGATATCTTTTTAAAATGATATCAGGTGCAAAAAAATCCAGATCATAGATAAGAATCTAATAAGATTTGATGGGATTCATACCTTTCGTCGAAATTGGTAGTAGCAGCCGTGTTTACTATGATATGCAATGTTTCCCAGAGATGTTCTCTTACAGACTGCTCGCTTATTCCCAGGTTATGGACTGATGTGTCACCAACTACAGGAACAACTTTTTGCAGCATGAAACCCTCAAACCCCTCACCCTTCTGCGCTCTTAATACTTTAAACAACTCCTTATCAATAATCTGCACTTAACCCCACATTTGAGTGTACTGTCACAGGTTCTTATTAATAATTTACACTTCAACTTTACGTTGTAGACAATCTATTCTAGTAATCTTTTTCATCTTATACCGTTTCGCGTTTCAACCGTATGAAACACGAAACGTGACGAGAATATGCCGTTTCAAAAATTGTCTCAAGAATATGCCTGATAATTATCATGAACATATATCTGAATAAATGGCGACGAAAGGGAGTGGGACATTGTCTCCTCTATGTTCGGCTGTCGAGAATATTTTTGAATACCGTTATGTCCTTTTTATGGTTTCACATTCTCAAACATTGTTTCATCTTCAAATGAAGCAGGGTAATCCTCAGCTATCATCTTCGAATGAAGATGAAATAATTAAAATGCAAACATGAGACTTCTTGTTTCAAGTCTCAGTTTCAAGGAATCAGAACATCGGCTAAAAGAAATTGGGCCAAACATTCCTATTGGTAATCTTATTTCTTAATGGCCGGAAGTCTTCCAGAATGCATTATGGCGTCCATTCAATATTATTCTCTTCGTTTTAGCTACACATTGTTTTACATAAAATAACAAGGCCAATGGAAGCAAATGGTTGTTATGGTCATTATAAGTATTAGTGTTCGATTTTACCTTGTAATTATTCTCTCAATTTGATCTTCTGAAACTTATTTTATATTTAAGAGATAGAAATCCGTACCTAAGAATTTGTTAATATGGAAATTGCTTTACATTATTACATTCTTTGTATCTTGCATAGTCATAGATAAAACACATTTCTTCAATTGCTTCACATTCATGATTTATTTTTTATTGCATTTTTTCTTCTTCACAACCGATCTGTTATTTCTCGGAGTGCCTTAAAAGAGGAGACCATTGTCAGGTGATTTGTTTCATCTTTTCATCGTTTGGAATTTTGAGCTTTGTCTATGAGAATTCAAGTCATATGAAATTACTGAGAAAGCCACCTCTGACCTGTTAGTTTCTATCAACAATTGGCTGTAAAAAGTTGATGTCCAAAATTTATGAAAAAGAAGCGTTACACATTCCACAAATCTGAACCTCTTTAGCTAAAAATGAAACTAAGTTCAAATCCCACGAGTTCATATTCCACGGTACTACTGGAAATCTAAGCTTGACCTGTTAATCATTAATTATGTTTTTGGGCATGCATTAAATAATTATTTAGGCACATATTAAATAAATTTCTTAGCCCATGATAACTGGTGTATTAGGAAATCCTCAACGAAAGCTATAAATATAGATCTAGTTGGATCATATTGTAAGTAGGAAAAGAAAACATGAAACATAAGTACTTTATGTATGTTGAATAGTAGTTTAAAATCCAGTCAAAAGCAAGAAGACACAACAAATAATTCGAAACAGCAGTTCTGATAGAACGCAACAACTTCTTGCAAGAAGAATAAAAAATAAGAACAAAACAACGACTCCAGCATGACAGAGTACACAAAACAAGAGCAATTTTTGAAGAAAGAACAAAAGACGAGAATAAATACAACAAATGTCTGTAGATAAAATAAATAATTATAATTTTAGATTTGTAATCATCAAATTCAATCTATAATATTTTTCAGCTTTGTGACACTTTTGTCTTGTGTACACTGTTTATGCATCATTCTCCTTATTCCAGTTTTTTTAAAACAGTTTTGTATTAGAGCCAAATCTTTTGACCCTATTGGTTTTCAGAAATCTCTGGTATGGTTGGACCTGAAGCTAAGGCATGGCAACAGGCTCCCACTTTTGATGGGAATAATTATGATATATGATATAAAAAAATGAAGACCATCCTCATAGGTTATGACTTGTGTGAACGAGTGGAATCAGATTTTGTTGATATTGTAACTTGTATATCCAAACGATATAATTCAATTGACAAATGCACAAAAGACTCAGTTAAAGGACACCAATAGGAAGGATGATAAATCCATGAGCTCAAAAGAGGGAGCAATGTCGGATCCCATTTTCCCTGGCAGTATTTTAGTAGCAATTCATTCAAAGGAGGCCTAGGATATTCTGAAACAATCATACAAAGGTACATATAAGGTAAAACTGGTAAAGCTCCAATTATTGAGAAGAGAATTTGAAACTCTTTAGATGAGTGATAATGAATCAATCTCTGATTTCCATATTAGATTATCTGGGTTAATCAATTAGTTGAAAGTGAATGGTGACAATATGTTAGATCAACATATTATGGAAAATATTTTAGAAGTTTCCCTCTGAAGTTTTATCTAGTGTCGATTACTATTGAAGGGTCTAAAAATATGTCATAGATGGCAGTGAATGAGTTGATGGTTTCTCTACAAATCCATGAGCAATGGCTGAATAGATCAACCCCTCCTTCCCAAGATAAGCTCAAGACAATGTTAGAGGCAAGGAGAAAGGAAGAAATACGAGTGGTATAAATCCCAATGGAAGAGGCCATGGAAGAATGGCTTTGGTAGAGGAAGATCTAGTAGCCAAGAGGGAGAGCGCAGTTCAAAGACAAACTCCCACAATAGAAATTATAATGAAGGGTACGATAAATCCAATGTATAGTGTTAATATTGTCATAAGTATGGTTATTTTGAAAGTGAATGTAGAAAGAGGCAACACGATCAATCTAAGAAGAAATCTATTATTTTCATAAGTATGGTTATTTTGAAAGTGAATGTAGAAAGAAGCAACATAATCAATCTAAGAAGAAATCTATTATTGTCATAAGTATGGTTATTTTGAAAGTGAATGTAGAAAGAGGCAACATAATCAATCTAAGAAAAAATTTAGCATGGCTAAGGAAAAGGTAAGTTCAGAATTAGATCAAAATCCAATTATTTTTATTAAATACGTAATATTGTAGAAGAGTTCTATTGATATTTGGTATCTGGATAGCAGATGTAGCAACCACATGTGTGATTTCATGGATAAGAATGTCAAGTCTGAAGTAGGATGAGTATTTATTCTTACCAAGCAAGGTGATATAAGAACAATCAAGATTGTGTATTTTGTCCTTGGAATCAAAAATAATTTTTTGTGTCCAAAAGTCGTAAAAAGTTTTGATGTATAATAGACAGTGTAATATCTTTGTTAGAGATGGAAGGAATTGGATCATGGCAGTACAAATGAAAAAAAAATGGAGTGTTCCCTCTCAAGATGCAATTTTATTTTGTGATTAGTCTTTTTTTGTAAGATCATTAGTTACATGCTCTATGCATATATTACAACTTGCTAATAAAATCGAATACTATCAAGAAAAAGAAATCAATAGGCACAATACACAAAACTTCTAAAATAATAACCTATATTGAATCATATTGAATGAATAAAATAGTTACATATAAGAGCATAGATAAATATAAATTTAAAATTAGATTTGACAAGTAAAATTTGAAAGCCTAAAAAAAAAAGAACAAAAAAAACTTACCATTTTATTTTTAGCAGCGAATATTTTTAGTAAGTTTCACATGCAAGCTCAAGCATCCCTAAAAATATCTACATATCTTTTAAACACTAAAATTAACCTAAAAAATAAATTTTAACTAAAGTTCATGTCTGGTTACAAAAAAAATGATAATTCTAAAAATAGAAAAAATCTTAAAAACATATAAAAATTCAGTTTTGGACCCTCAAATAGTCACATATGGCATCTGAAAAGTTTAAAAAATGTCCCTAAATGGATAGAGAGATTATGTCTACATCAAATTTTTTGAGATGGTCATTTTTTCATAATTTAGAGCTCAAACAAAGTTATAGATCAAAAGTTATGGCCTCCAGTGGTTTGGTCTCCGCATCACTTGCAACTTTCAAGACTGCCATCAAGGATCCATTAGGCTTTGGCATTTAAGGTTTGGGCATTTTATTTTTAAAAGTTTAAAAATTTTGATTAAAAAATATATGGTTAGGGGGATACCAATAATTGTAGAGCCCCAATAGAAAATGTGAATCTTGCATTGAAGGAAAACAACATAGGCAACCCTTTCAATCAGGGAAGTCTAGGAGGGAAAAAACACTATTGGAGTGGTGTATTTAGATCTATGTGGCCTAAAGTAGACTCTCAACCTAGCCAATAATAAATAATTGATGACCTTCATATATGACAATAGCAAAAATACTTTGGTCTATTTACTGAATCATAAATCAGAAGCCTTTGATAAGTTCAAAAAGTTTAAGGCCTTGGTCGAGAAGCGAAATGGACACTTCATCAAGATCTTCAGATCAGACAAAGGGGTACAATAAATCTCCAAAGAATTTTTGAATTTCTGTAATAATTAAAGAATTAAGAAACATTTTACCACCAGGTATACTCCACATCAAAATAAAGCTACAGAGAGAAATAACAAGACCATCAAGGATATGACAAGAACCATGTTGAAGACTGAGTGGATTTTACATGAATATCAGGGTGAAGTTGTAGCCAAAATAATGTATATGCTTAATATATGCTCCACAAAGGTTGTGCATGACAATTTTTCATAAGAATCATGAACAAACAAAAAAATAACATGCATCACCTAAGAATTTTTTAGGTATGTCGCATATACATTTGTGCCAAACATGAAAACACAAAAATTGGATGATAGAGGAGAAAAATGCATCTTCATCAATTATAAAGAAGAGTCCAAGGCATACAAATTGTATAGCCCTATTACTAAGAAGATTTTGATTAGTAGGGATGTCGAACTCGTTGAGAATGAGTTATGGGATGGCACAGTTGACACTTCCCTTAGGTATATCAACAATGATACCTATAGATGATGTAGAAAGTGGAAATGAAGAATTAGTTTCTAGAAATGAATTTGAACCTATCACATCTAGGCAAAGTGAAACTTTGGCAACACTTCCTTCTGTATCAACATCTAAACAGACTCAGTAATATAGCAAATTTAGGTATCTCTCCAATGAGAGTTTAGATCCAACATTGGCTTCTTGAATGCTAAAAAAGTTAATGAGATTGAGGTAAATTTATGAGAATCAAAGGTATATTGAAGAAAGTGTGAATTTTGATTTATTTTCTCATATTGATCTTGCATATTTCAAAGAATCAATAAAATATGAGAAATGGCATAATCCCATGGATGAAGAGGTAGATGCAATAGAAAGAAACATAGCATGGGATCTAGTTATTTTTCACCTACTGGTAAACATGTGATTGGATTTAAATGGGTATATAATACCAATAGTGCAATAGAAGGAAGTTTTGATAGATACAAAGTAAGGATGGTTTTTAAAGGCTGTAAATAATAGTTTGGAAGAGATTATGATGAGAAGTATGCTCCTATTGAAATAATGAAAACTATATGAGCTATTTTTTCAATAGTAGCTGAACACAAGTGCAACTTATTCTAAATGGATGTGAAGTATACCTTCCTTAATGGAATGATTAAGGAATAAGTATATGTGGAACAACCACCTAGATATGAAGTCCTAAGACAAGAAGACAAAGTTTATAGGATAAATAAATCACTCTATGGGATTAATCAAGAACCTAGATCATGGTACACCATTAATGATTCTTGTTAAGTAATGACTTCAAGAAAAGAAAAAATGATCCAACACTCTACATCAAGGCAAGTGATGGCAATATTTTAATTTTTGTTTTGTATGTAGATGACTTGATCTTCACATGTAATGATGACTTGTTCATTTCTAAATTTAAATAAGTAATTAAAAGTGAGTTTGAGATGATTATGATGAGACATATGCTTCTTTTACAAGAATGGAAATAATACAAGCTATTTTTTCCATAGTATCTCAACACAAGTATAAGTTATTCCAAATGGACGTGAAGTTTGCCTTCATCAATAGAATGCTTAGGGAATAAGTATATGTAGAGAAACCACCTAGATATGAAGTCCTAAGATAAGAAGACAAAGTTAATAGTGAGTTCGAGATGACAGATTTAGGTTTGCTAAGATATTTTTTTGGTATTGAGGTAAGAAAAAATGTTTATGACATATTAATTTATCAAACAAAATATGCCAAGAAATTTTTGAAGAGGTTTAAAATGTCAAAAAGTAACCTTGCATCAACACCAACAACTATAGGTCTAAAATTAGCAAGGAAGATTACAACAATGAGATAAATCCAACCTTATATAAAAGCATGATTGGAATTATAATGTATTTGATAGTAGTTATGCCCAATTTAATGTATGTAGTAAGTCTAATTTCCATATTTATAGAAACACTTAAGGAGACACATTGGCAAGTAGGAAGACAATCCTCATATATGTATAGCACTAAGGGCTATAACATTGTGAATGATGCATTAAGTGAGTTTGAGTGGATTGGTTACACTGATAGTGATTGGGAAAGTAGTGTAGATGACATTAAAATCACACCTAGATATGTTTTATACATTGGGTTAGGATCCATTTCATGGGCCTCCACGAAGCAACCCATAGTTTCACTCTCTACAAGAAAAGACGGGTATATAATAGCAAATTCAACTACATGTTAGGCTATTTGGCTTAGGAGAATCCTAGCAGACTTGAACAAGGAACATGAAGATGGTATAGTCATATATTGTGACAATGTATTCTTAATATCTCTATCAAATAATGTAGTTTTCCATGGATGGAGCAAGCATATAGAGATATGTTATCATTTTACTAGGGGATTGATAGAATATGGAGAGATTGAGATTTGGTTTTACAGATCTAAGCAATAGCTCATAGATATTTTTACTAAACCATTGTCAAAAGAAAATTTGGAATTCTAAGATATGATTTAGTCATCATAGATGTTGAAACAACAAGATCCAAACTAGTCACAGATAGTTTTTTTAATAATGCTTGATATTCATAAAATAGGGAAGTCCAACGTAAGGGGGAGTATTGGAATTCTAATCTTGACTTGTTAAGCACTAATTAAGTTTTTTGGCATGAATTAAATAATTGTTTGGGCATATATTAAATAATTTTCTAAGCCCATATTAATTGATGTATTAAGAAATCCTTTAGGAAAACTGTAAAAATAGGTCTAGTTGGATTAGATTGTAAGTAGTAAAAGAAAACAAGCAACAACAATAGTTTGTTTATGTTGAGTAACAATTTAAAGTCTATCTAGAAGAAATAATACACAACAAACAATTTAGAACAATAGTTATGATAGAACACAATGTCAACCTACACGAAAAATAAAAATAAGACTAGAGCAACAGCTCCAGTATGATAGAGTACATAGCAAGAGTAGTTTTGGAAGAAATAACAATAGAGAAGAGAATAAATACATCAAAAACCTATAGATAAAATAAAGAATTTTAGTTGTACATTTGTAATCATAAAATCTAATTTATAATATTTTTCATCTTTTTGACAATTATTTGTCTGGTATACACTCCATTTATGTATCATTTTCCTTATTTCAATTTATCTTCGAATAGGTGCAACCCCATAAAGGTTGAATACGTGGATCCATTTGAAGGAAAATTAATTGCCAATGGGTAGTCATGAATTCTAATTGCATCCAATAAATGAAATAAAAGAAAACCGAGGAGTAGGGCAACATTTTATTCTTCTATTGCTATCAACATATGACATAACAAGGAACCTTGTGTATTTTATTAGATATTTATCATTATAAAAGTTTGATAAAGAAAGTACCATCTCTCTATGACAAGCATGCTTAAAATATCAAGATTGAAGGACATGCCCTAATATGTTAAGTGGATCATCAAAACCTTAGAAGGGGATGAGGGTTGGAAGCTTCTATTGAGGTGTTACACTACCCAAGGAACGCCTCTTGGGAGAAAAGTATGGGAGGGACTTGACTTGCAGAGTCTTCTTCTTTCTCATATGTTAGTTCTAATTGGTGGTAATTTTATGGTTAAAAGTATATGGAAAGCCTTGGAATTTGTCAAACCCAACCTCATCTGGATAGGGGATGGTTTCAGAAATGGACTTTGTCTTAATTATCATTCTCTATAATGGTCTCCCATTCCTAATTTTCATAATGTCCCCTTTGCCATGGTCCCCTAGATTAAGATTTTTAGGATTTTTGGATATGGAATCGAGACAATCAATGACATCTTATACAAGGTTTCCCATGGGTGGATCTTGTGAGATATTCCTAAAATTAAATACTAACTTAAGATTGAGGATGTAGAGTCTATTTCTTAAATTCAAAAATTCATACCTGATGTTTATCTTCATAAGATTGGTGTATCTTATAGATCCCCATGGTGGAAAGACTAGCAATGGCCTACCGCTACTCTTTTATATTGGTACAAACCCTGGATTAGGTATCATCTTCTTGTTCATCAATTTATTTCCAGAGTGAAACACTTAGCTATTGTTGGAATTTAAGGTCCTTCAAGGTTTTTTGGTCTTGATGGTTTTCTAATATTTGGAAAGGCTGTATTGAGCCCAGAAAAAGATCATTTCATTTGGTGTATTCTCTCCCAGGTCCTGCTAGTTGGACATCATCTCAAGCATATGGGGTTTCAAATCCCACTTGCCTTGCTTGTCACCAAGTTGAAACCTTTAAACACCTTTTTTGTTGTTGTTCTCATACTTCATTTTCCTAGAAATGGACTCATTCCCTTTTCCAACATTTTATTTTAGAATTATTTACTTAGAAAATGCTTTTTTTTTGGGACTCGATCATGCCACCTACAAGATACAACACTCTTTGGTAGATCTTTCGCTTTGATATTCTTTTTCATATATGGAAAGATAAAAATGATGTCATTTTCTATAATGTAGATATGGAAATAGATTTTTTAGTGACTAATAAAATTATTTTTATCTCCAATGTTTTGATTTAGATCCATGTCTAGGTGGAAAAGGTCCACTTGGAGATGGAGCACCTCCAGACTCTTTTGGACCACTAGGAGAGTGCTTTGTGTGCTGTGAGTTGGGGCCTCTAGATCATCCCGACTATCGTTCTTCTTCTGAGGCTCAGGGACAAGGTTTTCGTCATCATCATTGTATGAGAAGGTGAAGCTCCTCTCCCCATTCCTATTGGCCTTTGCTTCCCCATGGTGGTATCTTATTTGATTGTCTTCGAAGTAGTGATGGTAGTAGTTACAATGCTCCTTCATAGGATAAGTTTCCATGCTTGGCTATATTTATTTATCCTTCTTGGTAGGTGGACAAAACTAAATAAAGGCATCAAAATGATGGGTGGGAGCCCATATATGACATTGTGGAACCTATTAGGCATCAGTAATTAGGGAGGCAAGCTTGATAGACCCCCTCCTTAGCCTCCTTTGGCCACCATATTTGTCGTTGCTGTCTAGTTGCTTTGTTCTTTATGATTGGTGGTCTTTGGTTTTATCACCCTTCTTTTATTGAATTGCACTTTTACTATGACTATAACGATCATACAACCTTAATTCTAATACTATTTTAGTGATACAATTTATATTTTATCTTAAGACATTCTTTAACTTGATGTGACTAACATTCTATCTAAAGTGTGATTCCCTTCAACCCTTTTTTTATATAATTAACATTGTACTATTATATTTCATTAATAAAAATATATTTTTTAATTTATCAAAAAAAAAAAAAAAAGAAATACTAACACTCGCAACATATAATTACTAACATTAAGAAATTAAAGTTTTTTTTTACCAAACATCCAAACAGAATTAGAACATATTGCACAACTAAATACAAAACTAAACTTTAAAAAAATTAAAAATAAACCCCTCTCATGATCAAATAGCGTTTAACTATAGATACTCAAAAAAATTGAGGCCATTTATTTTTTGAGCGCTTACCCATTACCTTAATTAATCTACAGTAGGCAAAATCTATTAATTTCCTCATTTATGTTTGAACCGTTATCTTAATTACTCACTCAAACAAAAATTGAAGCCATTTATTTTTTGATCGCTTAACCATTATTCTAATTAATCTAGAGTAACCAAAATCTATTATTTTCCTCACCTCTTTTTGAACCCTGTTTTTGGCGGATATAACATCTGCAGCCCTGATAAGCACGAATAAAGTCCCCACACAAGGCTGTACTCGTAATATCTTCTCTACAAATACTTCACAAACCAACCCAAAAAACAAGTTTAATATACATGCAGTGCAATGATCCCACAAGATAAGTTTATGTTTAAAATAAGTTACAGAGCAAGAAAGTGAGATTACCCTTTGCCAGGAAACCAGTGGATCCAGTAATTAAGATATTTTTATGTTTCAAAAACTCCACAATGTTGGAAGCCATTGTTTACGCTGCAACAATCTTCCTGATCAACACAGACATAACCCTTGTATTTATACAATCTATGGAGCAGTTTTATTAATTAACTCATGTTGAGACGAATTGCTGAAAGAAAGTTGAAAATGGAGTGCACGAAATGTCATAATTCGGTTCACAAGAAAAGAATACCTACAGGTTAAATCTCCTTAAACAGTAGCTAGCTATTGGCCTGGCTCACATTTGTTTTATTGAAATAATATAATTTATCTAGGTTGAAGCATTCCACCCCTGGTAGCTCACACCCACTCCATAAATAAAACAAGGTAATCAACGTAGTGTTTGTGTTACTTGTCTGAATCTTTGGTATGGCGTCTTTCTCCTACACTTGAAACACAGAGCTACAAATATTGTTTGTGTTACTTGTATTAATATATTTATGTTTAACCTAAGAAACAGAATAAAGGTAGGGCACCACCTAATTTTTATTATTATTCATGCGGAAGTAGCAATCACCTCCATTTCTCTAACATAAAGGTTCATAAACTTATATGAAAAATTCAAAGCTCAAAATTTAACTAGTTTTTTATTAATTATGTGCAGCATGGTTTCTCATCAAAAGGTCATACATCTACCCATCCAATTTGCAAATTAGGCAGAATTAAATCTAATCAAAAAACAAAAAAAAATAAAAATAATAATAATAATAATAATAATAAAAATCAACAATTAATAATAATAGAAAGTTTAAAATAATATTTATTTATTTTTAATTTAAAAAAAATTATTATAAATTGAAAATAAAAAAACATATTCATATGACAAATAGCAGGAAACATGTTCTATTTTTTTGTTGAGATGATAATGATGAGATCCAGAGCAGTCAAAATAAGATAGGAAAGTGAAATTACTTTTTGCAAGGAAACCGCTGTAACAATATTCCTAATCACCGCTGTTGTATTTATGCATTCTATAAAACATAAGTTTTATTGCTAAATGCATCAATACAAGGCATAATTTCATTTATAAGAAAAAAAAATCGGGTTAATTTTCTTTAAACAGTTGTTAATTATTAGTTCATTAATACTCACAAATTAGTAGAGTCCATATTTTCAATCAATTGAATAAATTCATACCAAAAAAAATTAAATATTAAAAAAAAAAAATTCTTTTCTAATTAAAATCAACTAATTTTAATCTAGTTGATCTAACTCACATTATTTTCAATGAACCAATATAATTTATTATTCCCACCACCTTAAATCCAAAGTAGCTCACACCCACTTCCAGAATTAAAGGATTCTCATCAGCGTAGTCGAATGTTTTAATACTGTTTAAATTACTTATATATTTATAATTAAGTTAAGAAAAAGATGAAGAGTAGAAACCACCTCATTTTCATTATTACTCATGCGGAAAGAGCAAGCACATTCCCTTCTCTACCATAAAGATTGTAAATTTATATTAAAATCTCAAAGCTCAAAATTTAACTCGTTTTTGATTAACTGGGTAGCATGGTTTCACATCCAAACGTCGTACATCTACCCATCCAATTTGTAAAGTAGGCATAATTAAATAAAATAATAAATTGTAAAAAATATATTTTGTATAATCAATAATAAATAATAAAATGAGGTTAAAAAGAATATTTAAATTTTTTTAATTTAAAAAAAAATATCAGATATTAAAAATAAAAAATATGTATATATTATAAGGTAAAAAAAAACTCAAAAAATCAAGTTGAATAATTTGAAAATATATTTAATGAATTCTTCCAAAAAAGCGAAGATGTCAGAATAGTAGGTATGGTTTTGTCTAAGTGCAAGTATGCAAAATTTGATTTGATTATTTTACTCTTCTACTCCAAATCTTAAAAAATCTTGCTTCTTGTTCAAAAATTCTAAATAAATCTTTAGAAAACTATTCTCCTTCTCTACAACCCTAATAACTTATCAAAAAACATAATTCAATATTCATTAGTGAACCACTAAATCATTTAGACCATTTAAATTATACTTCTAAACTCTCCTTTAAGTCACTTTAAAATTTCTTGGGTTTATAATTTTTGAATTTAGAACCCTTAAGTCAGATTTAACGTTGCATTTAGGAGATGTCTTTAGAGGGTGATGTTAGGCTGTTTTCACAACAAATTACATTAGCATAATAATTTAGGGTGTCTTTAGAGGTAGTGTTAGGGTGTCTTTGGAGGTGACATTGGGGGTCTCTCAGTGACATTGAGGTGATTTAATTGATGATGTTCAAGTCACTTTATTTATTAATTTAATTTTGTCACTAGGGCATGGCATTGGGGTTTCCCTAAAGGTGATTTTATTATCATCTTTAACATGACTCTAGTCTCTGAGTTAAGGTTGTCTTTATTAAAGTCACATATTAAGTAAGAGGCAATGTTAGTTGGGACTCAATTAGCCATAATTGATCTCCTATTCAACCAATTTATCGATTGGTTTAATGGAGATTATAATTAGGCCAACCAAGCCCATTAAACCTAATTGTGATTACCTTACATGATATGGGGCTCAATTTACCCCAATTGATTCCATCGTTAAACCAATTACTCAAATGGTTCAATGAAAAATGCAACTAGAGGAAATCTATAATTTTCAATCTAATTGTGACTACCTAATATAATTTGGGGCTCAAATTCCTCCAATTGAATCCCTCATTGGTATAATTATTTGATTATTTCAATAGAGGACACATTTAGGGGGAATCAAGCCCTACCAACCTAATTACAATATAATAATTGATGTTGAAAAAAATACTATTAGGGAGATACCTATTTAATGAGGCTAACAAACTCTCCTTTAGGGACACCTCCAGTGATTAGCATGACATAGGGGTATCCCTCATTAAACCAACTACTTAATTGGTTCAATGAGGGAAATAATTTGGGGAAATAAGTCACGTCAACCTAATTGTGACTATGTAATGTGATTTAGGGATCAATGTTCCCTAGCTAAATCCCTCGTTAAATAGAATATTTGATTAGCTCAATGGGGGACAACCTTAGGGAAAATCTAGCCCCATCAACCTAATTGTGATTTGGTGTTCAATTTTATCCAATTGACTACCTTATTGAACCAATTGCTCAATTGATTCAACAAAAGATGCAATTATGGGAAATCAAGCCCTTCAGCGTAATTGTGACTACATAAAGAAATTTGGGGTTCTATTTACCTAAATTGACTCCCTCATTAAAAAATTTAATTGATTAAATGGGGGACATAACTAGGGGTAATCAAGCCCATAAACATAATTGTAATTACCTAATGTGATTTGGGGGTTAATCTTACATCTAGTTGACTCTCTCATTGGAAAAAATACTTGATTAGTTTAATAGGGAAGAAAATTAGGAATAATCTAGCCCCATTAACCTAATTAAGACTATCTAATATGATTTGGGTCTTAATATCCCTTAATAGATTCCCTCACTGAACCAATTACTTGATTGATTTAATGGGGGATAGAATTAGGGTTAGTCGAGCCTCAACATAATTGCAACTACCTAATGTGATTTTAGTCTAAATTTACCCTAATTTAATTTTTCATTGTAACAATTATGTGAATTATTCATTGGTAAATGTAGTTAAGGGAAATTGATTCTCGTTAACTTAAGTGTGACTAGCTTCTGTAATTTTGGGTTAATTTTTTTCTAATTGAATCCATCATTGAACTAATTAATCATCTGGTTAAATGGGTGATGTAATCATGGGAAATTGAGCCCCCTCAACTTAATTGTGATTACCTAATATAATTTGGGACTGAATCACTCATTGAACCGATTACTCAATTGGTTCAATGTGGGATGCAACTAAGAGCAATTGAGTCATGTAAACCTAACTGTGACTACATAATATGATTTTAGGTCCAAGTTTATCCATTTGAATCCCTTATATTATAAAAATACTTATGAAACTGTTATAAAAGTAAAGTTTTCCTCAACTACTATTTTATTTTGTATCAGTGGTAATTTAATTTTTTGTCTATTATAAATTAATTTTAACGAGAGAGACAATTAAAAACTATTGTAGGTTTGATGTTATTATTATGCTTCAATTGATATATTAAATTTTAAAATATAAATTACTTAATGTTTTTTATTATATAAAAGTAACAAATACTTAAAGTAACATGCAACACAATTTAAAGTAAATAATTGCCACTTAACTTTTATGTGGTGGGTGGTCCCATAAAATATTTTAAACCTAGAAATAAATAAAAAAGTATTTTTAAAATTAAAAAATATTACATGTCAAAAATTTATGTAAAGTAGGTTTATAACACGTTAGTTCATACCAAGTACAAACCTTTTTATTTATAAGAAAAAAAATATAAAAACACAAGTTCTTGTCATTTAAATGATTAGTCTTTAAAATAGTTTTTATTTTAATGATCAATTGGAGCCAATTGAGTCCTTGATTAATCCAGTCATTGAATTAAAGTTTATTTTTATATTTATTTCTATTTATTATTTTAAATTGATGAATGTGAAAGTCACAAAATTTATAGTTATGTTTTTTTTTTAAATTGATGAATAAAAGTTAATGCTTATAATCCTTTAATCATACCAATTGGTTACAATAAAGGATGAACTTTAGCTATGTTGGTGGCCATAACTTTTATAACATTGAAAACAATGTTTAAACATACAATTCACAGAACATTTGCTCATCTAATTTAATATTCTTTATACACAAATAAACAAGTTTGCATTATATGGAATATTTGCTTTCTTAATTAAGAAAAAAGTATGGAGTTTAATCGGTACCAATTGAATCCCAAATTAAACAAATCACTTGATTAGTTCAATTCGAGATACAATTTATTAAAATTAAACCCCATAAATCTAATTGTAAATATATAATATGTTTTAGAGCTAAATTGACCTTAATTGAATTCCTCCAATACCTTTTCAAACGCCTATTAAAACACATAAATTGAATATC
Source organism: Torreya grandis (assembly GCA_037957365.1). Classification (NCBI taxonomy): domain Eukaryota; kingdom Viridiplantae; phylum Streptophyta; class Pinopsida; order Cupressales; family Taxaceae; genus Torreya; species Torreya grandis. The sequence goes on from JARHVA010002481.1 coordinate 1,596,810, forward strand.
GTATACTCTAACGTTATTTGAGAGGACCACGTGGTGGGTTCTCAATGCCACCACTTTCCTTATATTTTTCAAGTCTCACTTGTGCATGTTAGCTCGACCTTGGCTACGTTGGTGGAGATTTTATTTACCCAACAACGTCCCGAGATCTCCACATTTTGGAGAGCCGTTTGGATCTCCTAAATCGAACTAAAACGTTTTGGTACGTGACCACAACCGTTTACATTTTTCAGACTCGAGATCATTTAAACTTTAATGAGTTTATCTCCGGTGAATGTGGGATAAAATCTCTTAAAATAAGTCTACTACCGAGAATAAAGTTTGCAAAGTGTGAGTGCTTTTTTTGACACACAGGCTCCGAAGGTGGGTGACGGTGGATTAATTCATAGTCTTGAGCGGTGAGGAAGTTTTCCTTTCGTTGGTGTGCCAATTGGCAGAGCTTGCCGGGCAGTGAGAAGGGGACTGTCTATTTGAGCAGGTACGGCAACTCGAACAAGGGGGACGTGTTCTTCTATTGGTATGGCCTTTGGCCATGGAAGACAGAGATGCGTGACAGTTTTATTTGCAGACGGTCCTGAATTAAATCAGAAATACATTACGCCAAGGGCGAATGAGATACACGTAGAATATAGAGACATCTATTGAGGGCAGAGCCGAGCCTATGGAAGGCATTTTCTCTCTACATTTCAAGGTCGTTGAGCTCGTCATTGGAACGAGTATGGCCATATGCTACGGTAGCCTCGACATTGGAGGATGAATATACAATCCCGAAAGATCTGAAGGATAGAGATGCCTATTTGTTAAAGGCCGTGAGGCCATGGTGTATGACTGTAGCCTTCCATACACAGACCTAGCCCATACCTTCGCTTATTTGGTAAGGCCATGGGCGGATATTAGCGTCAGGGATTGGTAAATGCAAATGTCTTATGCCTATTAGAAGTCTTTTGAGCCTTGTGCGTGGATGATTATGGCATTGCAGGATCTTTACTATAGCATTCTATTTTCAAGCCCAGAAGGGAACAGGATGTCAGTCTTGAGTATGGCATGTTTTATTCTGCGCAGTGCCGGATTGCGAGGAGAGATCGCCTATTATGGAGCCATGATGTGTGACTATCTAATTGCAGACACAGAGCCGCATATTAATAAAGGTGATTTCGTTATCTTCTATTTGGTATGACCTTCTAACCATGCAAGAGGTATGCGAGTAAGTATGGGTGACTTCATATTGATAAAAAAGCACAGTCCCTAATGTTAGATATATCTATATGGTTTCTTCTATTTGTAAATATTTTTGAACACGGGAGAAACATACGGGTATTATTATGATTCCTTCTATTTGTATGGCTTTCAGCCATGGAAGAGATATAACGGGGATATCTGACCGAGACGGTATTGGAGTATACAAGACGTGAGATTGGGATACAAAGCCTCTATTATGTATGGCCTTTGGCCATGAGGTTGATTTTATTTTGATTATACAGGTTTATTTTTAGGAGTTGCAGGGCTAAAAAAAACTAGAGTCACTCCTAAGATGTACAATTTGCATTTTTAAGAGTTTGTCATATACTCTTAATGGAGAAAATTGCCCATTTTGGAGAGAGAGAGAGAGCATTACAGATGAATAGGGAGACGATTGCTGCTCAGTTTCAGAGTCCTCAACCTCTGATTTTTAGTTCTCGTTGGAGGTGATTTTTAGTTTTCATTGCCATTTATCATTGTTATGAGTTGTATTATTACTTGCAAATAGATTTTTTTAATGGATTGGGTCATGTTTACGAATGTGAAGACGTATTCCGGAAATGGGTGAACTCCATTATCAAGTTGGTGTCTATTTTTTTATTTTAATTTATTCTATGTTTCATTTTAATTCAGTTTTCAAAAGAATTAATGAAATACTAAAGAAATTATAGAAGTTAAATATGACACCAAATCAAGGGTTTTATGTGGGAAATGAGTTTATAAAGTTCTCTAATTACTTTCAATCATAACAAGAATTATGCAACCAATTCTATGTACTTAAGAAATTGAGATTTTTCAATATCCAATTTCATAAAAACTATTTGATTTATTTAAAAGGTAAACTCAGTTTACGGATCAAGTAGTTAATTGGGGTGTGTATTATGGGCCACTCAATCAATATCTACCTAATTTGATTTGGAAGTCAATTTACCCCAACTGACTCTATTGAACTAAATACTCAATTTATTGCATGAGGGATGTAGTTAGGGAAATTAATCTTGGTCATCAAACTATTAGTCCTTATGTTATTATTGTTGTACGGGTCAGTGCTATTTATATCTTCCCATTTATTATATATATTTTTTCCTATCGTCATTATTTTTAGGAGTTGTTGTAAGCTTATATATATGAGCCTCTTTTATAGTCAATGTAGTGGACTATTTATTCTTCTTTGTATGTGAATTATTTTATGGTATCAAACTAGTTCTATTGCTACTTCAATAATGCATCCAAATGTCTCTATTATTGCCATTCCATATCATTGGAAGACATGGTTAAAGATTGATTTACTGAATGGAGACTTAGAGGAAGAGGTGTACATGATACAACCATGGGGATTTCAAATTCTTAGGAAATAACATCTAGTTTATAGGTTAGTGAAGTCCATGTATGGACTTAAATTGGCTCCTCAAACTTAGTAGTTCAAAATTGATAAATATATTAGAGAGTCTAGTTTTAAAAGATGTGATGCATAATCTACTCTCTATGTTAAATTGGTTGGTGGTGATGTAGTGATTCTAATTATATATGTAGATGATATTTCCATCACTAGAAGCAGTAATGATTTGATTAAATAGGTGAAATCTGACATCTATTGTATGTTTGAAATGATTGATCTAGGCTTGCCTCAAAATCATTGATGTGTAGATTTTTTGTGTTAAAATTTTGGTTATATAAATTTTATATCCCAAACAAAATATGCTAGATCCTTTAAAAAAAATTTAAATGCATGATTACTACAAATCTTACTACTATACCAAATTTATCTTTTGTAGTGAGTTATTTTTATCACTTCATGGATAAAATACATGAAGAAGAATTGAAATCTATAAAATAGGTTCTTAAAAATGTCAAAGGAAGTCTTGACTTTGGAATTTTTTATAAGCAATATGTTGATTTTGAAATAATATGGTATAATGATTTAGATTAGGCAGGATTAGTTGATTTTATAAAATATATAAAATAATATATTTTCACTCTTAGTCTAGGAGCATTTTCATGGTAGAATAAGCTTTAGAATATAGTGAATTATCCTTACTAAATCATAGTACAAAGTATTTGTTAGTGTAGGTCGTGAGTTGATGTGGATTCAATATGTATTGGAGGATATTCAACTTGATCCATCAACACACACACCTATATTTTGTGACAACTAGAGTGTACAAAAGTTGGCAAGGAATAAAATTTTTCATGCCAAGACTAAGCACATTGAGGTTAGTCACCACTACATTCAACAATTGGTTAACAATGAAGACATATTGTCCTACCTCTGAACAACCATCTGATATAATGACTAAACATTTATGTAAAGTTTTTTATATTTTTTGAGATAATTTTGTAGTTGTTTCTGATTTATTCCTTAAGGGATGGTATTAAAATAATTATGCATATTATTGTAAATAGTTTGTTTAATTATAAAAAAACTATTATTACTTATGTTATTATTATTTTTATAGGTCAAGCCTATTTGTATGTTCTTGTTTCTAAGTTGTTTTTCACAGCTTCTTTTTTTTTCTAGGAGTTTTTATAGGCTTACATATATGAGCGTCTATAATAATCAATATAAAAAATTCTTCATTCTTCATTGTACATGCATTCTTTTAATTTGGTAATAAATATTCTAAAACTGAATCCCTCATTAAATCCATTACTCAATAGGGTCAATGGGGAATGCAATTTGAGGCAATTTAGCCATATCAACCTAATTGTACCTAATGTAAGTTGGATCTCAATTTACCCCAATTGACTTCCTCATTGAATTAATTACTTGTTTGCTTCAACGAGGGAAATAATTAGGGGAAATTGATCCACATCGATCTAATTATGATTACATTATGTATTTGGGACTTAATTTACCCCAATTAACTCCCTCATTAAACAAATTACTTGATTGGTTCAATGGGTGATGCAATTAGGGGTAATTAAGCCATTTAAACCTAAAAGTGCCTCCCTAATGTGATTTGGGACTAAATTTTCCCCAATCAACTCTCTCTTTAATCTAATTACTCAATTATTCAATGAGGGACTTAAATAGGGGAAATATATAGGTGTCAACCTTATTATGACAACATAATGTGATTGAGGTTTCAATTTTCCCAAGTTGACTCCCTCATTAAACAAGATACTTGATTGGTTCAATGGGGGATGTAATTAGGGGAATTTGAGCCTTGTAAACCTAGTTTCAATTACCTAATGTGATTTAGGGAATAATTTTCTCTAATTGGATCCTTCCTCAAAATATTTACTTGACTAGTTCAATTTTGGCTGCAATTAGGAGAAATTGAGAGTTGTAAACCTAATTATGACTACCTAAAGTAATTTTGGGCTCATCCCTGTTGACTCCTTCATTGAACTAATTGCTTGATTGGTTCAATAAAGGAATAGATTAGGAGTAATGATCTTTTGTCAACCTAGTTTCAACTAGCTAATGTGATTTTGGGATCAATCATCCCTAATTGACAACCTCATCGAACTAATTACAAGATTAGTTTAATGGAGGATGCAATTAGAATAAATTGAGCCATATCACCCTGATTTGGACTACCTATTGTGATTTGGGCCTTTAATTTTCATCAAATCACTCCCTCATTGAACTAATTACCTGATAATTTTAATAAGGGACATAACTAAGAGAAATCAAGATCTTTCAACCTAACTATGACTATGCAATTTTTTTTGTTGAGACTCATTTTTCTAGAATTAGATTTCACATTGAACTAATTACTCATTTGGTTCAATGGAGGATGTAATTATAGGAAAATTACCCTTGTAATCCTAATTACAACCACCTAATGTTATATGAGGCTAAAGTTTCCTCCAAATGATTCCCTCATTGAAATAAATACTTGATTGGTTTAATGAAAACATAATTAGTTAAAATTGATCCCTCTCAACCTAATTGAAATGGATTAATGTGATTTAGGACTCAATTTTCCCTAGTTGACTCCATCATTTAACCAATAGCTTGATTGGTTCAATGGGGGATGAAATTATAGAAATCAAACCCCTTAATGAAAGTAATTTTTGGATTAGATTCCCTAAATGAATCGCCCATAAACATAGTATTCTATTGGTTCAAAGGAGGATGAAAATTAATGGAAATTGAGCTCCCTCAACATAATTGTGACTACTTAATTCCATTTAGGAATCAATTTTATTTAATTGAGTCCCCAATTGAACTAATTAATTGATTGATCTAAAGGTGGATCTAATTAGGAAAAATAGATCTGTGTTAATCTAGTTACAACCACCTACTTTGATTTGGGGATATATTTATGTAGTTGACTCCCTAATTGAACCAATTACTTGATTAGTTTAATGGGATATTTAATCATGAGAAATCAATCCTAATCAACCTAATTTTAACTAGTTTTAATGTTATTTTTGGTTGAGATCACTTTTACCTAATTTTCATCCCTTTTGAATTAATTACTCAATTGGTTTAATGGGGTACAAAATTAGAGTAAAATGAGCACTGTCAACCTAATTATTACTGCAAAATGTGATTTGGGACTTAAATTTTCCCAACTGACTCCCTCATTGAACCAATTAATTGATTAGTTTAATGAGGGACATAATTAGGAGTTTATTGAATCATGTCAACATAAATATGACTATGTAATGTGATTTTGGGAATAATTTTCACCAATTGGTTTTTTGATTTAACTAATTACTTGATTTATTGAATGATAGAGGTAATTACAAGAAATCCAACCTTGTCAATCAAATTTTGACTATCTTGTGTGTTTTATAAATTAATTTCTCAAATTGACTCCCTCATTGAACTAATTACTTGATTAATTTAATGGAGGATGCAACTAGGGAAAATTGAGCTCCATAAAACTTATTTCAACTACCTAATGTGATTTTTGGCTATATTTTCCTTAATTAACTCCTTCATTGAACCAAATAGTCAATTTATTCAATGGGGGATGCTTTTATAAGAAATCGACCATTTTAAAGCTAAATGTGATACTTAATATGATTTGGGGCTCATGATTCCTAAATTAACTTCCTTATTGAGTTATTTACTCAATTGATTCAGTGAGGGATGCATTTAAAATAAATCAAACCCCATCAGCCTAATTGTGAATGCCTAATGTGATTTTGGACTTATTTTGTCTAAATTGACTCCCTCATTGAACCAATTACTCATTTTTTCAATGGATGATGCAATTTGGGGAAATTGAGCCATACCAACCTATTTGTGACCTCCTAATGTGATTTGGGCTCAATTTTACATAATTAATTCCCTCTTTGAACTAATTAATTGATTAGTTTAATGAGGGAAAATCAAGTCCTGTCAACCTAATTTCAACTACAGAATGTAGTTTGGGATCCAACTTGCGACATTTGACTCCTTCAATGAACTAATTATATGATTTATATAATGGGAGATGAAATTAGGAGAATTTGAGCTTTGTTAACCTAATTATGACTACCCAATGTTATTTGGGCCTCAATTTTCACTAATTGAATCTATCTTTGAATACATACTCTATTGGTTCAATGGGGAACAAAATTAGGGGAAATTGAGACCCATAAACATAATTTTAATTATCTTATGTGATTTTGGGCTAAAATTACCATAATTAACTCTCACTTTGAACAACTAACTTGATTAGTTCAATGGGGGATGCAATTATGGCAATTGAACCCCCTTGACATAAGTTATTTTGGGATCAAATTTCCCTGATGAGTCCCCCATTAAATTAATTACTCCATTGATTTAATATAAAATGAAATTTAGTAAAATTGAGCACTATCCACCCAATTATGATCAAATAATAAGATTTGGTTCTCAATTTATGCTTATTGGGTCTCCCATTGATCTAATTACTCAATTGGTAAATGATGGACTTGAGTAGGAGAAATTGATCCATATCAACCTATTAATTATGAAATACTAATATTATCTGAGAATTAAGTTTACCTAATTAAATTATAATTAATCAAAATACTTAATGAGTTCAATAGAAAATGCAAATATTAACACATATTGCACAACAAAAATCAAAACTGTATACAAAAAAAATAGTTATAACTTCTTCTATTTATTAAAAAATAAAAAATATAATAACATCCTATCAACATTTAACATCATAAAACCACCACCTTTAAAAAGGAAAACTATATTTCTAAACTTAGAAACTAGCTAATTTAAACTACACAGTAAGACCCATTTCTTTTAAGTTGGTACCCAATCGACACCAATAAAGGCCTAGAAAAAAAATTAGGCTTAACTATTTTAAACCTTTTAGCTATTGGGTGATTAACCATTACATTATTTGTCATATAATTAATTTACACTCATAACAAAATTAGTTACAAACAAGTTGGATGGTGGTTACAATATTTTTTTTATTATATTGAATCAAAGCAATTTACAAAGAATAAGCTACCAACAGGTAGCCATGAGATACAAAAAAAAAAGAACCATACTTACAAATCAGCCATAAGAAGGCAAATAGTAGTCGATATACACAAACATAAACAAACCATAATTACAACTCAGCGATAAGAAGGTTGAAATGAACAATCATTTTATATACTGTATAATTTTATAATGACAACTTTTTATCAGAATGGAATTGTATAAATTGATTTTAAATTTTATGAATTTGAACCATGGCCTTTGAATTATTCTTGCATAAAACTTGCTATTGTGAAAACAAAAAATTCACTTGAAGAAGGATGTCAGAGTAAAGCCTTAAAGTTGTAGTTGCATGATAATAGTTATTAGAGAACATAACTGAATAGCTAGCTTTCTAAATATGCTTTAGAATAACTTATCTAATATAATAAACAATAAAATTATTTTTATACCCGAGCCCAAGATGGTTTCTTTCCAATTTAACTCATGATAGAAAATAGCAAGAAACATTTTAAAAAAATAGGCTATAATCTTGTTGATCAACTTCTTTTAATCATTGGCTAATTCAATTTTTTTTGAACATTAGTATTTGGTGCATGAATAAATAGACTAACGTTAATATTTGGTGCACAAATAAATGGACTTCAACCAAATTATTTTATATTTTATTTGCTCACACCCAATTTATGGGTAACAATGAAGGTAGCAATCGTAAATTTGTGCAATTGACTATTGTTTGGGAAAAGTACACTTAATGCAATAGTAGTAGTTGAATATATTATAAATGTATATAATAATTTGATGTGATGCCATATATTTAAATCATTGGTCCTTCACTATATTAAGGTTTAAACTTTTTTGTACAATAGAATAAAACAACCAACTATTTATCTCACACCTACCAAAAATGTAATGTATTATTATTATTATTATTATTATTATTATTATTATTATTATTATTATTATTATTATTATTATTATTATTATTATTATGATCATTTTATTTTAAATTAAAATTAAATTAAGACCTCTCAATTCATTAAATTTCATCATTTTCTATGTTTTGAAATATATAAATATTTTTCATAAAGAAATTGTAATTTTTATGACTGATAATATATAAAATATTATGTTATATCAATTAATTAATTGAAAAATTTATATGTTATTATTGATTTCAAATAAATATAATAAAAAAAATTAAAAATTAAAAAAATAATATATATACATCAAAATTTTGTATTTATGTAGTGCTTTAAATTTGTTTGGCAATGCGTAGTATGGAATGAATGAAGATAACATTATAAAAAATAAAAAAATTTAAATGCCCCTGAATTATATTTAAAATTTTAATTTTTTCTTGGATCAACATTCATCCATGTTCTGATTTGCAATTAATGCAAAAGACAAGTTTTACTTTCGATCCAATGGCAGTCTCTTTTTTTCTTATCTTCTATTTGTATTGTTTAAACACATCATTTAAAATATGATGGATTTGTCTTTTAGATTTATCTACATGAATTTCTAATTCTCCCTCCCCCTGGTAATGCATATTTTTGTGCCCCATATTTCAATGACAAAGGTCTCATTATTATACAGATGATAACAATAAAAACTTTGTTGTAGAACTTTGAATTGACGGGCGAGATGGGAGGCATGAAAATCAAAATGCATCTACTCAAAACCTATCTATGATTTATTCAATAATCACATCATTACCATCATGTTCTTAATGAATCATAAAATTATCAAGACAATAAATTATCAATAGGCAAAGCTTTTGAAAATAATAACTTGTATTGATTCATATTGAATGGATTTAAATTATTAAAAAACAAAACCATGCTTAAATAACCCTCAAATCATAATTAGAGTTGACATGCAAAATTAAAAAAAAAAACAAAAAAAAACTTTCTATTTTTAATAGCTGTTACTTTTAGTAATTTTGGCATGCAAGTGCGTGCAACTCTAAAAATCTCTCAAAATAATATAAACACTAAAATTACCCTATGGGATGAAATTAAATTGAGGTTGATGTATGGTCATAAAAATATAAAATTTATAAAAATATAAAATTCTAAAAAAATCATTAAATGGGAATTTCAGACCCTTAGATCATCACGTATAGCCTCCAAAAAATATCAAAAACAAATGTAAGTAGATAAATTAAATTATGGTAGTATCAAAATTTTAGAGAAGATCCATTTGGCATATATAAGATCTCAAACAAAGCTACTGGTAAAAAATTATGGCCTCTGGAAGTTTGACTAATTTTTTTGTATCATTGTCCTATGGTTGAAAACAACTCAGCTCCTACGAGTTACCCTGATTGTACTGCTACCATTTTTATTTTTCAATATTCTCTATATCTAATTTTGTAATCCAAGTGTTGTATTCTTACTATAATCCTTCTCATTATACCAAATATTTGTTATAATTTCCTTGCTTTTTGCTCACTATCTTCATATCCAAAACATGCATTTTCTTTCTTTATTTTTCTTTAGACCCTATTACTGCCAATTTACTTCTTCATATTTATCACTTTCACCATCATCTTTATGGAATTCATATAAATCTGAAACATTAAATACTATAGATATATTAAAATCCTATGGTAAACTTACCTCATAAGCATTGTCATTGATTTTCTTCATAATTTTGCATGGACCAATTTTATTGTACTTCAACTTATTGTATGTGCCTTTTTGAAATCTTTCTTTCCTCAAATAAACTATTAACAACTCTCCTTATTCAAATACCTTGGATTTTATTTTGACATCTATTGTTACTTTATATTTCTCATTACTTTACTGCAACTTTCTTCTTACTCTTTCTTGAAACTATTGTATATGCTCTACAAATGTTTTTGCATCATCACTAATTCGACATGCAATTGATAATTATATCAAAGATAAAATACCCATAGGATTTATCCAATAATTTTTTTGAAATGATGACTTTCCTATTGATAAATTCACTAAACTATTATATGCAAACTTAGCTCTTGGTAAAGCCAAGTCCCATTGCTTGGGCTTCTCTCCCACTATGCATCTCAATAAATTTTTCAAGATCCTATTAATAATTTTTTTATAAAAAGTTACTAAACCATGTAAAAATCTTACCTCTATAATTCTTCTTGGAATAGGCCACTCAAAAATTTCCTTTACCTTTTCTTCATTCATTTTCACACTATTTTTTGAAACTATAAATCCCAAAAATACCTAACTATTTTGCATAAATTTGTACTTATTCAAATTTGCATACAACTTCTCTTTTCTTAAAAAATATATTACCATTCTGAAATGCTGTAAGTGTTCTTCTTTAGTCTTAATGAATATAAAAATATCATCAAAATAAATAACCACAAACTTACCAACATATTTTCATAGTACTATATTCATCACCCTCATAAATGTGCTAAGTACATTAGATAATCCAAATGGAATCACCATCCACTCATATAAGTCATCCCTAGTCTTGAATGCAATTTTCCATTAATCTCCTTCATGAATTCAAATTTTATAATAACCACTCCTTAGATCAATCTTGGTAAAATATTTTACTCCTACAAGCACATCCATCATATCAGCTAAACGAGGTATAGGAAACCTATACTTTATTGTAATTTTGTTAATTTATCTACTATCCACACACATTATCCATACTCCATATTTCTTTGGACTTAGAAATGATGGTGTTGCACATGGACTCATACTTTCCCTTATCACCTTTTTTCTTAGCAATTCAGTAACCTATTTATTTAATTATGCATGTTTTGTTGGACTCATCCTATAAGATGCTTGATTGGGTAGATCTGATCTTGGAATCAAATCAATGTGATGCTGGATATCTCTCTTCGATGGTAAACCATCAAGTAACTCACCAGGCATAAAATATACATATTATTTCAACACTCTTACTGCTTCTGTTGGTATTGGCACCATTTTTATTTCTTCATTTTTTACTACTAATACATACCAACAGTTTGATACCTTAATATTTTGGATAAATTATTTAGTATAGATCAAGATTTTTGTCTTCTATTCCTCTTTAAGAGGTAATTAAACTACCTTTATACCACCTTTCTAAGAAGTTTATGTGTTCCTTGTTCTATTGTGAACTACTTTCCTATCAAATTTCCAATCTCCTTAATAACACATGACATGCATCCATCAGAATAACATCACAACATATTTCATCATTATAAGTTTTTTCTATAAAAAACTTGATTAAGTACCTTTTATCTACTGTAACCTCATTCTTTTTATTAAACCATGAAATCTGATAAGGGTTAGGATGTTTTTCACATTGCAAATTTAGTTTCTCAATCATTTCTTTAGAAACCATATTTTCACAACTACCACCATCTATAATTACTTTGCATACATTTTCACCTGAAGTACATCTTGTTTGAAAAATATTTGATTGTATCCATTCATCATCACCTTATTTATTTTTTACTTGATCCTTTCTTGGAGTTATCATGGTTATCATCATGAGATTTTCTCCACCACCAGCTGGTGCAACTTCAATATTATGCTCATTTATTTCAACATCAACTAGATTTACTCTTAGGTGATTTTCTTGCCTCCTTTCTTGATCTTGATAGTGTGGACAGTCAAACCCTCTGTGCCCTTCTTCTCCACATCTATAACAGACATAAAATCTACGCTAATTTAAAAATCATCTTCTAGCAACACCATAACCTCATCTTTTTTGAAATCCTCTTCCTCTTTGTTGGTATTGAAACCCTTGCCTATTATCATCTTGATTTTCTGTACCATGTGATTATTCACTTTTATTTGCATTAAAGCCACCTCTGGTGGTATTAAACCTACCTTGTCCCCTTATTGGAGGGGATCCACCTCTTTTTAGACTAATAAATGTCCTAAAATTATGACTAGTTTATTTTTCTTCTACCTTTAAAGCTAATTGATAAGCCTCCTCCATGTTAAGTATTCTATGCATGCTTAATTAATCTTGACTAAAAAATTTCAAACCATTTACATACCTTACATCCATCTACTCTTCTATTTCATCATGATCCACTCATATGAAAAGCTTATAAAATTCATCTGTATACTCTTGTATACTGTGATCTTTTTACCTCAAATTTTGAAATCTTCTATATAAGATTTGTGTATAATCCATATGAATATTTTTTCCTTTAGCTTTTTTTCCATATTTTTCCATGAATTAATCTTCTCTTTACCTTTTATCTATCTCTCTTTCTATAGATGATCCCACCAAATCATTGCATGACCTTTCAATTTCATGCATGCAAACTTTACCTTCTTGTCTTCTCTCATATTCTTTAACTCAAAAAACTTTACCATGCTATTCATTCAGTCTATCAAAACTTTTAGTTTTAAATTGCCTCTATAATCTGGAACATCAACCTTGATTCCTTCATTTATTCCTTCTAGATACCTAACCATCCTCTCTTCCATCCATGGTGGTTGCTCTTTCTATTATTCTTCTTGATAAAATTTTTCATCATGATCTATGTCTTCCTCATCACCACCTTGTCTTCTTTGTTGATTGGTGATAACCTTTGTTAATTGTTGAACTTGCCTTTATATTTCTTGTATAGTCTGGTTCATCTATGCAACACCTCCTCATCCTCTCTCCATTATTTACTCCTCCAAGATTTGAACTTGCTCTGATACCAGATAATCAAACTAAAAACAATCAAGAATAAGAAAAGAGGTAAGAAGAACACCCAAGAGTAAATCTAGTTGAGGATAAAATAGAAGATCAGAATACTGGTGTTGCACTAGCTGATGTTAGAAAGAATATCATGATGAGAAGAACCATGATCACTCCAAGGAAGGATCAAGTGCAAAATAAATAAGGTGGTGATACATGATTACGATCAAATATTTTTTGAATAAGATGTACTTCAAGTGGAAGGGTATGTAAAGTAATTATAGATAGTGGTAGTTGTGAAAATATGATTTCTAAAAAAATAATTGAGAAACTAAATTGAAAATGTGAAAAACATACTAACCCTTATTGGATTTCATGGTTTAAAAAATGGAATGAGGTTATAGTGGATAAAAGGTGCTTAATCAAGTTTTTTATAGGAAAAAATTATAATGATAAAATATGGTGTGATGTTATTCCAATGGATGCATGTCATGTGTTATTGAGGAGACCGTAAAAATTTGATAGGAAAGTAGTTCATGATGGAGCAAAGAACACATACACTTTTTAGAAATGTGGTACATAGGTAGTTTAGTTACCTCTTAAAGAGGAAGAGAAGATAGAAAACATGATCTCTACTAAATAATTTATCTAAGATATGAAGGTAGCAGGTTGATTTTATACATTAGTAGTAAAGAATGAAGAAATAGAAATGGTACCAATACTAATAGAAGCAACAAGATTGTTGGAAGAATATGCATACTTTATGACTGGTGAGTTACCATATGGTTTAACACCAAAGAGAGATATCCAATATCACATTGATTTCATTCCAAGATCAACTCTACCTAATCAAGCAGCTTAAAGGATGAATCCAATAAAACATGAAAAATTAAATAAATAGATTACAGAATTGCTAAAAAAAAGGTGATAAGAGAAAGTATGAGTCCATGTATAACACTGGTATTGTTAACTCCAAATAAAGATGGAGGATGGAGAATGTGTGTGGATAGTAGAGTAATTAACAAAATTATAATAAAGCATAGGTTTCCTATACCTCATTTGGACGATATAATGGATGTGCTTGTAGGAGCAAAATATTTTACCAATATTGATCTAAGGAGTGGTTATTATCAGATTCGAATTCATGAAGGATATGAGTGGAAAACTACATTCAAGACTAGGGATGGCTTATATGAGTGGATGGTGATGTCATTCAAATTATCCAATGCGCCTAGCATATTTATGAGGGTGATGAATATAGTGCTAAGATAATATATTGGTAAGTTTGTGGTTATTTATTTTGATGATATTTTGATATTCAGTAAGACTAAATAAGAACACTTACAACATTTGAGAATGGTAATGGATTTGTTAAGAAAAGAGAAGTTGTATGCAAATTTGAAGAAGTGTAGGTTTATGTAGATTAGTTTAATATTTTTGGGATTTGTAGTTTTAGAAGATGGTGTGAAAATGGATAAATAAAAGGTAAAGACAATTTTTGAGTGGCCTATTCCAAGAAGCATCATAGAGGTAAGACGTTTCCATGGTTTAAAATTTTTTTACAAAAAAATTATTAAAATTTTTAGTAGTATTGTGGCACCAATAGCAGGTTGCATGATAGGGAAGAAATTTACATGGACTAGAGTAGCCACAAAAAGATTTGAAATTTTAAAGAAGAAGATTAAAGAAAGATCAATTTTAGCATTATCATATTTTAACAAAGTATTTGAGTTTGATTGTGATGCTTCATTTGTGAGAATTGGTACTGTGCTAAGTCAAGAAAGAAATCCAATAGCATATTTTAGTGAGAAATTGAATGAGATAAGAACAAAATATTATACTTATGATGTTGAACTTTATGCAATTGTAAAAACATTAAGACATTAGAGGCATTAATTGGTGCCTAAGGAGTTTATACTATTTACAAATCTTGAGGCTTTGAAGTATGTGAATACATAAAAGAAGTTGAATAGTAGGTATGCAAAGTTGTTTTATTTCTTGCAAGGGTATAGTTTTGTGTTGAAACATAAACCAGGAAAACAAAATCAGATAGTTGATGCATTGAGCAGGAGAGTAGAATTATTAACTACTATGGTGAGTGAAGTAGTTAGATTTGAAGTTATCAAAAAATTATATGATACTGATCCATATTTTGGCAAGATAGTTAAATAATACAAAAATCTATTAACAGGTGGGACAAATATTATTTATGATGAGTACATTATACAGGAAGGTTATCTCTTCAAAAGGAAACAATTATGCATTCTAGTTGGGTCTCTATGAGACAATATAATAAGAGAACTACATAGTGGCGATTTGGTTGGACATTTTGGTAAGACGAAGACAATAGCTTTGGTGGAGGAAAAATATTTTTTGCCAAAAATGAAGAGAGATGGGACAAGGTATGATTCAAGGTGTAGATTATGTCAGGTGGCTAAAAGACATGCACAAGATATTGGATTATAAATGCTATTACTAGTTCCAAGAGGGCCATGGACAGATTTGAGTATGGATTTTATTTTGGGGTTGCCAAACACATAGAGAGATAATAATTCAATTTTTGTTGTTGTAGATATATTTTCTAAAATGATTCATTTCGTTGCATGCAAGAAAACCAATGATGCCACTAGAGTTGTATAATGATTTTTTATGGATATTTTGAGATTACATGGTATTCCAAAAACTATTACTTCAAATAGGGACACAAAATTTTTAAGTTATTTTTGAAGGAATTTGTATAAAAAGGGTACCAAGATATAATTTTGTAGTGCATATAACTCAAAAATATATGGATAGACAGAAGTTGTGAATATAAGCTTGGGAAATTTTTTGAGATGCATAGTGGAAGAGAAGCCAAAGCAATGGGACTTGGATTTACCACCAACTAAGTTTGCATATAACAATTCAATAAATAGATCAACATGAAAGTCACATTTTCAAATTATTTATGAGAAAAATCCTATGGTTATTTTAGATTTGGCACAATTGCTAATTGTAAATCAAATTAATGATGTTGCAGACATGTTTGCAGAGAATATGTAATAATAACAAGGGCTAAGAAGAAAGTTGCAGGAAAGTAATGAAAAATATAAATCAACAACATATGTCAAAAGAAGATCCAAGGTATTTGAGGAAAGAGAGTTGGTAACGGTTTACTTGAGGAAAGAGAGATTTCTAAAAGGCACATACAATAAGTTGAAGTACAAGAAAATTAGACCATACAAACTTATGAGGTAAGTTTACCACAAAATTTTGATATATCTTCAGTATTTAATGTTTCATATTTATATGAATTCTATGGAGAAGATGGTGAAGATTAAAAATTAAAATGGGAGTAGTAATTTCTAAAGAAGAAGAAAAAAAATAGTGCAGGTTTTGGATATAAAGATAGTGAGCACAAGGCAAGAGAATTATAATAGGTATTTAGTGTAGTGAGAATAATTGTAGCAAGAAGACAACACTTGGATTAAAGAATGGGAGCTAAATAAGATTGACAAGGAAAAATTGTAGCAGTACAATCAGGGCAACTCACATGGGCTGAGTTGTTTTCAACCAGAGGAGAATGTTGTAGAAAAAATAGGCAAACCTTTCAGAGGCCATAAATTTTGACCCATAACTCCATTTGAACTCTTTCACATACCAAAAAGACCGTATCAAAAAAGTTGTTTCTATCCTAGGTTGTTCTGTTAGACTAGAAATGTTTATGATATTTTTCAGAGGTCATACGTGATCATCTTAGGGTCTGAAATTACTATTTAATATTTTTTTAAGGTTTTCTTCTATTTTTAGAAATTATATATTTTTAGAACCGAACATCACATTCAGTTGAATTTCATCCCATAGTCTAATTATAGTGTTTAAGATATTTTAGGATATTTCAAAAATTTAAAAAAATAGACATTTTTTATATTTTAGTTTTTTTGAATTTTGTATGTAAACTCTAATTTATAAGTTGATGCTTATTTAAGCTTAGTTTGGGTTTGTAATTATTTCAAGAAATAAATATAAATTGATTTCGAGTATTGTTTCAAGATCTTGGCCTATTGATAAATTTCTTGTTCTTGATATTTTTCAAGTTCATTATCAAGTCCCATTGTTTGGGCTTCTCTCCCACTATTCATCTTAATAAAATTTTCAATATCCTATTTATAACTTCTATTTGTTCATATATTTTTGGGTGAGATGGAATATCAAATTATAGCTTAGTATCCATCTTATTCTACAAAGTCCTCTGAAAATGACATAGAAATTTCATGTCCCTATCCGAATTAATAGTTTTTAGAACACCATGCAATCTCACAATATCTTTAAAAAGTAATTCTGTAACTCTAGTGACATCATTAGTTTTATTACATGCAATGAAATGAACCATTTTAAAAAATATACCTACAACAATAAATATTAAATCATTACCTCTCTATGTGCTTCGTAATCTCAACACAAAATCCATACTCAAATCTATCCATGGTACTCTTAGAACTTGTAATGGCATTTATAGTCCAATATTTTATGTATGCCCTTTAACCACCTGATATATCATACACCTTGAAACATAACTTATCACATGTCTCTTTACTTTGGATAAAAATACTTTTCCTCCACCAAAGCTATTGTCTTCATCTCACCAAAATGTCAAGCCAAACCACCAATATGTAATTATATTGTCTTGTAAAAACCCAATTGGAATGAATAATTGCTTCCATTTGAAAAGATAACTTTCTTGTATAATATACTCATCATGAATAATATCCATCCTACATGTTAATTTATTCTTGCATTGTTTAACTATCTTTCCAAAATATGGATCAGTATCATATAATTCTTTGATAGCTTCAAATCCAACTACTTCACTCACCATAGTAGTTAATAATGCCACTCTCATACTCAATGCATCATCTACTTGATTCTATTTTACTTATTTATGTTTTATCATAAAAGTATACTCCTAAAATAAAGAAACCCACTTTGCATGACTACTATTCAACTTATTTTGTGTATTCACATACTTCAAAGCCTCAGGATTTGTTAATAAAATAAACTCTTTAGGCACTAGGTAATGCCTCCAAATATATTAAAACTTGTACAATTTCATAAAGTCAAACATCATAATTAGATTAATTTATTTTTACCTCATTCAATCTATCACTAAAATATGCTATTGGCTTTACTTTTTGACTTAGCACAACATCAATTCCCACAAATGAAGTATCACAATCAACTTCAAACAAATTGTTAAAATTTGGTAAGGCTAAAATTGGTCTTTCTATAATATTTTTATTTGAAAAATCAAATCTTTATGTAGCTATTATATTCCATGCAAATTCATCCCCTCTCATGTAATTTATTATTGGTGCCATAATACTACTAAAATTTATAATAAATTTTCTGTAAAAAGTTGCTAAACCGTGGAAAATTCTTACCTCTATAATAATTTTTGGAATAGGCCACTTAATAATTGTCTTCATATTTTCTTCATCCATTCTCACACCATCTATTAAATCTACAAATCCCAAAACTACTAAACTATTCTGCATAAACCAACACTTCTTCAAATTTACATACAACTTCTCCTTTCTTAACAAATCTATTACCATTCTAAAATGTTGTAAGTGTTATTCTTTAGTATTACTAAATATCACAATAAACAACCACAAACTTACCAATATATTATCATAACATTATATTCATCTCCCTCATAAATGTGCTAGGTGCATTAGATAATTTGAAGGACATCACCATCCACTCATATAATCCATCCCTAGTCCTGAATGTAGTTTTTCACTCATCCCATTCATGAATTCAAATATGATAATAACCACTTATTGAATCAATCTTGGTAAAATATTTTTCTCGTAAAAGGACATCTATTATATCATCTAAATGAGGTAGAGGAAACCTATAGTTTATTGTAATTTTATTAATTTCTATACTGTCCACACAAATTCTCCATCATCCATATTTATTTGGAATTATCAATGATGGTGTTGCACATAGACTCATACTCTCCCTTATCACCTTTTTTCTTAGCAATTTAGTAACCTATTTATTTAATTTTTCATGTTCTATTGGAATCGTATTATAAGCTAATTGATTGAGTAGAGCTGATCCTGGAATCAAATCAATGTGATGTTGAATATCTCTTTTCGGTGGTAAACTATATGATAACTTATCAGGGATAGCATATGCATATTATTTTAACACTCTTGCTACTTCTATTTGTATTTTCACCCTTTTTGGGTCTTCATTCTTTGCTACTAATACGTAAAAAAAACATACCACCTCTATATCTTGGATAAATTCTTTAGTAGAGAGCATGCTTTTTGTCTTCTCTTCCTCATTAAAAGGTAACAAAACTACCTTCGTACCAACTTTCAAAAAAGTGTATGTGTTATTTTCTCCATCATGAACTACTTTCCTATCAAATGACCATGGTTATCCCAATAAAAAATGACATGCATCAATTGGAATAACATCACACCATATTTCATTATTACAAGTTTATCCTATAAAAAACTTTATTAAGCACCTTTTATGTGCTGTAACCTTATTCCCTTTCTTAAACCATGAAAGATAATAAGGCTTATGATGCTTTTCATATTATAGATTTAGTTTCTCTATCATTTTTTTAGAAACCATATATTCACAACTACCAACATCTATAATTATTTTGCATATCTTTCCACCTGAAGTACATCTTATTCAAAAAATATTTAATTGTATCCATGCAACACCACTTTCTTTATTATGCAATTGTTCCTTCCTTGAAGTGATCATTATTATTATAATCATGAGATTATCTCCAATAACTATAGGTACAAATTTAGTATTTTATTTTATCTCAATCTCAAGTAGATTCACTCTTGGGAAATCTTCTTACCTCTTTTCTTGATCTTGATAGTGTAGACACTCAAATTCAATGATTTGAGAACTCTTCTTCTCTATATCTATAACAAACATAATATCTACAATGATTTGAGAACCATCATCTAGTGCCACTATAACCTCATCCTCTCTGAAACCCTCTTCCTCTTTATGGGTATTGAAATGCTTACCTATTCTCATCTTACCTTTTTGTACCACATGATGATTCACCTTTACTATTATTAAACCCACCTCATACCCTTATTGGAGAGGATCTACCTCTTCTTGGACTAAGAGATGTTATTCTAAAATTATATCTATTTTGTTTTTCTTTTGCCTTCAAAGCTAATTGATAAGCCTCCTCCATGCAAAGTATTATATATATGCTTAATTCATCTTGAATATAAGATTTCAATTCATTTAAATTATTTGCAGTCATCTAATCTTCTGTTTCATCATGATCCACTCGTATAAAAATATTATAAAACTCATTTGTATACTCTTGTATACTATGATTTTTTTGCCTCAAATTTGAACGTCTTTTGTATAGGGTTTGCACATAATCTACATGAATAAATTTCTCTCTCAACTTCTTCTCCATCTTTTTCCATGAATTAATTTTATCTTTGCCTTTATTTTGTCTCTCTTTCTACAACTTATCCCACCAAATCATTGCACGACCTTTCAATTTCTTGCATGCAAACTCTACATTCTTTTCTTTTCTCATAGTCTTCCACTTGAAGAATTTTTCCATGCTATTCATCTAACCTATCAACTCCTCTAGTTTTAAACTGTGTCTATAATCTAGAACATCAACCTTGATTCCTTAATTTATTCCTTATAAGTCATGAACCATATTCTTTTCCATTAATGATGGTTGCTCTTGTTGTTGTTCTTCTTGTTGAACTTCTTCATCACGATCTATGTCCTCCTCATCACCACCGTGTCTTCTTCTTTGATTGATGATAACCTCAATTAATTATTCCTCTTGCCTCTATATCTCTTTCATAGTTTTATTCATTTGTGAAATACCTCCTCATCTTCTTTCCATGTCTTACTCCTCCAAGATTTGAACTTGATCTAATACTAGATAATGAACCCAAAACCTATCAAGATAATAAATTATCAATAGGCAAAACTTCTAAAAATAATAACTTGTATCAATTTGTATTGAGTGAATTAAAATAATTATAAACACAAACCATGATTAAATAAGTCTCAACTCAAAATTATAGTTGACATGAAAAATTTGAAAAAAAAACTAAAATCTAAAAAAACTTATATTTTTAGCTGCTGCTATTTTTAGTAAGTTTCACATGCAAGCGTGCAAAGCGCTAAAAATATCTTAAAATGATCTAAACACTAAAATTATGTTATGAGACTAAATTCAACTAAATTTGACATCTGATCCTAAAAGTATACAATTTCTAAAAATAAAAAATTCTTGAAAAAATCATTAAACGGTAATTTTGGACCCTTAGATAATACATATACCCTTTGAAAATATCAAAAAGAACCATAAGTAAATATATTATATTATTAAAGAATATATATTTTTGAGATATTTATTTTTGTATGTGGAATATCTCAAAAAAATCTACAAGTCAAAATTTATGGCCTTCAGAAGTTTGGTTGATTTTTCTACATTATTCTCCTTTAGTTGAAAACAACTTAGCTCCTGCGAGTTGCCCTGATTGTATTGTTATAATTTTTATTTTTCAATATTATTTAGCTCCTATTATATAATCCAAGTATTATATTCTTGTTTCAATCTTTACCATTGTACCAAATATTTGTTATAATTCCCTTGTCTTGTGCGCACTATCTTTATATCCAAAACCTGCACTATCTTTTCCTTCTTTTTCTTTGTAACCTGCTGCTTCCAATTTACTTCTTCATATTAATCACGTTCATCATATTATCCATGGAATTCATATAAATTTGAAACATTAAATATTTAAGATATATCAAAATTGTGTGGTAAACTTACTTCATAAGTATTGTCATTGATTTTCTTCACAATTTTGCATAAACCAATTTTTTTGTACTTCATCTTGTACGTGCCTTTTGAAAATATTTATTTCCTTAAATAAACAATTACAAAATATAATAATTCAAATAACTTGGGTCTTCTTTTGGCATCTAATTCTACTTTATATTTCTCATTACTTTCCTATAACTTTCTTCTTAATCCTTGCAACTGCTTCATATGATTTACAAATACTTTTGCATCATCAATAATACAATCTACAATCAGTAATTATCCCAAGTCTAAAATACCTATAGTATTTATCTCATAAAAAATTTGAAATTGTGACTTTCATATTGATTTATTTACTAAGCTGTTATATGCAAACACAGCTTGTGCTAAAGCCAAGTCCCATTACTTGGGTTTCATTCCCACTATGCATCTCAACAAATTTCCTAAGCTCATATTCACAACTTCTGTCTATCTATATTTTTGTGAGTGATATGTAATACTAAATTTTATCTTATTACCCATATTATTTCACAAAGTCCTCCAAAAATGACTTATAAATTTCGTGTCCTTATCTGAAGTAATAGTTTTTGGAACACCATGCAATCTCACAATAATTTTAAAAAATAATTTTGAAAATCTAGTAGCATCATTGGTTTTCATACATAAAATGAAATGAACAATTTTATAAAATTTGTCTATAACAATAAAAATTGAATCATTACCTCTCTATGTGTTTGGTAATCCCAACACAAAATCCATACTTAAATTTATCCATGGTCCTCTTAGAATCGGTAATGGAATGTATAGTCCATTATTTTATGCATGTTTTTTAGCCACTTGACATATCCTGCACCTTGAAACATACTTTATCACATCTCTATTCATATTTGGATAAAAATACTTTTCCTCCACCAAATCTATTGTCTTCATCTTATAAAAATGTCTAGCCAAACCACCACTATGTAATTCCCTTAGGATACTTTTCACCTAAGGATCTAGACATATCTAGTTCATCCTTGATTACTATGTCACCATGGTTGATGAGGTCTTGGACATATTCTTGAAAAGGTTGACATTAATTAATGGTATGCCCCTAGGTTTGCTGATATGTTCAAAATTGATCATCATTACACCAAGAGGGCTTAGGTTTGGTGGGGTCAAGATGTTGAATAGATAGATATACCAACGTTTTAGTGGTGACTAGTTATTTGAAAAGGGATTCTAAGGACATACGAAGTGGAGTGTAAGGATCCTTTTCACTATGTAATTTAGATGTGGACTTGTGATTAGATGGTCATTGATGATACTGGGGGGATGAATTCAAGGTGGCTAAAATATGATTCCCTTTACTATTATGGGAAGGAGAAGTTGATGGTTTATGACTAGTAGATGGAGGATTGGTGTGGGATTCACATGAAGGGGCTTGGTGGGAGGTGAAATGAGTTGAAAATAATCAGCACCTTCATGGAGTGGTACACCCATCATAAATAAATTCAAGAGGATCTCATCCTTGGTCAATGAAAGTGGGGTCTAACTCCATGGTGATGGATGATATAATCTAGGCTAAGGATTAGGAATGGTTCCCTAAACAAAGTGGGTCCAAAGGACCAAGATAGTAGGATAGGTGATGATGACAATGAAGTGGACTTAATGTGATTAGGATGATATAAGACTAAGGTCAGATTTCAAAAAAATAGTTCTATAGGTGCTAACATCCTATCAATGATGTCTAGTTGTCAAGCTTACAAAAGGATTGAGGATTTGATGGGTGGATTAATTCAAAATAGCAAGATGACAATATGATGGGTGATAATTATGGATAGGTAAGGGTGATAGAAACTAGATTGATGATGATGGGTTTCTAGATTGAAACTAACAAAGTGAGAAGATGTTAACAGGATACTGACTAGGGTATGACACGTGATCAAATGATGAGTGATAGTGGATTGGGATGTTGTGGATGATAGGACTAGCCCAAGACCTTAGACTTATTTACTCAAGATGGGGTATGAATACATGATGAAGATTATTGGGATAAGGATAATTATGATGATAGATGTTGATGAAATGATAAGGGGTGAGATGGGGATGGTTTAGACCCATATGTGACCCCTAAAGCCAACTAGGATAAGAGATGATGAGGTTAGACTAGATGAGTGAAGAAGGCAAAGTCAAGACAAATGATTGGTTATGGATATAAGGGACTTGATGTAGATGATATGTGATTAGGATGTTTGATGGGGTATGACTAATGACCAATGAGTCCAAGATAAGATATGACTAGAAGGATGTAGAAGAGAATAAAGATATATACAAGAGGGTAAGACAAGGATATTACAAGATGATGATCAATGCATGTGAGTGATGGAGGATGATCAATGATGGGTGGATATGGTTGGACTAGGAAGGGATGAGGTGACTATGTGAAGACAAGTAGTTGATGATGCGAACATGGGTAAGGATGTAAGATGGATTGTTTCATATAGGTGATAAGGGTATGACTAAGGATGGATGGATGGGATAAAGACAAAGTGATAATTGAGGATAGGTTATACAAAGATAATATGCACAATGGTGTGATGTCAAATATGTACTAGGTGATAGGTACAAAGCATGATTGGGTAAGGATGCATAAAATAAGATGGGGGTATGACTAATGATGAGTGGATATGACTAAACTAGGATGAAAACAAGATGGGATATGGGATAAGAGGATGATATGCAAAATAATATGGTGATAAGTGTGCACAAGATGGATAATAGGGTGATGGATCAGATTGAGGATGGGATAAAGACCAGGTTAAAGGAGATAATGGCAAGGATGTACAAGATAATATGGGGGATGAAAAATAATGAGTGGATTAGACAATATGGGAGATTGGATAGGATAGTGAGAAGGATACACAATGACAATAGGTATTAAGGGATAATGACAAAGATGTGCAAGATGAAATAGAGGTGATGGGGGATGAGACCAATGATAAATGGGTGTGGTTAGACTAGGATGGGATGAAGACAAGATGGGGGATGAGATAAGGATATAAGAAGGTAATATGTAAAAGTGGATGATTTCAATGATGAAATAAAATTGAGACAAGATGATATGGGAATGATTAGGACTATGGAAGAACAAAAGGTGGATAAGACAAGGTCAAGTTTGGACAAATCAAAGTGAGTAGGTCTTACGACAAGGTGTGACTAAGATATGTGAGAATGACTAGGCTAAGATAGAAGATGAGATAATGAAAAGGATGTATAAGGAAAGGATGACGAGGATATACAAGATGGTAGGATGATGATGCAAGAATATACAAGATGATATGTACAAAAGGATGATAGTATGTATAAGATGAGTTGTGAAAAGACCTAAATAGGTGTGTAGGTCTAGGTGAAGGCTGACTCAGCTCACAAATAGCATGGGTCTAACACAACACACACCCAAACAATCAATCCACAACCTATAATTAGTAAACTCAAGGGTGTGTAACCTGATGCCTGCACCATCTAATAGATTCATGAGTGAGGCTATAGGTTGGTGACCTATTATAAAATATATCAAACCCTCTCAACCTTACTTACACTTGATGGTTAATTTGAAGTTGATAATGACATTTGCAATGGTACACTTGTTACAGCCAAAGGCTCCTAATCTAGGTATACACAAAGGTCTTTAGGTACATCCCTTATATACACAAAGGTATGATGGGGCCCAAGTCCATATAAGATGTTGTCTAAATACCTTATATCTTGGACCTTAACTACCCCTCACTCCATGGAACCCTTTATGGGGAATGATACTTAGGAACGTAACAACAACTCTCCTAATTTTTAGACTCCACCAGAACACAAGGTTTGGACTAGTGCATGATGATGAAATCCATGTCACTAGACCCTAAGAAAAAGAAAAGGGAAGGGGTTTGTAGGCAATTTTTGATCTCCCAAGAATCACTGTAAGGATGCAAAGGAGAGATCATACACCAATTGTAGCCTTAGGAAATAGAAAAACAAGCCAAAATATTAAATTATTGATTAGATTAAGACATGTGATTTATATACAAAAAGAAAACACAAGAATATATAAGAAAATAATATATACAAATAAAAATATGATTAAAAATGATATATATATAAGACAAACATGATTAAAATGATTTAAAAGTGACAAAATGGATATTTGACAGGTGGTCTGCAAACACACAGGTTAGTAGTTTGATTGTGACACTCCAAAAGAGGTAACCTATAAAACAAGGATTAGTAGTTTGATTGATGATCTTGAGGGGAAAATTTCAATAAAAATTATGTTAGACTAAAATAAAATATATTCTAAGTTTACCCCTACAAGAAACAAGACATTAGTCCAATATGCCTTAAGAAAAACACCCTAAAAAAATTACGATTTGGCTCTATAATTTCTTTGGGGTTAGCAAGCCACAATGCATGGGTATGAGGGTGGCAGCCCCTAGTGGGGTTAAGGGGTAGTGTCCCTTTTAGGTTCAAGGGGAAGATCCCCTTACAGGGTCTGGGGAAAACACCCCTAGCATGCTCCTTGTCATGGTATAGGGCAGGGTCGAGGGGTGGAGACCCCAATGCCAAAGGTAATTAAGGGACTTAAGAGAGGCCTTGAATGACTCAAAATGACTTCAAAAAATCACTTAAAAATAATAATTTTGAAGACAGAAAAGTATGAAATCATAATTACACAAGTCAATATCACAACCAAAAATTACAAAATCATAACTCTAAAGCAAAAACGTAGATCCTGAGTCATGATTTTGTAGTATTTAGATTAATCACGATGCTCACACTATAAAATCATGACTATTAGACAAAACCATGACAACAAATGACAAGATTGCTACTGACTAATTTTGAGAGTTATAGTTTTGTGATAAACTATAAAACCTCTAAAATTTTGACTATTTAACTAGAACAAATGATTTAGAAAGTGTGGTAGATTTGGTTTAGATGCCAAAATGATTCCTTACAGATGATTATGATGAACTACAACTAATGTTTATGATGTATTCAAAATTTTATAAACAAAGATTTAAATGTTTAATATAGACAAAGTTATAAATAACTTGGAAAATAAAATGATTACTTATCCTAACTCAACCCTAGTGAGATCCAAAGATGATAATGAATAGTTAGAATAGCAAAAATGGACAAAGTTAGTTTAAGGTTTCAAAATCGCTACTAGAGCTAAAATATCATGATTCCAAAGAACAATATTGTAACTCCCAAAATTTTGTGAACTATGCTTTTAAAGGGGTTGTGTCTGTTTTGGTCTACAGATAATCTTTTATTTTAGACTCCCTTTTTCTATTACACCCTGTAATCTACACAAATAAACCACACAAAGATAAAGCTTTTTGTTATGAGAATGTGGTTAGCCCAATTTTTTTTCTTAAGACCCAAATGATGTAAATATGATGCAACAAGGGGGTTATATGATGCATGAAATGAAGATTAGCCCATGTAAGGATAGCAAATGTTAGACTAAAACCTACATGTTAGAATATAATGGTTAATTGTTAGGTTTTTATCAAAATTTCAAAACCACAAGTCTCGATCATAATAATGTAATTGACAAGACAAACTTATGATTTTGGAAGTTGTTATTTTTCCTAAAGATTGAAACTTGCAAAACCAAAAAATTGTTAGTGGTTAGACAAAATCATTACTATATATGAAAAATTGTAACTCTCTATGCAAGGTCACGATTCATGAGTTACAATTTTGTTGAAGGGTAAAAACCTACATGGTTAGAGAAGACAATTAGCAGTTAGGTCAATCAATTAGCACAAAGTCACAACTCATGGGGATAAGATCATGAATACATAGGGCAAAGTTATGAATACCAGTGCAAAACCATGACTTTCACTTGTGCATGTAAAATTTCTAAAAATCTGAGATTTTTCTCCTACTAGTTGATCCTACAAGCTGCCAAAAGGTTTTTTAACAAGAAAAATAGTTAAATCGGGAGTAATGCTCCCACTTTGGTCTCTAAAATGTAGATGAAATTTTAGATTTATATGGATGATATAATGTAACTAATTTAAACCACTCAAATCTCAAATCATTAAGTAAAGTCTAAAGCCATTAGAACTAAGTGTAATTAGATGAACAAGCTATTCAATCATACACTTAAATATTAAAGCTAAGTGCTCTAAACCAAGATAAAAAAGAATGAAAATAAAAGGATTGGGATATGGATTACCTTGACTCATATTTTTGACATGGATTCTTGATCAAAATATTGTTGATGAAGGATTAGATTGAGATGGATTTTCTATAAAGATTATAGTTAGATTTAATGGAGGAGTGGTCTTGGTTAAATAGAGGAGGGAGGTAAAGATCAATGGTTGAGGTTTAAACTTGGTTGATGGAGATTAAGGGTGGAAAATTATACAAGGAATTTAAAATTCCTTGGAAGCTTCTAGATTTAGAGGCTTCTAGAGATGAGGGGTTAAAATAGAGAGGATTCTAGATTCCTCTTAGGGATTAATTAGGATTAGAGATGGGTTAGATGGGGATTAGACAGGTGATTAGGGACTAGGGGTATAGGATAGCCTAGGGTAGGCTAGTGAAGGTGGGTCATGGGAATTAAAAATTCCCAAATAATAGGTAAGTAGGATTAGGATAAGATAATGAGGATTTAAGAAAAAATAATTGATTGGTGGGGATGAATAAGGTAAGAAAATGATTAATAATAGAGGGATATTAGATAAATGACTAGGAAGGGGAAAATATTATCAAGATAAATTAAATTAGTGTCAACTAATAGGAATATTAGTGACAATAATGTAGGTGAGAAAATTTAGATGCATACACATATAACCCTAATTTTGATGAAGAATAATTTTGTGATGCATTTGGATCTTTCAAAAATAATGAAAACTAAGAAGAGGAGGTACATCAACATATGTATAATGAGGTGCCACTTAGAACAAAAGGATGTAGCTATGTTCAAATAGAGGAGATACATACATAGTCAACTTTCATGCATGAAAAAACACTTGTACAAACATATTATCAAATTATGGAATGATCAAATAAAGGAAAAGGGGAACTTGTAGATCCCATCCATAGTATCCAACTCATCATCACACAATTATAATAGACTAGTTAGCTTCTAGTCTATTTGGCTAGCTCCCTACCTAATGCTTCTTTAAAAAATCCCACACATGTGGATAAAAACCTACCCATTGAGAAATACCAAGATTCACTAGTTAATATTTCATCAAGTTTGGGTCCATTTATAGCTCCTGAATCAACATCCCATGGATCCATTGCTACAAATTAATAGCAATCCACCATAAGTATTTCCTAATCTACATCAAGTCCTTCCTAGTTCACAACTATAATCAACTAAAAGTGGCAACTAGATGCTAAGAGTGTATCTTGAGTTAACTTATCCTTAGGCTAGCAATAGACCTATCCTTGAGAATTATAATTAATTTTATAGTTATTCAATAGACCATAGTCACCTACATCTAATTAAAACACAATCCAAAAACTATCATATCATATCCTAATATAAATTTCATAGCAGTCTGTAAAGAGGACATTAGCACCACATTTGGGACAATATAACCACATGGCGCTAGTGTCTTGTTAGATGTTGGAGCCTAATATTATTATAATGCCTATTTTTTTATAGGGGAGTGTGGGGGGTAAACACCCCCCACTAAGGTTGAAATGGGGGTCCTTGGTATGAAAATAACAAGAGATAGGAGAAATAGAAAAGTGACATTATCTCAATAAGAGTACATCCATAAGGTGTTAGTCAAGTTAAATATGCAAGATGCAAAACCAAAAATTACACCTTTGGGAGGGCACTTCAAATTAATAAGGGAAAATTTTCCTAAAACATAGGAAGAAGTAAATTACATGTCCAAAGTGCCCTATGCTTCAATAGTTTTAAGTTTAATGTATGCTATGGTGTGCACTAGACTAGACATTGCACATATAATGAGAGTTGTTAACATGTTTATAAATAATCTATGAAAGGAGCACTATGATGCAGTTAAGTGGATTCTAAGGTACTTGAGAGGGACCACTAATAGAAAATTGTGAAATGAAGGTTTAGATGTTACCTTACAAGGATATGTTGATGTAGACATGGCTAGGGATTTAAATAGAAGGAGGAGCACTATAGATTATGTATTCATTATTGGTGACTCAATAATTAGTTGGATTTTAAAATTTTTAAAATATATTTGATTTTTCAACTATAGAGGTAGAGTATGTTTCAGCTACATAAGAAAGCAAGGAGATTAAATGGATGCAATGGTTTATGGAAGAGTTGAGGTAGAAGCAAGAAGATTGAAAGTTGTATAGTGATAGATAAAGTGTGATTCATTTAGAAAAGAACTCAAAATTACACTCAAGAACCAAAAATATACAACTTATGTATCACATCATTTGTTTAGTTTTGGAGGATGGTCAACTAAAGTTAAAAAATATCTATATGAGTCAGAATTATATAGATATGCTAACAAAGGTAGTCACAAAGGAGAGGATGGAGAGTTGTCCAACTTCAATAGGTATTCAGGGATAACAAAGAAGATGAGAAACATGCTAGGGTCAAATTTCAAATAAAATTCTAAGAAAGAGTTGTAGTGGTGGAGTTGTAGCAATTAGTCTCAAAGTGGGATCTCGTTGGATGGTGGAGCCTGATATTATTATAATGACTAGTTCCCAATAGGGGGTGTGGGGGGGATCACCCCCCACTAATGATGACATAAGGGTCTAGGGGGAGTGATGACCTACTTTGGATCCCCTTGGTGGGGGTTCAGGTGTAGTGCCCATGAATACTATTTTTGTACAAAAATAGTATTCATGGGCACTACACCTGAACCCCCACCAAGGGGATCCAAAGTAGGTCATCACTCCCGCTGGACCCTTGGTGGGGGTTTAGGTGTAGTGCCCATGAATACTATTTTTGTACAAAAATGCATTGTAAAATATTATAATTTTGTAATAAATTTGAACCATTCATTATTAGGTCATATATCTAATGGTATAAATTATGTTGGTGAATTTTTTCCCTAATATGTAACCCTCATTTTATATGAGGGCATTATAATTATGGTGGTATACTATGTGTGATTGAAGAGGAGATTGTGGTGGATGTATTTCAGGTTTATCCCTTCATTTGTTGGATTGAATAAGAGATTAACTAGTTGTTTCTATGTGGATGTATCCTATTTTGGGTGAATCACGTTAAATATGTCTCTCTTATTTTTTCAAAATAAATAATATTAATAAATATTTTTTATTTTGAAAAAATAAGAGAGACATACTTAACATGATTCACCTAAAATGGGATACACCCACACAGAAACAACTAGTTATTTTCTTATTCAATCCAACAAATGAAGGGCTAAACCTGAAATACATCTACCACAATATCCTCTTCACTCACACATGGTAAACCACAATAGCTATAATACCCTCATATCAAAGGAGGGTTACATATCAGGGCAAAAATGCACCAACATAATTTATATTTTTAGATCTGTGACCTAATAATGAACTTGTTGTCATTCTCCTTGTTTACCTTTTTGAAACCAATAATATTTATTTAGGTTTCCTTTCTTCCAAAAAATTGAGCACACTAATGTTCCTATATATTTGGATCTTCCCTTATTAGACTTACTATGATTACCTAGGCCCTTTCCTCTATCCTTGTCTTTCCCTATTCTCCATAGTCAAAGCATTACCTAATGTCTCACCTATGTTTTTTCATCGCATTTCCTCACTAAGAATAACACCAATAACATTATCAACTTTAACGTATTTGAACCAGAGATAGAATTACTCATATCCATGACCATTCCAACTTTTTAGTAATGAGCACAAAATCAAAAGAGCCCTAACCTTATCATCAAAGTTTACTCCTACAGAGATTAAATGATTTATGACTATGTTAAATTCATTTAGATGATCAACAACAGACCCATCTTCTAACATCTCCATATTAAATAAATGCTTCATAAGAAATACCTTCTTAGAGGCTGAGGGTTTTTCATACACTCTATCCAATGCCTTTATCACATCTATTGTTGTCTTTTCTTTTGAGATATTGAAGGCCACCAATGTTTCTAGGCACAACCATATTATTTATAATGCCTTTCTATCAAGAACCTCCCAATATTCACCCTTCATAGTCATCAACTTATTTGTTATTCTTTCGAATGGTAGGAAAACACCCTTTTGATATAGATAGTCTTCCATTTGCACCTTCCATAGCTGGTAGTTTTGACCATTACACTTCTTGATCTTAAACTTGCCTTATTCCTCCATTCCTCCCACTTGAACTAGGAAACCTATTTTCCTATGAGTTTATCTACCAAATAAACCTTCGGCTCTAATACTAGTTGTTAAGAATATATAATGTAGATCAATATTAATGAAATAAAGATGAAAATAAAATGTAGAAAACACAACATAAGAAAATAAAAGACAACAATAGATGTGATAAAGGCATTGGATAGAGTGTATAAAAAACTCTCAACTTCCAACAAGGTATTTATTATGAAGCATTTATTTAATATGAAGATATCAAAAGGTGGGTCTATTCTGATCATTTAAATTAATTTAACATAGTGACAAATTAGTTAAGCTCTATAGGAGTAAACTTTGATGATGAGGTTATAGATCTTTTGATTTTGTGCTCATTACTAGAAAGTTGGAATGGTCATGGATATGAGTAATTTTATCTTTGGTTCAAACACTTTAAAGTTTGATGATGTTATTGGTGTTATTATTAGCAAGAAGATATGATGAAAAAACATAAATGAGACATCAGGTAATGCTTTGAATATGAAGAGTAGGGGAAGATAAAAGGATAGAGAAAAGGGCCTAGGGAATCATGGGAATTATAATAAGGTAAGATCTAAATGTATAGGAACATTGGTGTGCTAGATTTTATAGAAGAAAGGACACTTAAAGAAATATTACTAGTTTCAAACAAGAAAACAAGGAGAATGACAACAAGATAAAAATCTGAAAGTACATGTATCAGATGATGTGTTAGAATATGATTTTATCCTTTCTTTGGATAATATTAATGATTATTGGGTGTTAGACTCAGAGGCTTTATTTCATGCTACACTCCATAGGAAATATTTTCAAGACTATGTTCAAGGTGATTTTGGATAGGTTTATTTGGGTGATGGTGAACCATATAATTTTTTTGGAAAGGGTAAGATACAGATAAAATTATAGAATGGAAACAAATGGTTATTTAAAGAGGTGATACATTTTCCAAAGTTGAGAAGAAATCTAATTTCAGTAGGGTAAATGGGAAGTGAGGGCTGCACAGTTATATTTGCAAAATTTTTATAGAAGGTCACTAAAGAATCACTAGTAATAGCAAAAGTAGAGAAGGTAGATACATTATATTTATCTAATGGTAATTTTAAAATTTATACTTATTTAGCTTCTACAAAAGTGGATACAAGTTTTCCACTCAAATAATTTGTTATCAAATTTGAAGAAGGTAGATTTAGATTTCTATGAGCATTGTGTATGGAAAATAGAAGAGAGTAAGATTTCTTAGAGTCAAGAAGATAAATAAAGATGAAAATTTAGATCTTATGCATATATATGTATGAGGACCATCTCAAGTATCATCCCTTGGTGGATCTTCTTATTATGTTACTTTTATTGATGATGCAACTAGAAAAACTTGGGTTTATTACATACAAAAAATTTGATGTTCTTGATACTTGTAAGAAATGAAAATATTTGGTTGAAAATGTGATAGGAAATAAGTAAAATTATGTTAGATCAAGTAATAGAGGTGAACAATGCATCAAATAATTTGATAATTACTGTTCATCCTATGGAATTCATAGATAGAAGATGGTTCCAAGAACACCATAACAAAATGGTGTGTTAAAAAGGATGAACATGACAATCATGTAACATGTAAGGAGCATGAGATTTCATGTAGGGTTACCCTTAAAATTTTGGGTAGATGCTATGGATAATGATATTTACGTAATAAACAAAGGGCCTTTAAGTATTTTGGATGGTGGCATTCCAGAGGAAGCATGGATAGGTAAAAAGGTAGACTATTCCTTTTTAAAGACTTTCAGTTGTGAAACATTTATCCATATTGATAAATAAAATAGAATCAAACTTGAAGCAAAATCCAAGAAATGCAATTTTATTGGATATGGAGTTAATGATTTTGGTTATCATTTATGGAATTTTGAAAATTACAAAATCATTGGGAGTAGAGACGTGATCTTTAATTTGAAGGTCATGTAGAGAGATCAGTTGTAGGGAAAGAAACAAGAAAATCAAAATAAAAAATATGCATTACTTGATGAAATCACGGGAAATGAAATTCAAAAAGTGCTAGACAATTATAATGTGCAATAACTATAACAAAAATAACAAGTACCTCAAACTCTTGAAAGTGTAGTTAGAAGATCTACTAGATAAGTAGACTCCCTAAATGATTCTCTCATTCACTTTATTATTTATTTATGTTAGTGAGCCATAAATCTATGAAGAAGAAATGTAGGTGGAAACTAGAAATAAGTGGGAACAAGGCATGAAAGAGGAGATGGACTCCTTGGTACATAACCAAGATTGGAATTTGGTTCAGTTGCTTGTAGATAAAATAAAAATGTAGAATAAATGGGTTTATAGGTTGAAGGAAGAAGATGGAGGGAAAAATAAGTACAAGGGAAAACTTGTTGTAATGGGGTTTGCACAAAAGAAAGGTATAGATTTTGATAAAATATTTTATGCAGGCATGAAAGTCACTTTCAGAAGAACTATTTTAAGTTTGGTAGTAGTAGAAGATTTACACCTTGAACATTTAGATGTGAAAACTAAATTCCTTCATGGTGAATTGGAGGAGGAAATATATATGGATTAGCCATAGGGATATGAAGCCAAAGGTAAGGAGAAAATGGTGTGCAAGTTGAAGAAGAGTTTGTATGGCCTAAAGCAAGCTCCAAGGTAGTGGTATTTAAAATTTGACATGTTTATGATAAAACAAGATTATAGTAAACACCATTCTAACCACTATATTTATTTTAAGAGATTAGATAATGACAAATATATTATCTTGTTATTGTATGTATATGACATGTTTTATGTAGGGTCTAACATGCATGATATAAATGAGCTAAAAAACTGGCAAATTTATTTTCAATGAAGGATTTAGGTGATGCAAATCAAATCCTTAGTATGAGAATAACAATAAATAGGAAAAATAAAAAAATGAGATTATCTCAATAATATTACATCAAGAAGGTGTTAGTTAGGTTCAATATGCAAGATACAAAACTAGTGAGTACACCTTCGGGAGGGTACCTCAAATTAAGCAAGGAATAGTGTCCTAAAATGCAAGAAGAAATAAATTAAATGTCCAAAGTGCCCTATGCTTTAGAAATTAGAAATTTAATATACGATATGGTGTGCACTAGACTAGACATTGCACATGTAGTGGGAGTTATCAATAGGTTTATGAATAATCTAGGGAACGAGCACTGGGATGCAATCAAGTGGATTCTTAGTTACTTGAGAGGGACCACTAATAAACAATTATGTTATGAAGGGCCAAATTTTACTTTAGAAGGATATGTTGATGCAAAAATGGATGGAGATTTAGATGGAATGAGGAGCACTACAGGTTATGTATTCATTATTGGTGACACAATAGTGAGTTGGATTTCAAAATTGTAGAAGATAGTTGCTTTTTAAACTATAGAGGTAGAGTATGTTGTAGTTATAAAAGCAAGCAAGGAGATGATATGGATGTAACAGTTCATGAAATAGTTAAGGTAGAAGAAATAATATTCTAGGTTATATAGTGATAGCTAGAGTGCGATTCATTTAGCAAAGAACTCAACATTCTATTTAAGAACCAAACATATACAACTTAGGTATCACTTCATTCGTTCAGTTTTGGAGGATTGTCAACTAAATTTGGAAAAGATCCATATGAGTCAAAATCTTATAGATATTCTAATAAATGTAGCCAAAAATAAGATGTTAGAGAGTTGTTTATCTTCAATAGGTATTTAGGGATAACATAGAATATGAGAAATATGCCAAGGTCAAATTTCAAAGAAAAGTCCAAGAAAGAGTTGTAACAGTGTAGTTATTGCAATCAATCTCCAAGTGGGAGATTTTTGGATGGTGGAGCCTAATCTTATTAAAATTCCCAATTATTGATAGGGGGTGTGGGGGAGCAACTCCCCACCACTAAGGATGCCATGGGGGTCTAGAGGGGAGGCAAAGAAAATTTTGTTAAAAATGCATTGTAAAATATTATAATTTCATAGTAAATCTAAACCATTTATTATTAGGTCATAGATCTAATGGTATGAATTATGTTGGTGCATTTTTTACTTAATATGTAACCCTCCTTTGATATCAAGACATTATAATTATGGTGGTATATTGTATATGAGTGAAGAAGAGATTACAGTGGATGTATTACAGGTTTATGCCTTCATTTGTTGGATTGAATAAGAGAAGAACTAACTATTTTTGACATAGCTCATTTTGGGTGAACCACATTAAATCTATATCTCTCTTGTGTTTTTTTTTGTGCATTTCATTTTCATCTTTATTTATTTAATATTGATCTACATTCTATATTCTTAACATGTCCCCAACTGGGCACTACTTTCCTTAGCCCTAGCTCTTCCCAACAGATACTTTTTCAAATGTGTGCCCATCCTAAGGTTGGCCTAAACATAATTTCTTATCCACATAAGAAATAGAACCCTATAAATACAAGTCTAATCCACCTCTATTCACTATATGGAAAATAGATGCAAAAGCTATTCAAACTAAAGACAAAGTTGAAAGAAATCAAGGTATTTGATCCCTATTCTACCCTACTTTTCAATACTACCATCTACAATAGACCTAAGCCCATTTTTCAAATATTTAAAATCTCAAACACATTTGAAGAATCCAAGGCCACTCTCATTCTATCATTCACTTACACTTACATCAATCATTAGGTGGGAAAACTACATCGGGTTGATCCCTCTTTAGAGTAATGGTATGTAGGCATATATCTTCACAATGGCATGTTGAGGATGTACAGTCCATCCTAATAACCCCAAAAAATTATTTCTCATGATATACTTGCAAGGAGGATTAGGTTTTTCACACTAAATCAAGTTTTCTAGACATAACACAAAGCTCTAGGTTTCATGCATGCAATAACAAGACTTACAGATATAGATGCAGGTGCTCTCAAAAACTAGGAATAGTCCCACAAAAGGGACATTATCACCATATTGATGAAAATACACATAAATGACACTACTATCCATATTGGTGCTACTGTCCAGTGAGAAGATGAACATCAGAATCCTATTGACAACACAGATAATTGCCCAGATCTCAAATTTTAGAACCTAGATCATCCATGATAGTTAATTTTTAGATAAGTATTTATTTATGCCTATTTATTATTATTTTTAGAGAGTCAAATAAGGTCAAAATCACAACAAATCATAAATTAATTATTTCATATTTATTTAACTAATTTAGACATATCAATCCTTTAATCTAAACATCGGATTTTCATTGTAACACCTTAAAAGGTTAAATTATTTTGTAAACCCACCTTATTTCAAATATTAATTAAAAAACCTAGCTTGTCTAGACAAACTAGCTAATTAAAATCAATTTTACATTAGGGTTTCAATTTATTTTACATTTAATTTAAATTGGTGCAAAGAAACCCTAGATTCTAAAATGCTAACCCTAAACACACTTAGGATTTGTATCCTTTTTCTATATACTCAGATTTTAATTATAAAAATATCATAATTCGATGCAATAATTAATTTCTTTCAATCTTTCATAGATTCCAATTCAGTTTCACAATATACAGAACTTATTTTTCTACGTTCCACAAAAGAATGGAAAAAAATACCAACAAATTTGATGAAACCAATAATCAACATTTAAAAGAATTTGTGTCCAAACATAAGGATATACAAGATGATGTCATAAACATTATTCGAGATGAACTCCAACAAACAAACAATGGTCAATCTTCAACCCCTCTAGTTAATGATGTTGTTACACCTTCAGTGGGGCCCACTCAACCAACTTGGATAACAAAACATAAGATTTTTATTTGACCATTAGTAATAACTACACCACTTGTGTCTAGTTATTCTACTCTAGATATACAATCCCTTATGTAGGAGGTTTTTACTCTGCAATCTAAGGTGTTACATCTATAGCAGGGAGTAGCTAAGCCATCACATGCCTTGGATTCCAATATTATCTTGCATGCACCTTTGGCATATCACACATTAGTAAATCCTTTTCCATCCAATTTCATGGCACCCAATCTTACATTATATGATGGAAAGGGTGACCCAAAACATCATCTTAGATCCTTTCATGCAACATGTTTGGACTATGTGTCAAATGATTGGTTATTTACGAAGCTATTTCCATGCAATCTTGAGGATTATGCCCTACATTGGTTCTATGATTTTCCAAATCAATCTATCATAGCATTCAATACTTTAGCTGATATGTCTCTAACACACTTATCTATCAATATCAGAGATAAGATATCATATGCACCATTGGCATAACTAAATCAAAAGTTAAATGAGCTTATCATCGATTATGTCATATGATACAAGATAATACTATCAAAATTGACTAGCCCCATGGTAGACAAAGAGATTTAGGATATATTTAAGTAGGGTTAATTAATAACACTTCAAAAATCTATCTTATTCAAGAAGTTTCCCACATTTAACGATACATGCCACATCATTAAGGAAAGAGAGGTTAACTGCTTAGCAATGGGAAAACTCAAGTACACAAATGGATCGAATTCAAATATTAAGGGTAAAAACAAACCTTCATACAAGGTAAGGTACAAATAAAAAAAAATGATCTAAAGGCCATAGTCAATTCAGCTTCAGAGCCTTCTCCTAGATTGGTTTTTGCCACTCCTCAAAGCAGAGTCTTCACTAATATTTTAGAGTCACCATCACAAGTTCTAAAACAAATATTGGAATGCAATTCCATATCTCTCCATCCCATTAAATAAGTTTATAGGACATGTCCTCTTATAATGAGTTTCCAGTCAAATGCATTATATAAGTATCACAAGGCACCAGGCCACACAATAAATAGATGCATTAGCCTAAATCATAAGATACAAGATCTCATTATAGCTAACATTATTGATGTGGACACACCCACAGAAGAACCAAAACAACAAACAAAGGTAAAAGCACTAAAGATATTTTCAAATCCTTTCCCAAAGCATACAAATAATAAGGTAGGGGGCACATTAGGTGTTCACTATACATACTAGGCTCATCCACCACTAGCTTCCTATCACACAGTTATAGAATAGACACATCCCTTGCATAACATTATTATCATGTATCATACTATAGTGCCACCTCAACCACTTATCACATTTTTAGAGATATGACTATGGATGATGACACAAATTTACATACACACTTCATATGAGTATATATAGACCACCATCCTATTCATAATGTTATGGTTAATAATGGATCAAGCATAAACATGTGCACCATGACACTCTTACATCACTTGGGATACATAGAGAAGAATATAATCCACATAGATAAAGTCATTAGTGGTTTTAGTTTCCATGTTTAGAGATCAATTGGGAAGATTTTTCTTCTATTACAAGTTGTACTAAAGCACATAGACACTTAGTTCCTAATAATAAGTGGTGCAGGTATATTCAATATGTTATTGGGTAGGCCATGGTTGTAGCAGCTCTAAGCCATCACATTTTTAGTACACCAATGTCTAGAGTATATACATGATAATTAGGTGGTTAAGATTGAGGGTGTCCCATATGAGTATCCTCTACCCATCCCATAGGTAGTTCCAACACAGTTTATAGCTATAGTTCTAGCACATACACCATTATAGTTCACACTTTTCAAGATATTGCATAATTACCATTTACAATAGAGAGTACATCTCTTATGCATACATCACAATGTTTAAAAGAGTTATCAGAGTAGGCTAGGCCTACTTCTATGGTATCTACATGCACACATAATCTCCCTCAAAAACCATTACTAGAGATACAATTACATTAAAGATTCATCACATATTCTAGAGGGCCTTCCTTTACAAAGTTTACACTAAGATCAGTTATATTGGGTTCTAGGGGTTCTCAACATAGGGCACCTACATCACCTTTAACTTCTAATTCAACCATATGGGTTCCTAAGAACCCTAAAATTCATAGAGCATCTTAGTCAATGCCACAACATTATAACATCACTTCATTAGAAGTTTTAGACTCAAATTATATAACACATCAAATCATGGGATCATAGTTTCCCTTTCACACTACATGCATGATCATAATTCCCCTCTTTAAGATAGGTCATAGTGATGGTAAATATCCCATGAGATTCAATGGTTAGTATGGTTCCTACCCTTGTATATACTTCCTTCTCTCTCTCACTCCTTTTACATAGTTTATTTTCATTTACTTGTATATAAATTATACTTAGAAAACACAAAAACAATATAACATGTCAAAAGACAAAAATATTGAAATATTTCAAAAACATTTTTTTTTTAATAGATTGTATGTATTAATATGTTTAAATTTCTACTACGTACTAGATATCACATATTTCTAGCTCTCCTAGTATAGTTGGTTTTATCATACACATGCTTCACTTGTTCTTGTTGAGTGCTTGTAGATTCTAGACAGGACTCCGATTCACTACACTGATCCATACTAGCTATCATCTACCCAATGGGGGCATTAAAAAAAAAATAAGTTTATACATTTGATACATCCACCCACTTGTGGGCATCTCATACAAAATTTCTATAACCAAGTTTTATCTTTACATATTATACATTCTAATTTACACATTGATTTATCTTGATATTGATCATTGCTCCTCATTGCTCAATTTTTTTGTTAACTATCACTAGTTAGAATAAGTATATATGTATCCTAGCATTTACATAGATTTATATTACATAGTTATACATGCTCTCATTTATAGTTCATAGATTATAATTGATTATGTTCATATGCTTCTTCTATCTTCGATGGAATTTGAATATGCCATTATCCTTTGGCTCTATCCCACTTCTCTAATTGCATCCTTGGACATGTGCCCATATCCCTTGTGTGTGATTTTTCATGCTTCTATATATGAACATTTGAACATGTACTTCTATGTGGCTCTACACTAAATTACTTGTTGCTTGCGTATGTGGAAATTTGAACATGTCTTTGTATGTCTTCATTCTCAAATTTAGTGACATGTGCCCATGTCCCTTGTATTATGGCCCCTTCACCTATTTTTTACATGCCTCATGTGCTTGTATGTTTTCTTCCTTATATTCTTAGATACACCATGACACTTATATTTATTTATTACTCAAACATCAATTTTTGATGTCATGACGGATTTCATGCATTTACCCTTCCTACTTGGGAGCCTTGATGGACATCATGCCCCACCCCCCTAAGTAGTTACTCAGATGTTTCTTCTATATACATTGATTAGATCTATATTGAGACACTTGTGTAATGCTAGATTAAAACATACATCTTACATTACCTACTTTTACTCAGATTCATTTACATTTTAATGTTATGTTTATACATTATATTTAAAGATCATGCACATGATCTGACTAACACATTTTACAGAGCTACTTATTTAGAGAATAGTTATTACATAGGTTTCATAATTACCTTGAAAATAAGAGGCATTCAGAAGATTTTATCATAGAGATCAGGCTCCTAATTTGTTATGCATAGATACATTTCAGCACACAGGCTCAGTTTAAGATATCAAACTCAGGGCAAACACAAAAAAGAATAGAGGCTCAAAATTTAGTTCAGATCACACAAAAATTAGACTTGGTAGACATTAGCACCTATATAGGGACAGTAGTGCCATAGGGCACTAATGTCGACTACAGGATATTACTTTCTAGTAGCCCTAGCTTTAGGACATTCGAGATCATTCAGACCAATACACCAAGTACAATATAGATTTACATAGATATAGTCACATGTTTCTCAGTTATGTTTAGATTTAGCTTAGATTCATTCATTTCATCTCAGATTCATACCAATTACTTAGATTCAGGGGCATCATGTGCATCATGATCACTCCCACATTCATCTTAGTTAAACAGATTTAGATATTAGATAGTTTAGATTCAATATACTTAGACACTAGATTGGGGGCATGTGTGTGACACATTATTTTTCATATACTCAGATTTAGACATGTTGATCAGATGGAATGGAAAACTCCATGTCATTCTCTACATTGTATACACTTGATATCACATTTTAAGTTATCACCATATTCATGGATTTTTCCATCTACAGTGGTTAGCATTCCTGAGTGGCCCAAAGCTACCTAACATTCTTGAGTGGCTACATATTCAAATACATAGTTATAGTTACTTAGATACTTTTAGAACTTTACATAGTATAGTTTTAAATGCATCTAATTCACACAGGTGGGTAATGATGGGGCCATGGCCCACTTGAGTTCTTGATCCACCTACATGAGAGGGTTAGACACACTTACAGTCTTAACCAAAATATTCATTAAGATCAAGATCCACTGAGGGGTGGGTAAATATGGCGTCAAAAATAGATTGAGTTCTTGAGCCACCCATATGAGAATTGAGTAAGTCATCAGCCCAATTTAATTTATTCAATGATATGATCACTATATAAACTCACACATAGGTTATCACCATGTTCATGCATTGGTTTACGCACCCAATGAGGTGTGTTCATTCATTTCCTATCTTTTTACTTAGCTTTACTCAATTACTTTATTTTAGAATAATATTTTTCTTTTGATCATCTCTTAAGTAAGGACTGATTTTTGCATGTTTCATTGCAGGACATTACTTTGGATCATGTTCAACATATGTAGACCCAAATTTGCATACTAAAACTAAGCTACATAGGCTTCACTTCCAAGGTAAGTCTAGTTACATTTATTTTTCCTTTATACTAGTCATTTCACTTTGCTGTATTACTAGCATAAAGTGGGGGGGGGAATGTAATCACCTAAAAGTGATAATTAGATGCTAAGAATGTTGCTTGAGTTCACCTATCCCTAGGCTAACCATATGCCTATCCTTGAGCATTAGACTTAGTTTTTCAATCATTCAGTAGACCATAGTCACCTACAACCAATCAAAACATAGTCCTATAATTATCATCTCAGATCCCAATCCAAATTTCTTAGCAGTTTGTAAAGAGCACATTAGCACCACATTTGGGACACTACAAGCACATGGTGTTAGTGTACCCAATTGGGCACTATTGTCCTTAGCCCTAGCTCTTCACAACATAAACTTTTTCAAATGTGTGCCCCTTGTAATGTTGGCCTAACCATACTTTATTATCCAAACAAACAATAATATCCTTTAGATACAAGTCCAATCCACCTCTATTATTTAGATGAAAAACATATGTAGAAGCTATTCAAATCAAAGACAAAGTTGAGCCAAAATCAAGATATTTGATTCCTATACTACCCTACTTCTGCATATTACCATCTACAAGTAGAGCTAAGCCCAATTTTTTAACATTTCAAATCTCAATCACATTTGAGGCATCCAAGGCCACTCTCATTCTATCATTCACTTGCACTTACATCAAGCACTAGGTGGGAGAACTACATTGGGCTTGATCCTTCCTTGGAGTATTGGTATGTAGGCAACTCTCTTCACAAAAAGGTATTGAGTATGTGTCATCCATCCTAATAACATAAACAAAATTATTACACATGCCATAATTACAAGGAGGACTAGGGTTTGCACACTAAATCAGGTTTTCTAGACACAACATAGAGCTCTAGGTTTCATGCATATAGGAAAAACACATAAAGACACAGGAAAATGTGATCCCTAAAAATAGGAATAGTCCCATAAGGGGGACATTAGTGCCACATTGAGGACACTAAACACAAATGGAACTTATTATCCATACTAGGTGCTACTATCTAGTGATCAAACAAACAATAGAATCATATTGATAATACAAATAACCACCCAAATCTTAGCTTTCATAACCTAGATCATCTACAACAGTTAGTTTTTAGATAAGTCTCTATTTATACCTATTTATTGCTATTTTTAAAAAGATAAAGAAGGTCAAAATCACAATAAATCAGTACTTAATTATTGCATATTTATTTAATTGATTTAGACATCTGAGCCCTTTAATCTAAACATAGGATTTTTATTATAAAATCGTAAAAGGTTAAATCAACAACAAACCTCTTCTAGTTCCAAACCACTTGCTTCTAGTTCGCAACAACTTCCTTTGAACTCCCAAAAAATTCTTCCTATTTCCCAAAAAGTTTCTTCCTTTAATTTACAACAAGTTGCTAATAATTACCAACATCTTTCTTCTAGTTTGCAACTAGTTCCTTTGAAATCTCAACAACTAGGTTCTAGTTTGAAATAAGTTCCCTTAAACTCCACAAAAAGTTTATTCTATCTACCATTATATCCCTTCTAATCTACAACAACATATTTCCAATAATCTCCCACTACAACAAATCAAGACCAATCAGTAAAAACAAGTTAAAAATTCTCTATTATAATAGGTTGTGATTAATCTCTAATAA
This sequence comes from Torreya grandis, assembly GCA_037957365.1. Classification (NCBI taxonomy): domain Eukaryota; kingdom Viridiplantae; phylum Streptophyta; class Pinopsida; order Cupressales; family Taxaceae; genus Torreya; species Torreya grandis. The sequence goes on from JARHVA010002481.1 coordinate 1,641,586, forward strand.
ATCCCTATTAATTCCCCAATATCTCTCTTTTAATTAACAACAAATTATCATTTTCCAATAACAAATCCCCAAGTGATAGGTTCCTACTTTTTAGAAACAAATCCCCCCATATCAACAATAAATTCCTCCAATCCAATAATGTGTTTCTAATCCACTTCCCAATTCTAATAAGCACCATGTACCTTATCAACATTATAATCCTAGATATAGGGAAAATAACCCTAATAGCTCATCCCAAAGGGGTATCCATCCCAATCTATTTTAATCTAAATCCACCTATCTATCCAAATACAACTAAATCCCCTCTGAATATTCAACAAAATATGCTTCCTACATCTCAAAATGCTCCCACTCTTCAAGAATTTTATAATGGATGTTGTTCTAGGGATCCAAGCAGGAAATCAGGGCATCAAGTACATATTTGACAAAATATGTTCATACCATTCGATATGAGTTTTCTTTAAGTACCTTTCATGTCTCATTTTTAGGTGCAAAATTTGAAAAATAAAAGGGAAGGGGTGATCCTAAATAGCACCTAAAGAAATTATTTGTGGCATATTAGGAAGTAGACAATAACAACATCTATCTACTTTGATTATTTCTATGTAGCTTGGGTGGAGAAGCCTTAGAATGGTTTCTACACCTACCAAATGGATTCATCATCACCTTTGATGACTTGTTAGGAAAATTTGTTAAACACTTCTCCAGTAACATAGAGCATGAGTTGACCATGGTTGACTTATGCAATGCTAAAAAACACGATGGGGAAAGTTTTTTTACTTACCTATATCGATGGAGAAGTTATCTGGTCACTTTCCACACAACCTTCGAGATAAACAACTAGCTAATATATTCACTTCCAATTTCAATTCAGAGGTGGCTCATAACATGAGACCCCATTTGCTAATGCATTTGAGGAGATTATAGAAATAGGAGTGAAAATTGAAAAGGCACTTATAAACAAAGGCACAGTTAAGATTTATTCTCATAATCAGGCACAAGCTCAAACTCTAGTGTGAATACATGTAAGTACATATGAGAAGCCCAAAGTCTTTAATAAAAATAAGAATGTAGTGGATAATGGAGTAACATAATCATGACATGTATAAATGATGAAACCACCACTTGTCCAAAATACTCCACCTACTCCAACTATCACATTACAAGGACCACCTCCATGAAGGAATTAGTATCAAAATAGATTCTTCAGTGACCTTGGTGAATGTATTGATTCAATGTTACAAAAATTAGTTATGGCTAACATGGTCATTTGGCCAAACATAAAATCTTTTCCAGAAGACCAACCAAAACCTCAATGGTATAGAGACATTGAATATTGTGATTACCATTGTCTCAAATGGTATGGAATTCACACGTGTAGTTATTTTCACTACTATATTATCCAAACCTTGCACATAATAATTTTTTGTACTTATCAAACACATCAAAGTGATCCAACCAAATTAAAACAACCAATCATAACTAAGAAATAGTAAAAAAAATCTAAACAAATAACAAAACTTGTAAACTACAATGTTAATTCAACTTCAAGACTTATCATTGACTTCTTTGATATATGTTCTATGCCATATATATGTATGTATGTATGTATATATGTATATATGCATGCATGTATGTATGTATGTATGTATGTATGTATGTATGTATGTATGTATGTATGTATGTATTCCACTTTTAAACCCATCAAATAATCCAAATGAATCATCACCAATAAGTGGAAACGTTTGCAACCTCTCCCATTCCCTTTTTTGTCTAGTGGTGAAATCACAACTTTAGGTAAACTAATGGTTTCAAACCATTGTAGCAGTTTCAAAATTGCCACTTGCCAACACTTACTATTATGCAATTGTTAGCTATAGACACTAGTTGTTATGCAACCGCCACTTGCATTTACCGATAGTTTAGTCATTTCTAACAAAAATCTTAGTTTAAAAGGCTAAAAGTTGCATCAATATAAGAATTTATGAACCATCCCAACAATGATTATGCTAATACAACTTAACTAAAAACCCACTTTAAATAAACACACTGAAGAAGTGTTTTACATACATGAATTACATAATTAAATATAATGGAAAGGAACTAGATGACATGTATAGTAAACTAAATCCATATTTTGGTTTTTATCATATCCATTTTTTAAAACAATGCAAGACACACCAAGATAAGTTCCATTCATGGAACAATAGTTTAGAAAGTACTTGTAAATAAAAATATCATTAATTATTTATATGGAATTGAGTACATGTCACTTTCACGATTAAAAATATTAAAAATCTAATAAAATAACTAACCAATTAAATTATGACACATAAGTGAACACCACATACATCACTTAATTTTTAAGTGATGGTTCATCTAATTTGTTTTATATTTAAAATCACTTGATTTAAATAATTAAAAAATATCTTCCACATAATTAAAATACCCAAAATAAACTTAATGATATGAAAAGATCATAGTCTAGTGAAGAATATTTTTTCAATAATTATATGATACTTATGTAGATCTTCACTTTGAATGCTCAATGATTGACTCCTTCCTCTTAATTAGTTATTTTTAACCACATACTTCATCACCCCTATGATATGAATGTCGAGTAAATAGTGAGACCAAGTAATTCGTTTTGCATCAAAGTTGAAAAGCCCTTGATCAAATTCACTCAATCCCATATGCAATTGTTCTAGATTGAAGTTATCAAACCTGTTTCAAAATAAATAAAAAATTAATTATATATATAATAAATTATTATTATATTAAAATTATTAATAATCAAAACTATAATATATTTAACACACTTTTTGTATATTTATATATTATAATATTGACCTTCAAAAAAAATTAAAAACAAATAACAACAATTTTATTCTTCCACATATCGACAACTTAGCCTAAATAAAACACTGAATACGTCACCTTCCTTCGAAAAAAACGTATGGTTCATACAGTTCGGCCAAATACATGACAAACTTGTACTTTCTAATCAGCTGATTGTAGCGATCGGCGAAAATATTACAGAACAACTCATTTGCCATACCCATTATCTGTTTATTAAATCAACGGATCAGATAAAAACCCACGAATTTATTTAAATTAGCAAACAAGTTTGATAAGGTTAAAGTGCATGCCTGAAGGGGAATCTTATAACGCAGTGTCATGTAGCGCACAAAGCTTTCCATGCTTCGAAATGAGTACAGTTTTTCCACTTTTATTAGTTTTCCGTCTTTACCAATGCAGGGATTCTCCAGAAAATATTGGTAGCTTGTGTCAACCAAGACGGAGTAGTCCAGAGGATTCGCAGTGGACGAAGAGACGTTATAAATGGAGAGGGAATTGAAATCCAGAGCATGTTTTGCCATGGCTGCTATCATTGAACTAACAACCATATCCGCTGGAATCTGCACGGAGTAGTGCAATGCCATAATTATTTGCATGCATTATATAATTAATTTGCATGAATAATAAGTTTGAATCAAAGTGCTTTGTGTATGGTTATACCACATCCATTATTAGGTCAGGATTAGCTAAGAATGATGTGATCCGCCCTTTTCCATATCCTATTATCACAGTGTCCATTGTCCTGCAATACCCAACAATATACTCTTAAACCTTCAAACATTATCTTACACGTACCATATAATTCATTTATATAAAAAAGTTGAAGGATAAACATTTTGTAAAAAAAATGAAATAATATATAATAATTTTTTAATATTAAAATTTAATTAAATTTTGTTCCAAAAAAAATAAAAATTGAGATATCTTTAAAAGAAATAATAAAAAATTAATTTAAAAATATAATATTTATCAAAAGACCTATTTGGATTCGACTTCCATACCTTTCTAATTTTGGGGTAAACACAGTTTTAAAGCTATAGACAATTCTTTGGGTAAATTTTTGCAAACATGCCCTGACACTATTGTTTATTCTCACATCACCTTTACCAGCATTTGGGTCAATGTTGATACCTCAAAGGATGTTTCTAAAAATGTTATCCTACAAGTAGGCGAATGCTCATGGTCCCAACCCCTTGAATATGAAGGATTAATGTTCCATTGCCATAGTTGTTTCAACACAGGGCATTTAACTAAAGACTACAATAATCATAGAAAAAAGAAGGAAACCTCCTGGTGGTCTGACTTCTACCTTTCCAATCTCACAGTGAATGCTAACAAATCCATGAGTGACGATTTAGATTCATCTTCTGATGAGCCTAAGTCTCCTACTTTAAATGATGCTAGCGCCAACTTTTTTGACGCAAAGGGGGACTCCAAAGCAGACCCAACAAATTCAGATGTGAGGGGGCCAGTCTCAGTATTGGAACCCTGTTCCAAATATCACTAAGGGTGTTGATATTCTCTTTGAAACTCTAAGGGCAGAACCATTGGTTGTGGTTTCAGTGGTTGAAATCCTAATTCCTTTAGCCACATAATCCACAAAAAACAAGGGAACATGGACTAGAGTGTAGAGGAAGAAAAATGGCAGAAGATCTGAGTCCAACATGATCTTCCATTCAAGGGGGGCCCATTCTAAGATAGACAAGAAGTGATCTAGATTTTTCTAGGGATCTGTGGATGTTGTTGTGTGTAAGTTTAGTGGAAGCAAAAAATTGGCAGAATATTCTCTATTTCCTATTTGGTTTTTTCTGGGAGGAGAGGTTTTTTGTTTATTTTCCAAAGGTTTAATGGTAAATGGTGGTAGGTTGTAATCAGTGTTTTTATGAATTTGTTGTTCCACCTATTTGATGTTTGGTACCTTAAGGTTCTTCTGGGAGGGTTTTTGCATTTCTTTTGGTGTGCGGTTGTCTTGGAAAAACAGATGATTAGCGGAGAATTCTCTATTTCCTATTGGTTGTTTTGTTTCTCATGAGTTAGTTGTTGTGACACCCATTCTGAACTCTACTGTTATATCTTCTGAACTCTTTTATATTGGGCACGGGACCCTTAACCTGTCTTTTAACTTTATCTAATAAAAAATAATATTTATCAAAAGATTAAATGAAGAAACTTTTTTTCATAGAAATAAATGGAAATAAATTTTAACTCTTTTTTAGCCATTTTTAAAAAGTAATAAAAAAATTAATTTAAAAATAAAATATTTATCAAAAGTTTCAATAACATCAATTTTTTTCATAAGTTTTTAATTTTTTATATGAAATTTATAATATAATTATTTGTATGAAAGTTTTATTTTGAAATTTCAATTTAATAATAATTTTTAAATTTTTAATTTGATCTATTAAAAAATATTGTAGATGTCTTAACATATATTCTATCATATAAATAATTTAAATGATTAATATAATGTTAATTCTTAAATTTAAGTGATTCATATGATCTTAATTATTAAACTCTTTTTAAAGAAAGAAAAGATTATATATATATATATATATATATATATATATATATATATATATATATATATATATATATATATATATGGTTTAGGCATCAATTGAGCATAAAATTAATAATTATGTTTCATTTTCCTAGCAAAATCATTATCAAGGATAACATTTTCGTTTACTCGATATGGTTTTAGATCTATTTTCGGGAGAGCCTTATGTTTGAGTTATTGGTTTACAAAAACAATCTACCACTTCCTAATTCTTTTCGATGGTGCTATCTATGCACGTGTTTAGTGTTTTGATCTTATGTTTTTTTAAGATTCTGTGTATAATTATGTGTAATCTAGTTTATTTTTAAAATTTTTATGTTTTTTATTAACATTAATATCAAACAGTTACTTTTAATTTTGGAAGTATTTTTTCTAAACTTCTATCAACATTTTGTTTGTAGTTTTTTTTTTTTTTTTCAGGTAATATATATCTAGTTTATTTTTCATTTATAATATATAAATGAAAAATAAAAATAAATATTTTTAATAAATGTTTCAATTTATTTTATAATTAAAAATAAGATTTGAATTTCAAGTCAAATTTTGTGATGCAAAATCAATCCAAAGTCAATATATATTCGACAACAAAATTCCTACTTATATCGATTTTAGGTAATTTTTGCATCATCAAATTCAATAAAAATTATTGAAATTGAGTATACAATAAAAACATCAATTTTCGATGTAAAATCAATTGCAACATATATCTTGAATTACATGAATTCTAATAATGTCTTATATTTTAATAAATATAATGATTACACCAGCAATAATTTTATAATACCAAACTAAAATCTTATGATATGCTCAACAAATATGGTGTTAGTATCATACAAGTTTTGTTTTTTATATGCCTACCCTTGAAATCATGAATGACCAATCATAGAGCCTATGAGAGTGTTGGGCACTAGTATTATAAAATGCCTCCCTTGCTTGCAAGCATGAATGATCAATCATATAGTTTAACCTTCTTTTTCAGATAGTAGTGGAGTGATAGGTTAAATGGCTCCACCAAACGAAAGATTTGATTTCTCCTTTGATAGCCTTGATTTGAAAAAGGAGAAAGTGAAAATGTTGAATAGAGAGGATGGGGGGCCATAACTAATGCGGTGGACTCTTACATTAGCAGCAGGTAAGGTGGTAAACATGAAAGACCTCCTCCTCCTCTATGGGAAGATTTGAGTGGTTTAAAATACTTGATTAATATGATTTTATAGTTGTTTGTGCATCCATTTATGATTGGTCTTTATTTCAGAACCCTTCAAACTTAGATTTTGTGCCCATGCGTCGATTTATTATATTTTGTATCCTCTCAATTTAAAAATTGTTACATCTCTTCTAAAATACAACAATCCTTTAAAACAAAATTGAAAAGATAGGTAATTAATTTAAAATGACATGCTACTTTATGACATACTAGTTTATGACATTTTGTAAACGATACATCCAATGAATAACATCTACAATCTAGAAAGAGGGGGACCATGATCAATTTATATGTGATTTACCTGCTGCCTTCGATCCATCCAGGAAATGGTTCAGCAAAAGTGCTCTCAATTATGCTTGGACGAACAATAACTACTGGCAGATCTCCTCTCTGCTCACCCACCAACATTTCCCCCATGGCTTTTGTGAACGCGTACGTGTTTGGCCACCCATATTTTCTTGCTCTGTCAGTATATAAAAACGAAAATACCATATTAGTGCTCTGCTGTGCTCTGATGTTAATGTACAGAAAATTTTGGATAGCCTCACAATATTAATACCTTTCTAGACCAAGTTCCTTCATGTGATTGGTTGTGGTTTTTGGCATTGGATCGGTGCTATTTTGTATCTCTTCTGTTGCTTTTGTCACTAAGTTTAACTCCGTCTGTATGTCCAGTGTAAGGTGGGTTTCATTTATTACAGTTTCTCCCATTTGCAGAGGCTTCTCTGATATGATTCCACTTTTTTTCCCAGTAACAAAAGCTGAATTGCATGAAAACAAGCCAACAATTTCTCAGAATACAAAGATGATTTAGTTATGTATTACAAGCTCTTCTCAAGATTGGTTAGCATTAGAGTAAAAAAATTCTTACCAGTGGAAACATGGACCAGGACTTGAAGTTTTCTGCACCTTTTTCCGAATTCCAAAACGTTGCTCACTCCCATCGTGTTCACACCCAGAGCAATGTCATATCTGTTCTTCAATAAATTTCTTATTAAAAGAGGCATTCCTTGCAGAGATATTATTAGATATCTTTTTAAAATGATATCAGGTGCAAAAAAATCCAGAGCATAAATAAGAATCTAATAAGATTTGATGGGATTCATACCTTTCGTCGAAATTGGTAGTAGCAGCCGTGTTTACTATGATATGCAATGTTTCCCAGAGATGTTCTCTTACAGACTGCTCGCTTATTCCCAGGTTATGGACTGATGTGTCACCAACTACAGGAACAACTTTTTGCAGCATGAAACCCTCAAACCCGTCACCCTTCTGCGCTCTTAATACTTTAAACAACTCCTTATCAATAATCTGCACTTGACCCCACATTTGAGTGTACTGTCACAGGTTCTTATTAATAATTTACACTTCAACTTTACGTTGTAGACAATCTATTCTAGTAATCTTTTTCATCTTATACCGTTTCGCGTTTCAACCGTATGAAACACGAAACGTGACGAGAATATGCCGTTTCAAAAATTGTCTCAAGAATATGCCTGATAATTATCATGAACATATATCTGAATAAATGGCGACGAAAGGGAGTGGGACATTGTCTCCTCTATGATCGGCTGTCGAGAATATTTTTGAATACCTTTATGTCCTTTATATGGTTTCACATTCTCAAACATTGTTTCATCTTCAAATGAAGCAGGGTAATCCTCAGCTATCATCTTCGAATGAAGATGAAATAATTAAAATGCAAACATGAGACTTCTTGTTTCAAGTCTCAGTTTCAAGGAATCGAAAAATCGGCTAAAAGAAATTGGGCCAAACATTCCTATTGGTAATCTTATTTCTTAATGGCGGGAAGTCTTCCAGAATGCATTATGGCGTCCATTCAATATTATTCTCGTCGTTTTAGCTACACATTGTTTTACATAAAATAACAAGGCCAATGGAAGCAAATGGTTGTTATGGTCATTATAAGTATTAGTGTTCGATTTTACCTTGTAATTATTCTCTCAATTTGATCTTCTGAAACTTATTTTATATTTAAGAGATAGAAATCCTTACCTAAGAATTTGTTAATATGGAAATTGCTTTACATTATTACATTCTTTGTATCTTGCATAGTCATAGATAAAACACATTTCTTCAATTGCTTCACATTCATGATTTATTTTTTATTGCATTTTTTCTTCTTCACAACCGATCTGTTAATTTCTCGGAGTGCCTTAAAAGAGGAGACCATTGTCAGGTGATTTGTTTCATCTTTTCATCGTTTGGAATTTTGAGCTTTGTCTATGAGAATTCAAGTCATATGAAATTACTGAGAAAGCCACCTCTGACCTGTTAGTTTCTATCAACAATTGGCTGTAAAAAGTTGATGTCCAAAATTTATGAAAAAGAAGCGTTACACATTCCACAAATCTGAACCTCTTTAGCTAAAAATGAAACTAAGTTCAAATCCCACGAGTTCATATTCCACGGTACTACTGGAAATCTAAGCTTGACCTGTTAATCATTAATTATGTTTTTGGGCATGCATTAAATAATTATTTAGGCACATATTAAATAAATTTCTTAGCCCATGATAACTGCTGTATTAGGAAATCCTCAACGAAAGCTATAAATATAGATCTAGTTGGATCATATTGTAAGTAGGAAAAGAAAACATGAAACATAAGTACTTTATGTATGTTGAATAGTAGTTTAAAATCCAGTCAAAAGCAAGAAGACACAACAAATAATTCGAAACAGCAGTTCTGATAGAACGCAACAACTTCTTGCAAGAAGAATAAAAAATAAGAACAAAACAACGACTCCAGCATGACAGAGTACACAAAACAAGAGCAATTTTTGAAGAAAGAACAAAAGACGAGAATAAATACAACAAATGTCTGTAGATAAAATAAATAATTATAATTTTAGATTTGTAATCATCAAATTCAATCTATAATATTTTTCAGCTTTGTGACAATTTTGTCTTGTGTACACTGTTTATGCATCATTCTCCTTATTCCAGTTTTTATAAAACAGTTTTGTATTAGAGCCAAATCTTTTGACCCTATTGGTTTTCAGAAATCTCTGGTATGGTTGGACCTGAAGCTAAGGCATGGCAACAGGCTCCCACTTTTGATGGGAATAATTATGATATATGATATAAAAAAATGAAGACCATCCTCATAGGTTATGACTTGTGTGAATGAGTGGAATCAGATTTTGTTGATATTGTAACTTGTATATCCAAACGATATAATTCAATTGACAAATGCACAAAAGACTCAGTTAAAGGACACCAATAGGAAGGATGATAAATCCATGAGCTCAAAAGAGGGAGCAATGTCGGATCCCATTTTCCCTGGCAGTATTTTAGTAGCAATTCATTCAAAGGAGGCCTAGGATATTCTGAAACAATCATACAAAGGTACATATAAGGTAAAACTGGTAAAGCTCCAATTATTGAGAAGAGCATTTGAAACTCTTTAGATGAGTGATAATGAATCAATCTCTGATTTCCATATTAGATTATCTGGGTTAATCAATTAGTTGAAAGTGAATGGTGACAATATGTTAGATCAACATATTATGGAAAATATTTTAGAAGTTTCCCTCTGAAGTTTTATCTAGTGTCGATTACTATTGAAGGGTCTAAAAATATGTCATAGATGGCAGTGAATGAGTTGATGGTTTCTCTACAAATCCATGAGCAATGGCTGAATAGATCAACCCCTCCTTCCCAAGATAAGCTCAAGACAATGTTAGAGGCAAGGAGAAAGGAAGAAATACGAGTGGTATAAATCCCAATGGAAGAGGCCATGGAAGAATGGCTTTGGTAGAGGAAGATCTAGTAGCCAAGAGGGAGAGCGCAGTTCAAAGACAAACTCCCACAATAGAAATTATAATGAAGGGTACGATAAATCCAATGTATAGTGTTAATATTGTCATAAGTATGGTTATTTTGAAAGTGAATGTATAAAGAGGCAACACGATCAATCTAAGAAGAAATCTATTATTTTCATAAGTATGGTTATTTTGAAAGTGAATGTAGAAAGAAGCAACATAATCAATCTAAGAAGAAATCTATTATTGTCATAAGTATGGTTATTTTGAAAGTGAATGTAGAAAGAGGCAACATAATCAATCTAAGAAAAAATTTAGCATGGCTAAGGAAAAGGTAAGTTCAGAATTAGATCAAAATCCAATTATTTTTATTAAATACGTAATATTGTAGAAGAGTTCTATTGATATTTGGTATCTGGATAGCAGATGTAGCAACCACATGTGTGATTTCATGGATAAGAATGTCAAGTCTGAAGTAGGATGAGTATTTATTCTTACCAAGCAAGGTGATATAAGAACAATCAAGATTGTGTATTTTGTCCTTGGAATCAAAAATAATTTTTTGTGTCCAAAAGTGGTAAAAAGTTTTGATGGATAATAGACAGTGTAAGATCTTTGTTAGAGATGGAAGGAATTGGATCATGGCAGTACAAATGAAAAAAAAATGGAGTGTTCCCTCTCAAGATGCAATTTTATTTTGTGATTAGTCTTTTGTTGTAAGATCATTAGTTACATGCTCTATGCGTATATTACAACTTGCTAATAAAATCGAATACTATCAAGAAAAAGAAATCAATAGGCACAATACACAAAACTTCTAAAATAATAACCTATATTGAATCATATTGAATGAATAAAATAGTTACATATAAGAGCATAGATAAATATAAATTTAAAATTAGAATTGACAAGTAAAATTTGAAAGCCTAAAAAAAAAAGAACAAAAAAAACTTACCATTTTATTTTTAGCAGCGAATATTTTTAGTAAGTTTCACATGCAAGCTCAAGCATCCCTAAAAATATCTACATATCTTTTAAACACTAAAATTAACCTAAAAAATAAATTTTAACTAAAGTTCATGTCTGGTTACAAAAAAAATGATAATTCTAAAAATAGAAAAAATCTTAAAAACATATAAAAATTCAGTTTTGGACCCTCAAATAGTCACATATGGCATTTGAAAAGTTTAAAAAATGCCCCTAAATGGATAGAGAGATTATGTCTACATCAAATTTTTTGAGATGGTCACTTTTTCATAATTGAGAGCTCAAACAAAGTTATAGATCAAAAGTTATGGCCTCCAGTGGTTTGGTCTCCGCATCACTTGCAACTTTCAAGACTGCCATCAAGGATCCATTAGGCTTTGGCATTTAAGGTTTGGGCATTTTATTTTTAAAAGTTTAAAAATTTTGATTAAAAAATATATGGTTAGGGGGATACCAATAATTGTAGAGCCCCAATAGAAAATGTGAATCTTGCATTGAAGGAAAACAACATAGGCAACCCTTTCAATCAGGGAAGTCTAGGAGGGAAAAAACACTATTGGAGTGGTGTATTTAGATCTATGTGGCCTAAAGTAGACTCTCAACCTAGCCAATAATAAATAATTGATGACCTTCATATATGACAATAGCAAAAAGACTTTGGTCTATTTATTGAATCATAAATCGGAAGCCTTTGATAAGTTCAAAAAGTTTAAGGCCTTGGTCGAGAAGCAAAATGGACACTTCATCAAGATCTTCAGATTAGACAAAGGGGTACAATAAATCTCGAAAGAATTTTTGAATTGCTGTAATAATTAAAGAATTAAGAAACATTTTACCACCAGGTATACTCCACATCAAAATAAAGCTACAGAGAGAAATAACAAGACCATCAAGGATATGACAAGAACCATGTTGAAGACTAAGTGGATTTTACATGAATATCAGGGTGAAGTTGTAGCCAAAATAATGTATATGCTTAATATATGCTCCACAAAGGTTGTGCATGACAATTTTTCATAAGAATCATGAACAAACAAAAAAATAACATGCATCACCTAAGAATTTTTTAGGTATGTCGCATATACATTTGTGCCAAACATGAAAACACAAAAATTGGATGATAGAGGAGAAAAATGCATCTTCATCAATTATAAAGAAGAGTCCAAGGCATACAAATTGTATAGCCCTATTACTAAGAAGATTTTGATTAGTAGGGATGTCGAACTCGTTGAGAATGAGTTATGGGATGGCACAGTTGACACTTCCCTTAGGTATATCAACAATGATACCTATAGATGATGTAGAAAGTGGAAATGAAGAATTAGTTTCTAGAAATGAATTTGAACCTATCACATCTAAGCAAAGTGAAACTTTGGCAACACTTCCTTCTATATCAACATCTAAACAGACTCAGTAATATAGCAAATTTAGGTATCTCTCCAATGAGAGTTTAGATCCAACATTGGCTTCTTGAATGCTAAAAAAGTTAATGAGATTGAGGTAAATTTATGAGAATCAAAGGTATATTGAAGAAAGTGTGAATTTTGATTTATTTTCTCATATTGATCTTGCATATTTCAAAGAATCAATAAAATATGAGAAATGGCATAATCCCATGGATGAAGAGGTAGATGCAATAGAAAGAAACATAGCATGGGATCTAGTTGTTTTTCACCTACAGGTAAACGTGTGATTGGATTTAAATGGATATATAATACCAATAGTGCAATAGAAGGAAGTTTTGATAGATACAAAGTAAGGATGGTTTTTAAAGGCTGTAAATAATAGTTTGGAAGAGATTATGATGAGAAGTATGCTCCTATTGAAATAATGAAAACTATATGAGCTATTTTTTCAATAGTAGCTGAACACAAGTGCAACTTATTCTAAATGGATGTGAAGTATACCTTCCTTAATGGAATGATTAAGGAATAAGTATATGTGGAACAACCACCTAGATATGAAGTCCTAAGACAAGAAGACAAAGTTTATAGGATAAATAAATCACTCTATGGGATTAATCAAGAACCTAGATCATGGTACACCATTAATGATTCTTGTTAAGTAATGACTTCAAGAAAAGAAAAAATGATCCAACACTCTACATCAAGGCAAGTGATGGTAATATTTTAATTTTTGTTTTGTATGTAGATGACTTGATCTTCACATGTAATGATGACTTGTTCATTTCTAAATTTAAATAAGTAATTAAAAGTGAGTTTGAGATGATTATGATGAGACATATGCTTCTTTTACAAGAATGGAAATAATACAAGCTATTTTTTCCATAGTATCTCAACACAAGTATAAGTTATTCCAAATGGACGTGAAGTTTGCCTTCATCAATAGAATGCTTAGGGAATAAGTATATGTAGAGAAACCACCTAGATATGAAGTCCTAAGATAAGAAGACAAAGTTAATAGTGAGTTCGAGATGACAGATTTAGGTTTGCTAAGATATTTTTTTGGTATTGAGGTAAGAAAAAATGTTTATGACATATTAATTTATCAAACAAAATATGCCAAGAAATTTTTGAAGAGGTTTAAAATGTCAAAAAGTAACCTTGCATCAACACCAACAACTATAGGTCTAAAATTAGCAAGGAAGATTACAACAATGAGATAAATCCAACCTTATATAAAAGCATGGTTGGAATTATAATGTATTTGATAGTAGTTATGCCCAATTTAATGTATGTAGTAAGTCTAATTTCCATATTTATAGAAACACTTAAGGAGACACATTGGCAAGTAGGAAGACAATCCTCATATATGTATAGCACTAAGGGCTATAACATTGTGAATGATGCATTAAGTGAGTTTGAGTGGATTGGTTACACTGATAGTGATTGGGAAAGTAGTGTAGATGACATTAAAATCACACCTAGATATGTTTTATACATTGGGTTAGGATCCATTTCATGGGCCTCCACGAAGCAACCCATAGTTTCACTCTCTACAAGAAAAGACGGGTATATAATAGCAAATTCAACTACATGTTAGGCTATTTGGCTTAGGAGAATCCTAGCAGACTTGAACAAGGAACATGAAGATGGTATAGTCATATATTGTGACAATGTATTCTTAATATCTCTATCAAATAATGTAGTTTTCCATGGATGGAGCAAGCATATAGAGATATGTTATCATTTTACTAGGGGATTGATAGAATATGGAGAGATTGAGCTTTGGTTTTACAGATCTAAGCAATAGCTCATAGATATTTTTACTAAACCATTGTCAAAAGAAAATTTGGAATTCTAAGATATGATTTAGTCATCATAGATGTTGAAACAACAAGATCCAAACTAGTCACAGATAGTTTTTTTAATAATGCTTGATATTAATAAAATAGGGAAGTCCAACGTAAGGGGGAGTATTGGAATTCTAATCTTGACTTGTTAAGCACTAATTAAGTTTTTTGGCATGAATTAAATAATTGTTTGGGCATATATTAAATAATTTTCTAAGCCCATATTAATTGATGTATTAAGAAATCCTTTAGGAAAACTGTAAAAATAGGTCGAGTTGGATTAGGTTGTAAGTAGTAAAAGAAAACAAGCAACAACAATAGTTTGTTTATGTTGAGTAACAATTTAAAGTCTATCTAGAAGAAATAATACACAACAAACAATTTAGAACAATAGTTATGATAGAACACAATGTCAACCTACACGAAAAATAAAAATAAGACTAGAGCAACAGCTCCAGTATGATAGAGTACACAACAAGAGCAGTTTTGGAAGAAATAACAATAGAGAAGAGAATAAATACATCAAAAACCTATAGATAAAATAAAGAATTTTAGTTGTACATTTGTAATCATAAAATCTAATTTATAATATTTTTCATCTTTTTGAGAATTATGTGTCTAGTATACACTCCATTTATGTATCATTTTCCTTATTTCAATTTATCTTCGAATAGGTGCAACCCCATAAAGGTTGAATACGTGGATCCATTTGAAGGAAAATTAATTGCCAATGGGTAGTCATGAATTCTAACCGCATCTAATAAATGAAATAAAAGAAAACCGAGGAGTAGGGCAACATTTTATTCTTCTATTGCTATCAACATATGACATAACAAGGAACCTTGTGTATTTTATTAGATATTTATCATTATAAAAGTTTGATAAAGAAAGTACCATCTCTCTATGACAAGCATGCTTAAAATATCAAGATTGAAGGACATGCCCTAATATGTTAAGTGGATCATCAAAACCTTAGAAGGGGATGAGGGTTGGAAGCTTCTATTGAGGTGTTACACTACCCAAGGAACGCCTCTTGGGAGAAAAGTATGGGAGGGACTTGACTTGCAGAGTCTTCTTCTTTCTCATATGTTAGTTCTAATTGGTGGTAATTTTATGGTTAAAAGTATATGGAAAGCCTTGGAATTTGTCAAACCCAACCTCATCTGGATAGGGGATCGTTTCAGAAATGGACTTTGTCTTAATTATCATTCTCTATAATGGTCTCCCATTCCTAATTTTCATAATGTCCCCTTTGCCATGGTCCCCTAGATTAAGATTTTTAGGATTTTTGGATATGGAATCGAGACAATCAATGACATCTTATACAAGGTTTCCCATGGGTGGATCTTGTGAGATATTCCTAAAATTAAATACTAACTTAAGATTGAGGATGTAGAGTCTATTTCTTAAATTCAAAAATCCATACTTGATGTTTATCTTCATAAGATTGGTGTATCTTATAGATCCCCATGGTGGAAAGACTAGCAATGGCCTACCGCTACTCTTTTATCTTGGTACAAACCCTGGATTAGGTATCATCTTCTTGTTCATCAATTTATTTCCAGAGTGAAACACTTAGCTATTGTTGGAATTTAAGGTCCTTCAAGGTTTTTTGGTCTTGATGGTTTTCTAATATTTGGAAAGGCTATATTGAGCCCAGAAAAAGATCATTTCATTTGGTGTATTCTCTCCCAGGTCCTGCTAGTTGGACATCATCTCAAGCATATGGGGTTTCAAATCCCACTTGCCTTGCTTGTCACCAAGTTGAAACCTTTAAACACCTTTTTTTGTTGTTGTTCTCATACTTCATTTTCCTAGAAATGGACTCATTCCCTTTTCCAACATTTTATTTTAGAATTATTTACTTAGAAAATGCTTTTTTTTTGGGACTCGATCATGCCACCTACAAGATACAACACTCTTTGGTAGATCTTTCGCTTTGATATTCTTTTTCATATATGGAAAGATAAAAATGATGTCATTTTTTATAATGTAGATATGGAAATAGATTTTTTAGTGACTAATAAAATTATTTTTATCTCCAATGTTTTGATTTAGATCCATGTCTAGGTGGAGAAGGTCCACTTGGAGATGGAGCACCTCCAGACTCTTTTGGACCACTAGGAGAGTGCTTTGTGTGCTGTGAGTTGGGGCCTCCAGATCATCCCGACTATCGTTCTTCTTCTGAGGCTTAGGGACAAGGTTTTCGTCATCATCATTGTATGAGAAGGTGAAGCTCCTCTCCCCATTCCTATTGGCCTTTGCTTCCCCATGGTGGTATCTTATTTGATTGTCTTCGAAGTAGTGATGGTAGTAGTTGCAATGCTCCTTCATAGGATAAGTTTCCATGCTTGGCTATATTTATTTATCCTTCTTGGTAGGTGGAGAAAACTAAATAAAGGCATCAAAATGATGGGTGGGAGCCCATATATGACATTGTGGAACCTATTAGGCATCAGTAATTAGGGAGGCAAGCTTGATAGACCCCCTCCTTTGCCTCCTTTGGCCACCATATTTGTCGTTGCTGTCTAGTTGCTTTGTTCTTTATGATTGGTGGTCTTTGGTTTTATCACCCTTCTTTTATTGAATTGCACTTTTACTATGACTATAACGATCATACAACCTTAATTCTAATACTATTTTAGTGATACAATTTATATTTTATCTTAAGACATTCTTTAACTTGATGTGACTAACATTCTATCTAAAGTGTGATTCCCTTCAACCCTTTTTTTATATAATTAACATTGTACTATTATATTTCATTAATAAAAATATATTTTTTAATTTATCAAAAAAAAAAAAAAAAATACTAACACTCGCAACATATAATTACTAACATTAAGAAATTAAAGTTTTTTTTTACCAAACATCCAAACAGAATTAGAACATATTGCACAACTAAATACAAAACTAAACTTAAAAAAAATTAAAAATAAACCCCTCTCATGATCAAATAGCGTTTAACTATAGATACTCAAAAAAATTGAGGCCATTTATTTTTTGAGCGCTTACCCATTACCTTAATTAATCTACAGTAGGCAAAATCTATTAATTTCCTCATTTATGTTTGAACCGTTATCTTAATTACTCACTCAAAAAAAAATTGAAGCCATTTATTTTTTGATCGCTTAACCATTATTCTAATTAATCTAGAGTAACCAAACTCTATTATTTTCCTCACCTCTTTTTGAACCCTGTTTTTGGCGGATATAACATCTGCAGCCCTGATAAGCACGAATAAAGTCCTCACACAAGGCTGTACTCGTAATATCTTCTCTACAAATACTTCACAAACCAACCCAAAAAACAAGTTTAATATACATGCAGTGCAATGATCCCACAAGATAAGTTTATGTTTAAAATAAGTTACAGAGCAAGAAAGTGAGATTACCCTTTGCCAGGAAACCAGTGGATCCAGTAATTAAGATATTTTTATGTTTCAAAAACTCCACAATGTTGGAAGCCATTGTTTACGCTGCAACAATCTTCCTGATCAACACAGACATAACCCTTGTATTTATACAATCTATGGAGCAGTTTTATTAATTAACTCATGTTGAGACGAATTGCTGAAAGAAAGTTGAAAATGGAGTGCACGAAATGCCATAATTCGGTTCACAAGAAAAGAATACCTACAGGTTAAATCTCCTTAAACAGTAGCTAGCTATTGGCCTGGCTCACATTTGTTTTATTGAAATAATATAATTTATCTAGGTTGAAGCATTCCACCCCTGGTAGCTCACACCCACTCCATAAATAAAACAAGGTAATCAACGTAGTGTTTGTGTTACTTGTCTGAATCTTTGGTATGGCGTCTTTCTCCTACACTTGAAACACAGAGCTACAAATATTGTTTGTGTTACTTGTATTAATATATTTATGTTTAACCTAAGAAACAGAATAAAGGTAGGGCACCACCTAATTTTTATTATTATTCATGCGGAAGTAGCAATCACCTCCATTTCTCTAACATAAAGGTTCATAAACTTATATGAAAAATTCAAAGCTCAAAATTTAACTAGTTTTTTATTAATTATGTGCAGCATGGTTTCTCATCAAAAGGTCATACATCTACCCATCCAATTTGCAAATTAGGCAGAATTAAATCTAAATAAATTAAATAAAAAAAAAAAAAAATTAATAATAAAAATCAACAATTAATAATAATAGAAAGTTTAAAATAATATTTATTTATTTTTAATTTCAAAAAAATTATTATAAATTGAAAATAAAAAACATATTCATATGACAAATAGCAGGAAACATGTTCTATTTTTTTGTTGAGATGATAATGATGAGATCCAGAGCAGTCAAAATAAGATAGGAAAGTGAAATTACTTTTTGCAAGGAAACCGCTGTAACAATATTCCTAATCACCGCTGTTGTATTTATGCATTCTATAAAACATAAGTTTTATTGCTAAATGCATCAATACAAGGCATAATTTCATTTATAAGAAAAAAAAAATCGGGTTAATTTTCTTTAAACAGTTGTTAATTATTAGTTCATTAATACTCACAAATTAGTAGAGTCCATATTTTCAATCAATTGAATAAATTCAACCAAAAAAAATTAAATATTAAAAAAAAAAAAATTCTTTTCTAATTAAAATCAACTAATTTTAATCTAGTTGATCTAACTCACATTATTTTCAATGAAACAATATAATTTATTATTCCCACCACCTTAAATCCAAAGTAGCTCACACCCACTTCCAGAATTAAAGGATTCTCATCAGCGTAGTCGAATGTTTTAATACTGTTTAAATTACTTATATATTTATAATTAAGTTAAGAAAAAGATGAAGAGTAGAAACCACCTCATTTTCATTATTACTCATGCGGAAAGAGCAAGCACATTCCCTTCTCTACCATAAAGATTGTAAATTTATATTAAAATCTCAAAGCTCAAAATTTAACTCGTTTTTGATTAACTGGGTAGCATGGTTTCACATCCAAACGTCGTACATCTACCCATCCAATTTGTAAAGTAGGCATAATTAAATAAAATAATAAATTGTAAAAAATATATTTTGTATAATCAATAATAAATAATAAAATGAGGTTAAAAAGAATATTTAAGTTTTTTTAATTTAAAAAAAAATATCAGATATTAAAAATAAAAAATATGTATATATTATAAGGTAAAAAAAAACTCAAAAAATCAAGTTGAATAATTTGAAAATATATTTAATGAATTCTTCCAAAAAAGTGAAGATGTCAGAATAGTAGGTATGGTTTTGTCTAAGTGCAAGTATGCAAAATTTGATTTGATTATCTTACTCTTCTACTCCAAATCTTAAAAAATCTTGCTTCTTGTTCAAAAATTCTAAATAAATCTTTAGAAAACTATTCTCCTTCTCTACAACCCTAATAACTTATCAAAAAACATAATTCAATATTCATTAGTGAACCACTAAATCATTTAGACCATTTAAATTATACTTCTAAACTCCCCTTTAAGTCACTTTAAAATTTCTTGGGTTTATAATTTTTGAATTTAGAACCCTTAAGTCAGATTTAAAGTTGCATTTAGGAGATGTCTTTAGAGGGTGATGTTAGGCTGTTTTCACAACAAATTACATTAGCATAATAATGTAGGGTGTCTTTAGAGGTAGTGTTAGGGTGTCTTTGGAGGTGACATTGGGGGTCTCTCAGTGACATTGAGGTGATTTAATTGATGATGTTCAAGTCACTTTATTTATTAATTTAATTTTGTCACTAGGGCATGGCATTGGGGTTTCCCTAAAGGTGATTTTATTATCATCTTTAACATGACTCTAGTCTTTGAGTTAAGGTTGTCTTTATTAAAGTCACATATTAAGTAAGAGGCAATGTTAGTTGGGATTCAATTAGCCATAATTGATCTCCTATTCAACCAATTTATCGATTGGTTTAATGGAGATTATAATTAGGCCAACCAAGCCCATTAAACCTAATTGTGATTACCTTACATGATATGGGGCTCAATTTACCCCAATTGACTCCATCGTTAAACCAATTACTCAAATGGTTCAATGAAAAATGCAACTAGAGGAAATCTATAATTTTCAATCTAATTGTGACTACCTAATATAATTTGGGGCTCAAATTCCTCCAATTGAATCCCTCATTGGTATAATTATTTGATTATTTCAATGGAGGACACATTTAGGGGGAATCAAGCCCTACCAACCTAATTACAATATAATAATTGATGTTGAAAAAAATACTATTAGGGAGATACCTATTTAATGAGGCTAACAAACTCTCCTTTAGGGGCACTTCCAGTGATTAGCATGACATAGGGGTATCCCTCATTAAACCAACTACTTAATTGGTTCAATGAGGGAAATAATTTGGGGAAATAAGTCACGTCAACCTAATTGTGACTATGTAATGTGATTTAGGGATCAATGTTCCCTAGCTAAATCCCTCGTTAAATAGATTATTTGATTGGCTCAATGGGGGACAACCTTAGGGAAAATCTAGCCCCATCAACCTAATTGTGATTTGGTGTTCAATTTTATCCAATTGACTACCTTATTGAACCAATTGCTCAATTGATTCAACAAAAGATGCAATTATGGGAAATCAAGCCCTTCAGCTTAATTGTGACTACATAAAGAAATTTGGGGTTCTATTTACCTAAATTGACTCCCTCATTAAAAAATTTAATTGATTAAATGGGGGACATAACTAGGGGTAATCGAGCCCATAAACATAATTGTAATTACCTAATGTGATTTGGGGGTTAATCTTACAGCTAGTTGACTCCCTCATTGGAAAAAATACTTGATTAGTTTAATAGGGAAGAAAATTAGGAATAATCTAGCCCCATTAACCTAATTAAGACTATCTAATATGATTTGGGTCTTAATATCCCTTAATAGATTCCCTCACTGAACCAATTACTTGATTGATTTAATGGGGGATAGAATTAGGGTTAGTCGAGCCTCAACATAATTGCAACTATCTAATGTGATTTTAGTCTAAATTTACCCTAATTTAATTTTTCATTGTAACAATTATGTGAATTATTCATTGGTAAATGTAGTTAAGGGAAATTGATTCTCGTTAACTTAAGTGTGACTAGCTTCTGTAATTTTGGGTTAATTTTTTTCTAATTGAATCCATCATTGAACTAATTAATCATCTGGTTAAATGGGTGATGTAATCATGGGAAATTGAGCCCCCTCAACTTAATTGTGATTACCTAATATAATTTGGGACTGAATCACTCATTGAACCGATTACTCAATTGGTTCAATGTGGGATGCAACTAAGAGCAATTGAGTCATGTAAACCTAACTGTGACTACATAATATGATTTTAGGTCCAAGTTTATCCATTTGAATCCCTTATATTATAAAAATACTTACGAAACTGTTATAAAAGTAAATTTTTCCTCAACTACTATTTTATTTTGTATCAGTGGTAATTTAATTTTTTGTGTTTATTATAAATTAATTTTAACGAGAGAGACAATTGAAAACTATTGTAGGTTTGATGTTATTATTATGCTTCAATTGATATATTAAATTTTAAAATATAAATTACTTAATGTTTTTTATTATATAAAAGTAACAAATACTAAAAGTAACATGCAACACAATTTAAAGTAAATAATTGCCACTTAACTTTTATGTGGTGGGTGGTCCCATAAATTATTTTAAACCTAGAAATAAATAAAAAAGTATTTTTAAAATTAAAATATATTACATGTCAAAAATTTATGTAAAGTAGGTTTATAACACGTTAGTCCATACCAAGTACAAACCTTTCTATTTATAAGAAAAAAAAATATAAAAACACAAGTTCTTGTCATTTAAATGATTAGTCTCTAAAATAGTTTTTATTTTAATGATCAATTTGAGCCAATTGAGTCCTTGATTAATCCAGTCATTGAATTAAAGTTTATTTTTATATTTATTTCTATTTATTATTTTAAATTGATGAATGTGAAAGTCACAAAATTTATAGCTATGTTTTTTTTTTAAATTGATGAATAAAAGTTAATGCTTATAACCCTTTAATCATACCAATTGGTTACAATAAAGGATGAATTTTAGCTATGTTGGTGGCCATAACTTTTATAACATTGAAAACAATGTTTAAACATACAATTCACAGAACATTTTCTCATCTAATTTAATATTCTTTATACACAAATAAACAAGTTTGCATTATATGGAATATTTGCTTTCTTAATTGAGAAAAAAGTATGGAGTTTAATCGGTACCAATTGAATCCCAAATTAAACAAATCACTTGATTAGTTCAATTCAAAATACAATTTATTAAAATTAAACCCCATAAATCTAATTGTAATTATATAATATGTTTTAGAGCTAAATTGACCTTAATTGAATTCCTCCAATACCTTTTCAAACACCTATTAAAACACATAAATTGAATATCGTATACTCTAACGTTATTTGACAGGACCACGTGGTGGATTCTCAATGCCACCACTTTCCTGATATTTTTCAAGTCTCACTTGTGCATGTTAGCTCGACCTTGGCTACGTTGGTGGAGATTTTATTTACCCAACAACGTCCCGAGATCTCCACATTTTGGAGAGCCGTTTGGATCTCCTAAATCGAACTAAAACGGTTTGGTACGTGACCACAACCGTTTACATTTTTCAGACTCGAGATCATTTAAACTTTAATGAGTTTATCTCCGGTGAATGTGGGATAAAATCTCTTAAAATAAGTCTACTACTGAGAATAAAGTTTGCAAAGTGTGAGTGCTATTTTTGACACACAGGCTCCGAAGGTGGGTGACGGTGGATTAATTCATAGTCTTGAGCGGTGAGGAAGTTTTCCTTTCGTTGGTGTGCCAATTGGCAGAGCTTGCCGGGCAGTGAGAAGGGGACTGTCTATTTGAGCAGGTACGGCAACTCGAACAAGGGGGACGTGTTCTTCTATTGGTATGGCCTTTGGCCATGGAAGACAGAGATGCGTGACAGTTTTATTTGCAGACAGTCCTGAATTAAATCAGAATTACATTACGCCAAGGGCGAATGAGATACACGTAGAATATAGAGACATCTATTGAGGGCAGAGCCGAGCCTATGGAAGGCATTTTCTCTCTACATTTCAAGGTCGTTGAGCTCGTCATTTGAACGAGTATGGCCATATGCTACGGTAGCCTCGACATTGGAGGATGAATATACAATCCCGAAAGATCTGAAGGATAGAGATGCCTATTTGTTAAAGGCTGTGAGGCCATGGTGTATGACTGTAGCCTTCCATACACAGACCTAGCCCATACCTTCGCTTATTTGGTAAGGCCACGGGCGGATATTAGCGTCAGGGATTGGTAAATGCAAATGTCTTATGCCTATTAGAAGTCTTTTGAGCCTTGTGCGTGGATGATTATGGCATTGCAGGATCTTTACTATAGCATTCTATTTTCAAGCCCAGAAGGGAACAGGATGTCAGTCTTGAGTATGGCATGTTTTATTCTGCGCAGTCCCGGATTGCGAGGACAGATCGCCTATTATGGAGCCATGATGTGTGACTATCTAATTGCAGACACAGAGCCGCATATTAATAAAGGTGATTTCGTTATCTTCTATTTGGTATGACCTTCTAACCATGCAAGAGGTATGCGAGTAAGTATGGGTGACTTCATATTGATAAAAAAGCACAGTCCCTAATGTTAGATATATCTATATGGTTTCTTCTATTTGTAAATATTTTTGAACACGGGAGAAACATACGGGTATTATTATGATTCCTTCTATTTGTATGGCTTTCAGCCATGGAAGAGATATAACGGGGATATCTGACCGAGACGGTATTGGAGTATACAAGACGTGAGATTGGGATACAAAGCCTCTATTATGTAAGGCCTTTGGCCATGAGGTTGATTGTATTTTGATTATACAGGTTTATTTTTAGGAGTTGCAGGGCCAAAAAAAACTAGAGTCACTCCTAAGATGTACAATTTGCATTTTTAAGAGTTTGTCATATACTCTTAATGGAGAAAATTGCCCATTTTGGAGAGAGAGAGAGCATTACAGATGAATAGGGAGACGATTGCTGATCAGTTTCAGAGTCCTCAACCTCTGATTTTTAGTTCTCGTTGCCATTTATCATTGTTATGAGTTGTATTATCACTTGCAAATAGATTTTTTTAATGGATTGGGTCATGTTTACGAATGTGAAGACGTATTCCGGAAATGGGTGAACTCCATTATCAAGTTGGTGTCTATTTTTTCATTTTAATTTATTCTATGTTTCATTTTAATTCAGTTTTCAAAAGAATTAATGAAATACTAAAGAAATTATAGAAGTTTAATATGACACCAAATCAATGGTTTTATGTGGGAAATGAGTTTATAAAGTTCTCTAATTACTTTCAATCATAACAAGAATTATGCAACCAATTCTATGTACTTAAGAAATTGAGATTTTTCAATATCCAATTTCATAAAAACTATTTGATTTATTTAAAAGGTAAACTCAGTTTACGGATCAAGTAGTTAATTGGGGTGTGTATTATGGGCCACTCAATCAATATCTACCTAATTTGATTTAGAAGTCAATTTACCTCAACTGACTCTATTGAACTAAATACTCAATTTATTGCATGAGGGATGTAGTTAGGGAAATTAATCTTGGTCATCAAACTATTATTCCTTATGTTATTATTGTTGTACGGGTCAGTGCTATTTATATCTTCCCATTTATTATATATATTTTTTTCCTATCGTCATTATTTTTAGGAGTTGTTGTAAGCTTATATATATGAGCCTCTTTTATAGTCAATATAGTCGACTATTTATTCTTATTTGTATGTGAATTATTTTATGGTATCAAACTAGTTCTATTGCTACTTCAATAATGCATCCAAATGTCTCTATTATTGCCATTCCATATCATTGGAAGACATGGTTAAAGAGTGATTTACTGAATGGAGACTTAGAGGAAGAGGTGTACATGATACAACCATGGGGATTTCAAATTCTTAGGAAATAACATCTAGTTTATAGGTTAGTGAAGTCCATGTATGGACTTAAATAGGCTCCTCAAACTTAGTAGTTCAAAATTGATAAATATATTAGACAGTCTAGTTTTAAAAGATGTGATGCATAATCTACTCTCTATGTTAAATTGGTTGGTGGTGATGTAGTGATTGTAATTATATATGTAGATGATATTTCCATCACTAGAAGTAGTAATGATTTGATTAAATAGGTGAAATCTGACAAAATATGTTTATACCATTCAACATGAGTTTTCTTTAAGGACCTTTCATGTCTCATTTTTAAGTGCCAAAATTTGAAAAATAAAAGGGAAGGGGTGATCCTAAAGAGAACTTAAAGAAATTATTTGTGGCATATTAGGAAGTAGACAATAACAACATCTATCTACTTTACTTATTTCCATGTAGCTTGGGTGGAGAAGCTTTAGAATGTTTTTTGCGCCTACCAAATGGATCCATCATCACCTTTGATGACTTGTCAAGAATTTTTTTTTTACACTTCTCATATAACATAGAGCACGAGTTGACCATGGTTGACTTATGCAATGCTAAACAACACGATGGGGAAAGTTTTTTTACTTACCTATATCAATGGAGAATTTTGTCTGGTCACTTTCCACACAACCTTCGAGATAAACAACTAGCTAATATATTCACTTCCAATTTCAATTCAGAGGTGGCTCATAACATGAGACCCCATTTTGCTAATACATTTGAAGAGATTATAGATATAGGAGTGAAAATTGAAAAGGCACTTATAGACAAAGGTAAAGTTAAGATTTATTCTCATAATTAGGGGCAAGCTCAAACTCTACTGCAAGCACATGTAAGTACATCTAAGAAGTCCAAAGTCTTTAATAAAAATAAGAATGTAGTGGATAATGGGGTAACATAATCATGACATGTACAAATGATGAAACCACCGCTTGTCCAAAATACTCCACCTACTCCAACTATCACATTACAAATACCACCTCCATGAAGGAATCAGTATCAAAATAGATTCTTTAGTGACCTTGGTGAACATATTGATTCAATGTTACAAAAACTAGTTATGGCTAACATGGTCATTTGGCCAAACCAAATCTTTTCCAGAAGACCAACCAAAACCTCAAAGGTATAGAGACATTGAATATTGTGATTACCATTTTGTCAAATGGTATGGAATTCACATGTGTAGTTATTTTCACTACTACATTATCCAAACCTTGCACATAAGAATTTTTTGTACTTATCAAACACCTCAAAGTGATCCAACCAAATTAAAACAACCAATCATAACTAAGAAATAGTCAAAAAAATCTAAACAAATAACCAAACTTGTAAACTACAATGTTAATTCAACTTCAAGACTTATCATTGACTTCTTTGATACATGTCATATGCCATATGTATGTATGTATGTATTCCACTTTTGAACCTATCAAATAATCTAATTGAATCATCGCCAAGAAGTGGAAACATTTGCAACCTCTCCCATTCCCTTTTTTGGCCGGTGGTGAAATCACAACTTTAGGTAAACTAATGGTTTCAAAACCATTGTAGTAGTTTCAAAATTGCCACTTGCAAACACTTACTATTATGCAATTGTCGGATATAGACACTAGTTGTTATGCAACTGCCACTTGCATTTACCAATAGTTTAGTCATTTCTAACAAAAATCTTAGTTTAAAAGGCTACAAGTTGCATCAATATAAGAATTTATGAACCATCCCAACAATGATTTTGCTAATACAACTTAACTAAAAGACTCACTTTAAATAAACACACTGAAGAAGTGTTTTACATACATGAATTACATAATTGAATATAATGGAAAGGAACTAGATGACATGTATAGTAAACTGAATCCATATTTTGGTTTTCATCCTATCCATTTTTTAAAACAATGCAAGACACACCAAGATAAGTTCCATTCATGGAACAATAGTTTAGAAAGTACTTGTAAATAAAAACATCATTAATTATTTATATGGAGTTGAGTAGATGTCACTTTCACGATTAAAAACATCACAAATCTAATAAAATAACTAACCAATTAAATTATGACACATAAGTGAACACCAAATACATCACTTATTTTTAAGTGATGGTTCATCTAAATTTTCTTTATATTTAAAATCACATGATTTAAATAATTAAAAAATATCTTCCACATAATTAAAATACCCAAAATAAACTTAATGATATGAAAAGATCATAATCTATTGAATAATATCTTTTCAATAATTATATGATACTTATGTAGATCTTCACTTTGAATGCTCAATGATTGACTCCTTACTCTTAATTAGTTATTTTTAACCACATACTTCATCACTCCTATGATATGAATGTCGAGTAAATAGTGAGACCAAGTAATTCGTTTTGCATCAAAGTTGAAAAGCCCTTGATCAAATTCACTCAATCCCATATGCAATTGTTCTAGATTGAAGTTATCAAACCTGTTTCAAAATAAATAAAAAATTAAGAAAAAATTAATTATATATATATATATATATATATATATATATAATAAATTATTATTATATTAAAATTATTAATAATCAAAACTATAATATATTTAACATACTTTGTGTATATTTATATATTAAAATATTTACCGTCAAAAAAATTTTAAAAACAAATAACATACAATTTTATTCTTCCACATATCGACAACTTAGCCTAAATAAAACACTAAATACGTCACCTTCCTTCGAAAAAAACGTATGGTTCATACAGTTCGGCCAAATACATGACAAATTTGTACTTTCTGATCAGCTGATTGTAGCGATCGGCGAAAATCTTACAGAGCAACTCATTTCCCATACCCATTATCTGTTTATTAAATCGATGGATCAGATTAAAACCCACGAATTTATTTAAATTAGCAAACAAGTTTGATAAGGTTAAAGTGCATGCCTGAAGGGGAATCTTATAACGCAGTGTCATGTAGCGCACAAAGCTTTCCATGCTTCGAAATAAGTACAGTTTTTCCACTTTTATTAGTTTTCCGTCTTTACCAATGCAGGGATTCTCCAGAAAATATTTGTACATTCTGTCGACCAAAAGGGAGTGGCACAGAGGATTCGCAGTGGAGGAAGAGACGTTATAAATGGAGAGGGAATTGAAATCCACAGCATGTTTTGCCATGGCTGCTATCATTGAATTAACAACCATATCCGCTGGAATCTGCACGGAGCAGTGCAATGTCATAATAATTTGCATGCATCATGTAATTAATTTGTATGATTAATAAGTTTGAATCAAAGTGCTTTGTGTATGGTTATACCACATCCATTATTAGGTCAGGATTAGCTAAGAATGATGTGATCCGCCCTTTTCCATATCCTATTATCACAGTGTCCATTGTCCTGCAATACCCAACAATATACTCTTAAACCTTCAAACATTATATCTTACACGTACCATATAATTCATTTATATAAAAAAGTTGAAGGATAAACATTTTGTTAAAAAAAAAAAAAAATTGTATCAAATAATTAAATAATATATAATAATTTTTTAATATTAAAATTTAATTAAATTTTGTTTAAAAAAAAAATTGAGATATCTTTAAAAGAAATAATAGAAAATTAATTTAAAAATATAATATTTACAAAAGACTTATGTGGATTCGACTTCCATACCTTTCTTTCCAATTTTGGGATAAACACAGTTTTAAAGCTATAGGCAACTCTTTGGGTAAATTTTTGCAAACACGCCCTGACACTATTATTTTTTCTCACATCACTTTTGTCAGCATTTTGGTCAATGTTGATACCTCAAAAGATGTTTCTGAAAATGTTATCCTACAAGTAGGCGAACGTTCATGGTCCCAACCCCTCGACTATGAAGGATTAATGTTTCATTGTCGTAGTTGTTTCAACACAGGGCATTTAACTAAAGACTACAATAATTGTAGAAAAAATAAGGAAACCTCCTAGTGGTCTGAATTTTGCCTTTCCAATTTCACAGTGAATGCTAACAAATCCGTGAATGATGATTTAGATTCATCTTCTGATGACCCTGAGTCTCCTACTTTAAATGATGCTAGTGCCAACTTTTCTGACACAAAGGGGGACTCCAAATCAGACCCACCAAATTCAGATGTGATGGGGCCAGTCTCAGTATTGGAAACCCTTGTTCCAAATATCGCTAAGGGTGTTGATATTCTCTTTGAAACTCCAAAGGTAGAACCATTGGCTCTGGTTTCAGCGGAAGACAAATCTCAACCCTTTGATTCTTTTGAAACCCTAATTCCTTTAGCCAAAAAATACACAGAAAATAAGGGAACATGGACTAGAGTGTACAGGAAGAAAAATGCCAGAAGAACTGAGTCCAACATGATCCTCCATTCAAGGTGAGCCCATTCTAAGACAGAGAAGAAGTGATCTAGATTTTTCTAGGGATCTATGGATGTTGTTGTGTGGAAGTTTAGTGGAAGCAAAAAATTGGTGGAATATTCTCTATTTCCTATTTGGTTTTTTCTGGTAGGAGAGGTTTTTTGTTTATTTTCCAAAGGTTTAATGGTAAATGGTGGTAGGTTGTAATCAGTATTGTTATGAATTTGTTGTTCCACCCATTTGATGTTTGGTACCTTAAGGTTCTTCTAGGAGGGTTTTTGCATTTCTTTTATTGTGCCACTGTCTCGCAGAAACAGATGATTGGCGGAGAATTCTCTATTACCTGTTGGTTGTTTTGTTTCTCGTGGGTTACTTGTTGTGGCACCCATTCTGAGCTCTATTGTTATATCTTCTAGACTCTTTTGTATTGGGCATGGGACCCTTAACCCATCTTTTAACTATATCTAATAAAAACTAATATTTATCAAAAGATTAAATGAAGATTTTTTTTTTCATAGAAATAAATGAAAATAAATTTTAACTCTTTTTAAAACATTTTTAAAAATTAATGAAAAAATTAATTTAAAAATAAAATATTTATCAAAAGTTTCAATAATATCAAAAATTTTCATGATTTTTTAATTTTTTATATAAGATTTATAATATAATTATTTGTATGAAAGTTTTATTTTGAAATTTCAATTTAATAATAATTTTTCAATTTTTAATTTGATCTAATAAAAAATATTGTAGATGTCTTAGCATATCTTCTATCATATAAATAATTTGAATGATTAATATTAGATGTCTTAGCATATCTTCTAGCATATAAATAATTTGAATGATTAATATGATGTTAATTCTTAAATTTAAGTGATTAATATGATCTTAATTATTAAAATCTTTTTTTTAAAAAAAAGATAAAATATATTTATCTTTATATGGTTTAGACATTAATTGAGTATAAAATTAATAATTATGTTTCATTTTCCTAGCAAAATCATTATCAAGGATAACATTTTCATTTACTCGATATAGTTTTAGATCTATTTTTGGGAGAGCCTTATGTTTGAGATATTGGTTTACAAAAACAATCTGCCACTCACTACCTCATTCTTTTCGATGGTGCTATCTATGCACGTGTTTAGTGTTTTGATCTTATGTTTTTTTAAGATTCTGTGTATAATTATGTGTAATCTACTTTATTTTTAAATTTTTTATGTTTTTTATTAACATTAATATCATACAGTTATTTTTAATTTTGGAAGCATTCTTTCTGAATTTCTACCGAGATTTTGTTTGTAGTTTTTTTTGCAGGTAATATATATCTAGTTTATTTTTAATTTATAATATATAATTTGTGTGTATGTGTGTGTGAATTATAAAAATAAATTTTATAAATTTTAATTTTTTACATTTGAAAACTATCGCAATCCTTAAAAAATATTTTCATTATATGTTTCAATTTCTTTTATAATTAAAAATAAGATTTGAATTTCAAATCAAATTTTGTGATGTAAAATCAATCCAAAGTCAATATATATTCGACACAACAAAATTCCTATTTATATCGATTTTAAATAAATTTTGCATCACCAAATTCAATAAAAAATTATTGAAATTGAGTATACAATAAAAACATAGATTTTCGATGTAAAATCAATACAACATATATCCTAAATTACATGAATTATAATAATGTCTTATATTTTAATAGAAATATTGATTACACCAGCAATAATTTTATAATACCAAACTAAAATCTTATGATATGCTCAACAAATATAGTGTTAGTATTTTACAAGATTTGTTTTTTATATGCCTCCCCTTGAAATCATGAATGACCAATCATAGAGCCTATGAGAGTGTTGGGCACTAGTATTATAAAACGCCTCTCTTGCTTGCAATCATGAATGATCAGTCATATAGTTTAACCTTCTTTTTCAGATAGTTGTGGAGTGACAGGTTAAATGGCTCCACCAAACGAAAGATTTGATTTCTCCTTTGATAGCCTTGATTTGAAAAAGGAGAAAGTGAAAATGTTGAATAGAGAAGATGGGGGGCCATAACTAGTGCGGTGGACTCTTACATTAGCAGCAGGTAAGGTGGTAAACATGAAAGACCACCTCCTCCTCTATGGGAAGATTTGAGTGGTTTAAAATACTTGATTAATATGATTTTATAGTTGTTTGTGCATCCATTTATGATTGGTCTTTATTACAGAACCCTTCAAACTCAGATTTTGTGCCCATGCGTCGATTTAATATATTTTGTATCCACTCAATTTAAAAATTGTTACATCTCTTCTAAAATACAACAATCCTTTAAAACAAAATTGAAAAGATAGGTAATTAATTTAAAATGACATGCTACTTTATGACATACTAATTTATGACATTTTGTGAACGATACATCCAATGAATAACATCTACAATCTAGAAAGAGGGGGAACACGATCAATTTATATGTGATTTACCTGCTGCCTTCGATCCATCCAGGAAATGGTTCAGCAAAAGTGCTCTCAATTATGCTTGGACGAACAATAACTACTGGCAGATCTCCTCTCTGCTCACCCACCAACATTTCCCCCATGGCTTTTGTGAACGTGTACGTGTTTGGCCACCCATATTTTCTCGCTCTGTCAGTATATAAAAACGAAAATACCATATTATTGCTCCGCTGTGCTCTGATGTTAATGTACAGAAAATTTTGGATAGCCTCACAATATTAATACCTTTCTAGACCAAGTTCCTTCATGTGATTGGTTGTGGTTTTTGGCATTGGATCGGTGCTATTTTGTATCTCTTCCGTTGCTTTTGTCACTAAGTTTAACTCCGTCTGTATGTCCAGTGTAAGGTGGGTTTCATTTATTACAGTTTCTCCCATTTGCTTCTCTGATATGATTCCACTTTTTTTCCCAGTAACAAAAGCTGAATTGCATGAAAACAAGGCAACAATTTCTCAGAATACAAAGATGATTTAGTTATGTATTACAAGCTCTTCTCAAGATTGGTTAGCATTAGAGTAAAAAAATTCTTACCAGTGGAAACATGGACAAGGACTTGAAGTTTTCTGCACCTTTTTCCGAATTCCAAAACGTTGCTCACTCCCATCGTGTTCACACCCAGAGCAATGTCATAGCTGTTCTTCAATAAATTTCTTATTAAAAGAGGCATTCCTTGCAGAGATATTATTAGATATCTTTTTAAAATGATATCAGGTGCAAAAAAATCCAGATCATAAATAAGAATCTAATAGGACTTGATGGGATTCATACCTTTCGTCGAAATTTGTAGTAGCAGCCGTGTTTACTATAATATGCAATGTTTCCCAGAGATGTTCTCTTACAGACTGCTCGCTTATTCCCAGGTTATGGACTGATGTGTCACCAACTACAGGAACAACTTTTTGCAGCATGAAACCCTCAAACCCCTCACCCTTCTGCGCTCTTAATACTTTAAACAACTCCTTATCAATAATCTGCACTTAACCCCACATTTGAGTGTACTGTCACAGGTTCGTATTAATAATTTACACTTCAACTTTACGTTGTAGACAATCTATTCTAGTAAGCTTTTTCATCTTATACCGTTTCGCGTTTCAACCGTATGAAACACGAAACGTGACGAGAATATGCCGTTTCAAAAATTGTCTCAAGAATATGCCTGATAATTATCATGAACATATATCTGAATAAATGGCGACGAAAGGGAGTGGGACATTGTCTCCTTTATGATCGGCTGTCAAGAATATTTTTGAATACCGTTATGTCCTTTATATGGTTTCACATTCTCAAACATTGTTTCATCTTCAAATGAAGCAGGGTAATCCTCAGCTATCATCTTCAAATAAAGATGAAATAATTAAAATGCAAACACGAGACTTCTTGTTTCAAGTCTCAGTTTCAAGGAATCAGAACATCGGCTAAAAGAAATTGGGCCAAACATTCCTATTGGTAATCTTATTTCTTAATGGTGGGAAGTCTTCCAGAATGCATTATGGCGTCCATTCAATATTATTCTCTTCATTTTAGCTACACATTGTTTTACATAAAATAACAAGGCCAATGGAAGCAAATGGAAGCATTATGGTTGTTATGGTCATTATAAGTATTAGTGTTCGATTTTACCTTGTAATTATTCTCTCAATTTGATCTTCTGAAACTTATTTTATATTTAAGAGATAGAAATCCTTACCTAAGAATTTGTTAATATGGAAATTGCTTTATATTATTACATTCTTTGTATCTTGCATAGTCATCGATAAAACACATTTCTTCAATTGCTTCACATTCATGATTTATTTTTTATTGCATTTTTTCTTCTTCACAACCGATCTGTTAATTTCTCGGAGTGCCTTAAAAGAGGAGACCATTGTAAGGTGATTTGTTTCATCTTTTTATCGTTTGGAATTTTGAGCTTTATCTATGAGAATTCAAGTCATATGAAATTACTGCGAAAGCCACCTCTGACCTGTTAGTTTCTATCAACAATTGGCTGTAAAAAGTTGATGTCCAAAATTTATGAAAAAGAAGCGTTACACATTCCACAAATCTGAACCTCTTTAGCTAAAAATGAAGCTAATTTCAAATCCCATGAGTTCATATTCCACGGTACTACTAGAAATCTAAGCTTGACCTGTTAATCATAAATTAAGTTTTTGGGCATGCATTAAATAATTGTTTAGGCACATATTAAATAAATTTCTTAGCCCATAATAACTGCTGTATTAGGAAATCCTCAACGAAAGCTATAAATATAGATGTAGTTGGATCATATTGTAAGTAGGAAAAGAAAACATGAAACATAAGTACTTTATGTATGTTGAATAGTAGTTTAAAATCCAGTCAAAAGCAAGAAGACACAACAAATAATTCAAAACAGCAGTTCTGATAGAACGCAACAACTTCTTGCAAGAAGAATAAAAAATAAGAACAAAACAACGACTCCAGTATGACAGAGTACACAAAACAAGAGCAATTTTTGAAGAAAGAACAAAAGACGAGAATAAATACAACAAATGTCTGTAGATAAAATAAATAATTCTAATTTTAGATTTGTAATAATCAAATTCAATCTATAATATTTTTCAGCTTTGTGACAATTTTGTCTTGTGTACACTGTTTATGCATCATTCTCCTTATTCCATTTTTTTAAAAACAGTTTTGTATTAGAGCCAAATCTTTTGATCCTAGTGGTTTTCAGAAATCTCTGGTATGGTTGGACCTGAAGCTAAGGCATGGCAACAGGCTCCCACTTTTGATGGGAATAATTATGATACATGATATAAACAAATGAAGACCATCCTCGTAGCTTATGACTTGTGTGAATGAGTAAAATCAGATTTTGTTGATGTTGTAACTTGTATATCCAAATGATATAACCCAAATGACAAATGCACAAAAGACTCAGTTAAAGGACATCAAAAGGAAGGATGATATATCCATGAGCTCAATAGAGGGAGCAATGTCGGATCCCATTTTCCCTGGTAGTATTTTAGTAGCAACTCATTCAAAGGAGGCCTAGGATATTCTGAAACAATCATACGAAGGTACATATAAGGTAAAACTGATAAAGCTCCAATTATTGAGAAGAGAATTTGAAACTCTTTAGATGAGTGATAATGAATCAATCTCTGATTTCCATAGTAGATTATTTGGGTTAATCAATTAGTTGAAAGTGAATGGTGACAATATGTTAGATCAACATATTATGGAAAATATTTTGAGAAGTTTCCCACTGAAGTTTTATCTAGTGTCAATTACTATTGAAGAGTCTAAAAATATGTCATAAATGGTAGTGGATGAGTTGATGGTTTCTCTACAAACCCATGAGCAATGGCTGAATAGATCAACCCCTCCTTCCCAAGATCAAGCGTTTAAAGCTCAAGACAATGTCAGAGGCAAGGGGAAAGGAAGAAATACAAGTGGCATAAATCCCAATGGAAGAGGCCATGGAAGAATGGCTTTGGTAGAGGAAGATCCAGTAGCCAAGAGGGAGAGAGAAGTTCAAAGACAAACTCCCACAATAGAAATTATAATGAAGGGTATGATAAATCCAATGTATAGTGTTATTATTGTCATAAGTATGGTTATTTTAAAAGTGAATGTAGAAAGAGGCAACACGATCAATCTAAGAAGAAATCTATTATTGTCATAAGTATGGCTATTTTGAAAGTGAATGTAGAAAGAGGCAACATAATCAATCTAAGAAGAAATATATTATTGTCATAAGTATGGTTATTTTGAAAGTGAATGTAGAAAGAGGCAACATAATCAATCTAAGAAGAAATCTAGCATGGCTAAGGAAAAGGTAAGTTCAGAATTAGATCAAAACCCAATTATTTGTATTAAATATGTAATATTGTAGAAGAGTTCTATTGATATTTGGTATCTGGATAGTGGATGTAGCAACCACATATGTGATTTCATGGATAAGAATGTCAAGTCTCAAGTAAAAATGGGAAATAATGAAGCAATCCTAGTTATGGGCATAGGATGAGTATTTATTCTTATCAAGCAAGGTGATATAAGAACAATAAAGATTGTGTATTTTGTCCTTGGCATCAAACATAATTTATTGTGTCCAAAAGTGGTAAAATGTTCTAATGGATAATAGACAATGTAAGATCTTTGTTAGAGATGGAAAGAATTGGATCATGGTAGTACAAATGAAAAAAAAATGGAATGCTCCCTCTCAAGATGCAAGTTGATTTTTGTGATTAGTCTTTTGTTGTAAGATAATTAGTTACATGATCTATGCACATAGTACAAGTTGCTAATAAACCCGAATACTATCAAGAAAAAGAAATCAATAGGCACAATACACATAACTTCTGAAATAATAACATGTACTGTGCTTATTTTTGAATTGCTATAATAATTAAAGAATTAAGAAACATTTTACCACCAGGTATACTCCACATCAAAATAAAGTTATAGAGAGAAAGAACAAGATCATCAAGGATATGACAAGAACCATGTTGAAGACTAAGTGGCTTTTAAAGTGAAGTTGTAGCCAAAATAATGTATATGCTCAATAGATGCTCCACAAAGGTTGCGCATGACAAGTTTTCATAATAAGCATGAACAAACAAAAAAATAAAGTGGATCACCTAAGAATTTTTTAGGTACGCGGCATATACATTTGTGCCAAACATGAAAACACAAAAATTTGATGATAGAGGAGAAAAATGCATCTTCATCGACTATAACGAAGAGTCCAAGGCATACAAATTGTATAGCCCTATTACTAAGAATATTTTAATTAGTAGGGATATCGAACTCGTTGAGAATGAGTTATGGGATGGCACAGTTGACACTTCCCTTAGGTATATCAATAATGATACCTATAGATGATGTAGAAAGTGGAAATGAAGAAGTAGTTTCTAGAAATGAATTTGAACCTATCACATCTAAGCAAAGTGAAACTTTAGAAACACTTCCTTCTATATCAATATCTAAATAGACTTAATATTATAGAAAATTTAGGTTTCCCTCCAATGAGAGTTCAGATCCAATATTGGCTTCTCAAATTCTAAGAAAATTAATGAGATTGAGGTAAATTTATGAGAATCAAAGGTATATTGAAGAAAGAGTGAATTTTCATTTATTTTTTCATATTGATCTTGCATATTTCAAAGAATCAGTAAAATATGAGAAATGGCATAAACCCATGGATGAAGAGGTAGATGCAATATAAATAAACATAACATGGGATCTAGTTATTTTTCACCTACAGGTAAACATGTGATTGGAGTTAAATGGGTATGTAATACCAATAGTACAATAGAAGGAAGTTTTGATAGATACAAAGAAAGAATGGTTGTTAAAGGCTATAAATAATAGTTTGGAAGAGATTATGATGAGAAGTATGCTCCTATTGAAATAATGGAAACTATACAAGCTATTTTTTCAATAGTCGCTGAACACAAGTGCAACTTATTCTAAATGGACGTGAAGTCTACCTTCCTCAATGGAATGATTAAGGAATAAATATATGTGGAACAAACACCTGGATATGAAGTCCTAAGATAAGAAGACAAAGTTTCTAGGATAAATAAATCACTCTATGGACTTGATTAATCAAGAACCTAGAGCATGGTACAACATGAATGATTCTTGTTAAGTAATGACTTCAAGAAAAGAAAAAATGATCCAACACTCTACATCAAGACAAGTGATGGTAATATTTTAATTTTTGTTTTGTATGTAAATGATTTGATCTTCACATGTAATGATGACTTGTTCATTTCTAAATTTAAATAAGTAAATAAAAGTGAGTTTGAGATGATTATGATGAGACATATGCTTCTTTTACAAGAATGGAAACAATACAAGCTATTTTTGCCATAGTATCTCAACACAAGTGGAAGTTATTCCAAATGGATGTGAAGTATGCCTTCCTTAATAGAATACTTAGGAAATAAATATATGTAGAGAAACCACCCAGATATGAAGTCCTAAGATAAGAAGACAAAGTTTATAGGTTGGTTGGTAATATTTTAGTTTTTGTTTTGTATGTAGATGATTTGATCTTCACATGTAATGATGACTTGTTCATTTCTAAATTTAAATAATTAAATAAAAGTGAGTTTGAGATGATTATGATGAGACATATGCTTCTTTTACAAGAATGGAAACAATACAAGTTATTTTTGCCATATTATCTCAACACAAGTGGAAGTTATTCCAAATGGATGTGAAGTATGCCTTCATTAATAGAATACTTAGGGAATAAATATATGTAGAGAAAGCACCCAGATACGAAGTCCTAAGATAAGAAGACAAAGTTTATAGGTTGAAGAAATAACTTTATGGGCATAATCAAGCACCTAGAGCATGGCACAACATGATTGATTCTTATTTACTAAGTAATAACTTCAAGAAAAGCAAAAAATGATCCAATACTCTACATCAAGGCAAGTGATGGTAATATTTTAATTTTAGTTTTGTATGTAAATGATTTGATATTCACATGTAATGATGACTTGTTCATTGTTAAATTTAAAGAAATAATGAAAATTGAGTTTGAGATGACACATTTAGGTTTGCTAAGATATTTTCTTGGTATTGAGGTAAGAAAAAATGTTCATGACATATTCATTTCTCAAACAAAATATGCCAAGAAATTTTTGAAGAGGTTCAAAATGTTAAAAAGTAACCTTACACCAACACCAATAGCTATAGGTCTAAAATTAAGCAAGGAAGATTACAGAAATGAGATAAATCCAACCTTATATAAAAGAATGGTTGGAATTATAATGTATTTGATAGTAATTATGCCCAATTTAATGTATGTAGGAAGTCTAATTTCCATATTTATGGAAACACTTAAGGAGACACATTGGCAAGTAGGAATACAATCCTCATATATGTATAGCACTAAGGGCTATAACATTGCGAATGATGCATTAAGTGAGTTTGAGTGGATTGGTTACATTGATAGTGATTGGGAAATTAGTGTAGATGACATTAAAAGTGCACCTAGACATTAATAAACCTAGATATGTTGCTTCGTGGAGGCAAAAGAAACTAGATATTTTTACTAAACCATTGTCAAAAGAAACTTTGGAATGTTTAAGATATGATTTGGTCATCATAGATGTTAAAATAACAAGCTCCAAAATATTCATAGATAGTTTTTTAATAATGCTTGATATTCATAAAATAGGGAAGCCTAGCGTAAGGGGGAGTATTGGAATTCTAATCTTGACATGTTAAGCATTAATTAAGTTTTTTGTCATGCATTAAATAAGTGTTTGGGCATATATTATATAAATTTGTTAGCCCATATTAATTAATGTATTAAGAAATCTTTTAGGAAAATTGTAAAAATAGGTCTAGTTGGATCAGATTGTAAGTAGTAAAATAAAACAAGTAACAACAATAGTTTATTTATGTTGAGTAACAATTCAAAATCTAGCTAGAAGCAATAATACACAACAAACAATTTAGAACAATAGTTATGATAGAACACAATGTCAACCTACAAGAACAATAAAAATAAGACCGAAGCAACAAATCCAGTATGATAGAGTACACAACAAGATTAGTTTTGGAAGAAAGAACAATAGAGAAGAGAATAAATACATCAACAACCTGTAGATAAAAGAAAGAGTTTTAGCTGTACATTTGTAATCATAAAATATAATTTATAATATTTTTCATCTTTCTGACAATTATGCGTCTGGTATACACTCCATTTATGTATCATTTTCCTTATTTTAGTTTATCTTCAAATAGACACAACCCCATAAAGGTTGAATACATGGACCCCTTTGAAGGAAAATTAATTGCCAATGGGTAGTCATGAGTTCTAACCCCATCCAATAAATAAAATAAAAGGACACCGAGGATTAGGGCAACATTTGATTCTTCTATTGCTATCAACATATGACATAATAAGGAGCCCTATTTATTTTATTAGATATTTATCATTATAAAAGTTTGATAAAGAAACTACCATCTCTCTATGACTAACATGCTCAAAAGATCAAGATTGAAGGACATGGACTAATATGTTAAGTGGATCATCAAAAGCTTAGAAGGGGATGAGGCTTGGAAGGTTCTATTGAGGTGTTGCACTACCCAAGGAACTCCTCTTGGGAGAAAGGTATGGGAGGGACTTGACTTGCAGAGTCTTCTTCTTTCTCATATGTTAGTTCTAATTGGTGGTAATTTCATGGTTAAAAGTATATGGAAAGCCTTGGAATTTGTCAAACCCAACCTCATCTGGATAGGGGATGGTTTCAGAAATGGACTTTCTCTTAATTCTCATTCTCTATAATGGTCTCCCATTCCTAATTTTCATAATGTCCCCTTTGCCATGGTCCCCTACATTAAGATTTTTAGGCTTTTTGGATATGGAATCGAGACAATCAATGACATCTTATACAAGGTTTCCCATGGGTGGCTCTTGTGAGATATTCCTAAAATTAAATACTAACTTAAGATTGAGGATGTAGAGTCTATTTCTTAAATTCAAAAATCCATACCTGATGTTTATCTTCATAAGATTGGTGTATCTTATAGATCCCCATCATGGAAAGACTGGCAATAGCCTACCACTACTCTTTTCTATTGGTACAAAACCTAGATTAGGTATCATCTTCTTGTTCATCAACTTATTTCTAGATTGAAACACTTAACCATTGTTGGAATTTAAGGTCCTTGGAGGTTTTTTGGTCTTAATGGTTTTCTAATATTTGGAAAGGCCGTATTGAGCCCAGAAAAAGATCATTTCATTTGGTGTATTCTCTCCTAGGTCCTACTAGTTGGACATCATCTCAAGCATATGGAGTTTCAAATCCCACTTGCCTTGCTTGTCACCAAGTTGAAACCTTTAAACACCTTTTTTGTTGTTGTTCTCATACTTCATTTTCCTAGAAATGGATTCATTCCCTTTTTCAACCTTTTATTTTAGAATTATTTACTTATAAAATGCTTCTTCTTGGGGACTCGATCATGCCACCTAAAAGATACAACACTCTTTGGTAGATCTTTCGCGTTGATATTATTTTTCATATATGGAAAGATAAGAATGATGTCATTTTTAATAATTTAGACACGGAAATAGATTTTTCAGTGACTAATAAAGTTATTTTTATCTCCAATATTTTGATTTAGATCCATGTCTAGGTGGAGAAGGTACACTTGGAGGTGGAGCACCTCCAAACTCTTTTGGACCACTAGGGGAGTGCTTTGTGTGCTGTGAGTTGGGGACTCCTCCCCACTATTGTTCTTCTTTTGAGGCTTAGGGAAAAGGTTTTCATCATCATCATTGTATGAGAAGGTGAAGATCCTCTCCCCATTCTTATTGGCCTTTGCCTCCCCATGGTGGTATCTTATTTGATTGTCTTGGAAGTAGTGATGGTAGTAGTTGTGATGCTCCTTCATAGGATAAGTTTTCATGCTTGGTTGTATTTATTTATCCTTCTTAGTAGTGGAGAAAACTAAAGAAAGGCATCAAAATGATGGGTGGGAGCCCATACATGACATTGTGGAACCTATTGGGCATCAATAATTAGGGAGGCAAGTTTGATAGACTCCCTCCTTTGCCTCCTTTGGCCACCATATTTGTCATTGTTGCCTAGTTGCTTTGTTTTTTATGGTTGGTGGTATTTGGTTTTATCACCCTTCTTTTATTGAATTGCATTTTTATTGTGACTATAATGATCATACAAGCTTAATTCTGATACTATTTTAGTGATGTAATTTATATTTTATCTTAAGATATTCTTTAACTTGATGTGACTCACATTCTATCTAAAGTATGATTCCCTTCAACCTTTTTTTATATAATTAACATTGTACTATTATATTTCATTAATAAAAATATGTTTTTCAATTTAAGAAAACAAAACAAATAATACTAACACTCACAACATATAATTACTAACATTAAGAAATTAAAGTTTTTTTTTACCAAACATCCAAACAGAATTAGAACATATTGCACAACTAAATACAAAACTAAACTCAAAAAAATTAAAAATAAACCCCTTTCATGATCAAATAGCGTTTAACTATAGAAACTCAAAAAAATTGAGGCCATTTATTTTTTGCGTGCTTACCCATTACCTTAATTAATCTACAGTAGGCAAAATCTATTAATTTCCTCACCTGTTTTTGAACCGTTATCTTAATTACTCACTCAAAAAAAATTGAAGCCATTTATTTTTTGAGCGCTTAACCATTATTCTAATTAATCTAGAGTAACCAAAATCTATTATTTTCCTCACCTCTTTTTGAACCCTGTTTTTGGCAGATATAACATCTGCAGCCCTGATAAGCACGAATAAAGTCCCCACACAAGGCTGTACTCGTAATATCTTCTCTACAAATACTTCACAAGCCAACAAAAAACAAGTTTAATACACATGCAGTGCAATGATTCCACAAGATAAGTTTATGTTTAAAATAAGTTACAGAGCAAGAAAGTGAGATTACCCTTTGCCAAGAAACCAGTGGATCCAGTAATTAAGATATTTTTATGTTTCAAAAACTCCACAATGTTGGAAGCCATTGTTTACGCTGCAACAATCTTCCTGATCAACACAGACATAACCCTTGTATTTATACAATCTATGAAGGAGCAGTTTTATTAATTAACTCATGTTGAGACGAATTGCTGAAATAAAGTTGAAAATGGAGTGCACGAAATGTCATAATTCGGCTCACAAGAAAAGAATACCTACGGGCTAAATCTCCTTAAACAGTAGCTAGCTATTGGCCTGGCTCACATTTTTTTAATTCAAATAATATAATTTATCTAGGTTGAAGCATTTTACCCCTGGTAGCTCACACCCACTCCATAAATAAAACTCGGTAATCAACGCAGTGTTTGTGTTACTTGTCTGAATCTTGGGTATGGCGTCTTTCTCCTACACTTGAAACACAGAGCTATAATTGTTTGTGTTACTTGTATTAATATATCTATGTTTAACCTAAGAAACAGAATAAAGGTAGGCACCACCTAATTTTTATTATTATTCATGCGGAAGTAGCAATCACCTCCACTTCTGTAACATAAAGGTTCATAAACTTATATGAAAAATTCAAATTTTAAAATTTAACTAGTTTTTTATTAATTATGTGTAGCATAGTTTCTCATCAAAAGGTCATATA
Source organism: Torreya grandis (assembly GCA_037957365.1). Classification (NCBI taxonomy): domain Eukaryota; kingdom Viridiplantae; phylum Streptophyta; class Pinopsida; order Cupressales; family Taxaceae; genus Torreya; species Torreya grandis. The sequence goes on from JARHVA010002481.1 coordinate 1,685,172, forward strand.
TCTACCCATCCAATTTGCAAAGTATGCAGAGTTAAATCCAATCAAATAAAAATATATATGTTTTTAAATAAAATTAACAATTAATAATAATTAAAATCAACAATTAATAATAATAAAAAGTTTAAAATAATATTTATTTATTTTTAATTTAAAAAATTATTATAAATTGAAAGTAAAAAACATATTCATATGACAAATGAAAAAAATCTTAAACCAGTAAAAAATTAAAATTAGGAAACATATTCTATTTTTTGGTGAGATGATAATGATGAGATCCAGAGCAGTCAAAATAAGATAGGAAAGTGAGAATACTTTTTCCAAGGAAACCGCTGTAACAATATTCCTAATCACCGCTGTTGTATTTATGCATTCTATAAAACATAAGTTTTATTGCTAAATGCATCAATACAAGGCATAATTTCATTTATAAGAAAAAGAAATCGGGTTAATTTTCTTTAAACAGTTGTTAATTATTAGTTTATTAATACTCACAATTTAGTAGAGTCTATTTTTCAATCAATTCAACAAATTCATACCCAAAAAAATATTAAATATTAAAAAAAATCGATTTCTTTTCTAATTTAAATCAGCTAATTTTAATCTAGTTGATCTAACTCACATTATTTTCAATGAAACAATATAATTTATTATTCCCACCACCTTAAATCCAAAGTAGCTCACACCCACTTCCAGAATTAAAGCATTCTCATCAGCGTAGTCGAATGTTTTAATACTGTTTAAATTACTCATATATTTATAATTAGGTTAAGAAAAAGATGAAGAGTAGAAACCACCTCATTTTCATTATTATTCATGCGGAAAGAACAAGCACTTTCCCTTCTCTACCATAAAGGTTGTAAATTTATATTAAAATCTCAAAGCTCAAAATTTAACTCGTTTTTGATTAACTGGGTAGAATGGTTTCACATCCAAAGGTCATACATCTACCCATCCAATTTGTAAAGTAGGCATAATTAAATAAAATAATAAATTGTAAAAAATATATTTTGCATAATCAATAATAAATAATAAAATGAGGTTAAAAAGAATATTTAATTTTTTTTGAATTTAGAAAAAATTATCAGATATTAAAAGTAAACAATATGTATATATTATAAGGTAAAAAAAAAATCAAAAAATCAAGTTGAATAATTTGAAAATATATTTAATGAATTCTTCCAAAAAAGTGAAGATGTCAGAATAGTAGGCATGGTTTTGTCTAAGTGCAAGTATGCAAAATTTGATTTGATTATCTTACTCGTCTACTCTAAATTTTAAAAAATCTTGCTTGTTGTTCAAAAATTCTATATAAATCTTTAGAAAACTATTCTCCTTCTCTACAACCCTAATAACTTATCAAAAAACATAATTCAACATTCATTAGTGAACCACGACATCATTTAGACCATTTAAATTATACTTCTAAACTCCCCTTTAAGTCACTTTAAATTTTCCTAGGTTTATAATTTTTGTATTTAGAACCCTTAAGTCAGATTTAAAGTTGCATTTAGGAGATGTCTTTAGAGGGTGATGTTAGGCTATTTTCACAACAAATTACATTAGCATAATACTTTAGGGTGTCTTTATAGGTAGTGTTAGGGTGTCTTTGGAGGTGACATTGGGGGTCTTTTAGTGATATTGGGGTGATTTAATTGATGATGTTCAAGTTACTTTATTTATTAATTTAATTTTGTCACTAGGGCATGGCATTGGGGTGCCCCTAAAGGTGATTTTATTATTATTTTTAACATGACTCTAGTCTCTGAATTAAGGTTGTCTTTATTAAAGTCACATATTAAGTAAGAGGCAATGTTAGTTGGGACTCAATTAGCCATAATTGATCTCTTATTCAACCAATTTATCAATTAGTTTAATGGAGATTATAATTAGGCCAACCAAACCCCTTAAACCTAATTGTGATTACCTTACATGATATGGGGCTCAATTTACCCCAATTGACTCCATCGTTAAACCAATTACTCAAATGGTTCAATGAAAAATGCAACTAGAAGAAATCTATAATTTTCAATCTAATTGTGACTACCTAATATGATTTGGGGCTCGAATTCGTCCAATTGAATCCCTCATTGATATAATTATTTGTTTATTTCAATGGAGGACATATTTAGGGGGAATCAATCCCTCCCAACCTAATTACAATTTAATAACGGATGCTAAAAAAATTACTATTAGGGAGATACCTATTTAATGAGGCTAACAAAGTCTCCTTTAGGGACACCTCCAGTGATTAGCATGACATAGGGGTATCCCTCATTAAACTAACTACTCAATTGGTTCGATGAGGGAAATAATTTGGGGAAACAAGTCACTTCAACCTAATTTTGACTATGTAATGTGATTTAGGGATCAATGTTCCCTAGCTAAATCCCTTGTTAAATAGATTATTTGATTAGCTCAATGGGGGACAACATTAGAGAAAACCTAGCCCCATTAACCTAATTGTGATTACTTAATATGATTTGGTGTTCAATTTTATCCAATTGACTACCTCATTGAACCAATTACTCAATTGATTCTAAAAAAGATGCAATTATGGGAAATCAAGCCCTTCAGCTTAATTGTGACTACATAAATAAATTTGGGGCTCTATTTACCTAAATTGACTCTCTCATTAAAAAATTTAATTGATTCAATGGGGGACATAACTAGGGGTAATCAAGCCCATCAACATAATTGTAATTACCTAATTTGATTTGGGGGTTAATCTTAGATCTAGTTGACTCCCTCATTGAAATAATTAATTGATTAGTTTAATAGGTAAGAAAATTAGGAACAATCTAGCCCCATTAACCTAATTACAAATATCTAATATGATTTGGGTCTCAATATCCCCTAATAAATTCCCTCACTGAACCAATTACTTGATTGATTTAATAGGGGATAGAATTAGGGTCAGTTGAGCCTCAACATAATTGCAACTACCTAATGTGATTTTAGTCTAAATTTACCCTAATTTAATTTCTCATTATACCAATTATGTGAATTATTCATTGGTAAATGTAGTTAAGGGAAATTGATCCTCGTTAGCTTAAGTGTGACTAGCTTCTATAATTTAGGGCCAATTTTTTTCTAATTAAATCCATCGTTGAACTAATTAATCATCTGGTTAAATGGGTGATGTAATCATGGAAAATTGAGCCCCCTCAACCTAATTGTGACCACCTAATATGATTTGGGACTGAATCAATCATTGAACTGATTACTCAATTTATTCAATGTGGGATGCAACTAGGAGCAATTGAGTCATGTAAACCTAACTGTGACTACATAATATGATTTTAGGTCCAAGCTTATCCATTTGAATCCCTCATATTATAAAAATACTTACAAAACTGTTAGAAAAGTAAAGTTTTCCTTAACTACCATTTTAGATTGTATCAATGGTAATTCAAATTTTTGTGTCTATTATAACTTAATTTTAACGAGAGAGACAATTGAAAACTATTGTAGGTTTGATGTTATTATTATGCTACAATGGATATATTAAATTTTAAAATATAAATTATTTAATGTTTGTTATTATATAAAAGTAACAAATACTTAAAGTAACATGCAACAAAATTTAAAGTAAGTAATTGCCACTTAAATTTTATGTGGTAGGTGGTCCCATAAAATATTTTAAACCTAGAAATAAATAAAAAGTTTTTTTTAAAATTAGAAAATATTACATGTCAAAAATTTATATAGAGTAAGTTTATAACAGGTTGGTCCATACCAAGTACAAACCTTTCTATTTATAAGAAAAAACTATAAAAACACAAGTTCTTGTCGTTTAGATGATTAGTCTTTAAAGTAGTTTTTATTTTAACGATCAATTGGAACCAATTGAGTCCCTGATTAATCCAGTCATTAAATTAAATTTTAGTTTATATTTATTTTTATTTATTATTTCATATTGATGAATGTGAAAGTTACAAAATTTATAGCTATATTTTTTAAAAAATTGATGAATAAAAATTAATGCTTATAACCCTTTAATCATACCAATTGGTTACAATAAAGGATGAACTTTAGCTATGTTGGTGGCCATAGATTTTATAACATTAAAAAAAAAGTTTAAACATATAATTCATAAAACATTTGCTTGTCTAATGTAATATTCTTTATACATAAATAAACAAGTTTGCATTATATGGAATATTTGCTTTCTTAATTGAGAAAGAAGTATGGGGTTTAATCGATGCCAATTGAGTCCCAAATTAAACAAATCACTTAATTAGTTCAATTCAATTCGTGATACAATTTGTTAAAATTAAACCCCATAAATCTAATTGTAAATATATAATTTGTTTTAGAGCTAAATTGACCTTAATTGAATTCCTCCAATACCTTTTCAAATGCCTATTAAAACACATAAATTGAATATCATATACTCTAACGTTATTTGAGAGGACCACGTGGTGGGTTCTCAATGCCACCACTTTCCTCATATTTTTCACGTCTCACTTGTGCATGTTAGCTCGACCTTGGCTACGTTGGTGGAGATTTTATTTACCCAACAACGTCCCGAGATCTCCAAGTTGACTCCCTCATTGAACAAGATACTCAATTGGTTCAATGGGGGATGTAATTAGGGGAATTTGAGCCTTGTAAACCTAGTTTCAATTACCTAATGTGATTTAGGGAATAATTTTCTCTAATTGGATCCTTCCTCAAAATATTTACTCGAATAGTTCAATTGTGGCTGCAATTAGGAGAAATTGAGACCTATAAACCTAATTATGACGACCTAAAGTAATTTTGGGCTCATCCCTAGTTGACTCCTTCATTGAACTAATTGATTGATTGGTTCAATAAAGGAATAGATTAGGAGGGAAGATTGATCCCAAAATCACATTACTCCTAATCTATCATTACTTGATTGGTTTAATGAAAACATAATTAGTTAGAATTGATCCCTCTCAACCTAATCAAGTATTTTTTTCAATGAGGGAATCATTTGGAGGAAAATTTAGCCTCATATAACATTAGGTGGTTGTAATTAAGATTACAAGAGTAATTTTCTTATGATTACATCCTCCATTGAACCAAATGAGTAATTGGTTCAATGTGAAATCTAATTCTAGAAAAATGAGTCTCAAAAGAAAATCGCATAGTCATAGTTAGGTTGAAAGATCTTGATTTCTCTTAATTATGTCCCTTATTAAAATAATCAGGTAATTAGTTCAATGAGGGAGTGAGTTGATGAAAATTAAAGGCCCAAATCACAATAGGTAGTCCAAATCAAGGTGATATGGCTCAATTTATTCTAATTACATCCTCCATTAAACTAATCTTGTAATTAGTTCGATGAGGTTGTCAATTAGGGAAGATTGATCCCAAAATCACATTACTCCTAATCTATCATTACTTGATTGGTTTAATGAAAACATAATTAGTTAAAATTGATCCCTCTCAACCTAATTGAAGTGGATTAATGTGATTTAGGACTAAATTTTCCCTAGTTGACTCCATCATTTAACCAATAGCTTGATTGGTTCAATGGGGGATGAAATTATAGAAAGCAAACCCCTTAATGAAAGCAATTTTTGGATTAGATTCCCTAAATGAATCACCCATGAACATAGTATTCTATTGGTTCAAAGGAGGATGAAAATTAATGGAAATTGAGCTCCCTCAACATAATTGTGACCACTTAATTCCATTTAGGACTCAATTTTATTTAATTGAGTCCTCAATTGAACTAATTAATTGATTGATCTAATGGTGGATCTAACTAGGAAAAATAGATCCGTGTTAATCTAATTACAACCACCTAATTTGATTTTGGGATAAAATTTATGTAGTTGACTCCCCAATTGAACCAATTACTTGATTAGTTTAATGGGATATTCAATCATGAGAAATAAATCCTAATCAACCTAATTTTAACCAGTTCTAATATTATTTGTGGTTGAGATCACTTTTACCTAATTTTCATCCATTTTGAATTAATTACTTGATTGGTTTAATGGGGTACAAAATTAGAGAAAAATGAGCACTGTCAACCTAATTATTACTACAAAATGTGATTTGGGACTTAACTTTTCCCAACTGACTCCCTCATTGAACCAATTACTTGATTAGTTTAATGAGGGACATAATTAGGAGTTTATAAGAAATCAACCATTTTAAAGCTAAATGTGATACTTAATATGATTTGGCACTCATGATTCCTAAATTAACTTCCTTATTGAGTTATTTACTCAATTGATTTAGTGAGGGATGAATTTAAAAGAAATCAAACCCCATCAACCTAATTGTGAATTCCTAATGTGATTTTGGACTTATTTTGTCTAAATTGACTCCCTCATTGAACCAATTACTCATTTTTTTAATGGATGATGCAATTTTGGGAAATTGAGCCATATCAACCTATTTGTGACCTCCTAATGTGATTTTGGCTCAATTTGACATAACTAACTCCCTCGTTGAACTAATTACTTGATCAATTTAATGAGGGAAAATCAAGTCCTGTCAACCTAATTTCAACTACATAATGTAGTTTGGGATCCAACTTGTGACATTTGACTCCTTCAATGAACTAATTATAGGAATTATATAATGGGAGATGAAATTAGGAGAATTTGAGCCCCGTCAACCTAATTATGACTACCCAATGTTATTTGGGCCTCAATTTTCACTAATTGAATCTATCTTTGAATAAATACTCTATTGGTTCAATGGGGAACAAAATTAGGGGAAATTGAGCCCCATAAACATAATTTTAATTATCTTATGTGATTTTGGGCTAAAATTACCATAATTAACTCTCACATTGAACAAATCACTTGATTATTTCAATGGGGGATGCAATTATGGCAATTGAACCCCCTTGACATAAGTTATTCTGGGATCAAATTTCCCTGATGAGTCCCCCATTAAATTAATTACTCCATTGATTTAATAAGAAATGAAATTTAGAAAAATTGATCACTATCCACCCAATTATGATCATATAATAAGATTTGGCTCTCAATTTATGCTTATTGGGTCTCCCATTGATCTAATTACTCAATTGCTAAATGATGGACTTGAGTAGGAAAAATTGATCCCTATCAACCTATTAATTATGAAATACTAATATGATTTAAGAATTAATTTTACCTAATTAAATTACAATTAAACAAAATACTTAATGATTTCAATAGAAAATGCAAATATTAATACATATTGCACAACAAAAATCAAAACTGTATACAAAAAAAATAGTTATAACTTCTTCTATTTATTAAAAAATAAAAAAATATTAACATCCTATCAACATTTAACATCATAAAACCACCATCTTTAAAAAGGAAAACTATATTTCTAAAATTAGAAATTAGCTAATTTAAACAACACAACAAGACCCATTTCTTTTAAGTTGGTACCCAATCGACAGCAATAGAGGCCCAGAAAAAAATTAGGCTTAACTATTTTAAATCTTTTAGCTATTGGGTGCTTAACCATTGCATTATTTGTCATATACTTATTTTACACTCATAACAAAATTAGTTACAAATAAGTTGGCGGGTGGTTACAATATTGTTTTTTTAATATTGAATCAAAGCAATTTACAAAGAATAAGCTACCAACAGGTAGCCATGAGATACAAAAACAAACAAACCATACTTACAAATCAGCCATAAGAAGGCAACTAGTAGTCGAGATACACAAACATAAACAAACCATAATTACAACTCAGCGATCAGAAGGTTGAAATGAATAATCATTTTATATGCTGTATAATTTTACAATGACAACATTTTATGAGACTGGAATTGTATAACTTGATTTTTAATTTTATGAATTTGAACCATGGCCTTTGAATTCTTCTTGCATAAAACTTGCTATTGTGAAAACAAAAAATCCACTTGAAGAAGGATGTCAGAGTAAAGCCTTAAAGTTGTAGTTACATGATAATATTAATTAGAGAACATAATTGAATAGCTAGCTTTCTAAATATGCTTTAGAATAACTTATATAATATAATAAAAAACAATTTTTTTTTTAAAACCCGAGCCCAAGATGGTTTCTTTCCAATTTAACTCATGATAGAAAATAGCAAGAAACATTTTAAAAATAACTGGGTATAATCTTGTTGATCAACTTATTTTAATCATTCGTTGATTCAATTTTTTTTTGAACATTAGTATTTGGTACATGAATAAATAGACTAACATTATTATTTTGTGCACAAATAAATGGACTTCAACCAAATTATTTTATATTTTATTTGCTCACACCCAATTTATGGGTAACAATGAAGGTAGCAATAGTAAATTTGTGCAATTGACTATTGTTTAGGAAAAGTACATTTAAAGCAATAGTAGTAGTTGAATATATTATAAGTGTATATATTTAAATCATTGGTCCTTCACTATATTAAGGTTTAAACTTGTTTGTAGAATAGAATAAAACAACCAACTATTTATCTCACACCTACCAAAAATGTAATGTATTATTATTATTATTATTATTATTATTATTATTATTATTATTATTATTATTATTATTATTATTATTATTATTATTATTATTATTATTATTATTATTATTATTATTATTATTAGAGATAATTGTAGTGATCATTTTATTTTAAATTAAGACCTCTCAATTAATAAAATCTCATCATTTTTTATGTTTTGAAATATATAAATCTTTTTCATAAATAAATTGTAATTTTTAAAACTGATAATATATATAATATTATTTTATATCTATTAATTAATTGAAAAATTTGTATGTTATTATTGATTTCAAATAAATCTAATCAAAACAAATTAAAAATTAAAAAAAATAATATATATACATCAAAATTTTGTATTTATGTAGTGCTTTAAATTTGTTTGCCAATGCGTACTATGGAATGAATGAAGATAACATTATAAAAAATAAACAAAATTAAATGCCCCTGACTTATATTTAAAATTTTAATTTTGTCTTGGATAAACATTCATCCATGTTCTGATTTGTAATTAATGCAAAAGACAAGTTTTACTTTCGATCCAATGGCAGTCTTTTTTTTCTTATCTTCTATTTGCATTGTTTAAACACATCATTTAAAATATGATGGCTTTGTCTTTTATATTTATCTACGTGAATTTATAATTCTCCCTCTCCCTGTTAATGCATATTTTTGTGCCCCCATATTTCAATGACAAAAGTCTCATTATTATACAAATGACAACAATAAAAATTTGTTTGTAGAACTTTAAATTGATGGGCGAGATGGGAGGCATGAAAATCAAAATGCATCTGATAAAAAACTATCGATTATTTATTCAATAATCACATCATTACCATCATGTTCTTAATGAATCCTAAAACTATCATGACAATAAATTATCAATAGGCAAAGATTCTGAAAATAATAACTTGTATTAATTCATATTGAATGGATTTAAATAATTAAAAACTAAAATCATGCTTAAATAACCCTCAACTCTTAATTATATTTGACATGCAAAATTAAAAAAAACAAAAGAAACTTTCTATTTTTAACAGCTGCTACTTTTAGTAAATTTGGCATGCAAGTGCGTGCAACTCTAAAAATCTCTCAAAATAATATAAACACGAAAATTAATCTATGGAATGAAATTAAATTGAGGTTGATGTATGGTCCTAAAAATATAAAATTTATAAAAATAGAAAATTCTAAAAAAAATCATTAAATGGGAATTTCAAACCTTTAGATCATCACGTATGGCATCCAAAAAATATCAAAAACAAATGTAAGTAGATAAAGTCACTTATGGTAGTATCAAAATTTTAGAGAAGATCATTTTGGCATATAGAAGAGCTCAACAAAATCTACTGGTAAAAAATTATGGCCTCTGGAAGTTTGACTAATTTTTTTTATCATTCTCCTATGGTTGAAAACAACTCAGCTCCTACGAGTTACCTTGATTGTACTGCTACCATTTTTATTTTTCAATATTCTCTATCTCCCATTTTATAATCCAAGTGTTATATTCTTACTATAATCCTTCTCATTGTACCAAATACTTGTTATAATTTCCTTGCTTTTTGCTCACTATCTTCATATCAAAAACATGCATTTTCTTTCTTTATTTTTCTTTAGACCCTATTGCTGCCAATTTACTTCTTCAAATTTATCACTTTCACCATTATCTCTATGGAATTCATATAAATCTAAAACATTAAATACTATAGATATATTAAAATCCTATGGTAAACTTACCTCATAAGTAATTTTATTGATTTTCTTCATAATTTTGCATGGACCAATTTTATTGTACTTCAACTTATTGTACGTGCCTTTTTGAAATCTTTCTTTCCTCAAATAAACTATTAACAACTCTCCTTATTCAAATACCTTGGGTTTTCTTCTGACATTTATTGTTACTTTATTTTTCTCATTACTTTACTGCAACTTTCTTCTTACTCTTTCTTGAAACTATTGTATATGCTCTACAAATGTTTTTATATCATCACTAATTCGATATGCAACTGGTAATTATACCAAATATAAAATACCCATAGAATTTATCCAATGTTTTTTTCAAAATGATGACTTTCCTATTGATAACTTCACTAAAATATTATATGCAAACTCAACTCTTGGTAAAGCCAAGGCCCATTGCTTGGGCTTCTCTCCCACTATGCATCTCAATAAATTTCTCAAGATCCTATAAATAAATTTTATATAGAAAGTTGCTAAACCATGGAAAATTATTACCTCTATAATGCTTCTTGGAATAGGCCACTCAAAAATTTCCTTTACCTTTTCTTCATTCATTTTCACACTATTTTTTGAAACTATAAATCCCAAAAATACCAAACTGTTTTGCATAAATTTGTACTTATTCAAATTTGCATACAACTTATCTTTTCTTAAAAAATCTATTACCATTCTCAAATGCTGTAAGTGTTCTTCTTTAGTCTTAATGAATATAAAAATATCACCAAATAAATAACCACAAACTTACCAACATATTTTCATAGTAATATATTCATCACCCTCATAAATGTGCTAAGTGCATTAGATAATCCAAATAGAATCACCATCCACTCATATAAGTCATCCCTAGTCCTAAATGCAGTTTTCCACTCATCTCCTTCATGAATTCAAATTTGATAACAACCACTCCTTAGATCAATCTTGGTAAAATAATTTAATCCTACAAGCACATCTATCATATCATCTAAACGAGGTATAGGAAACCTATACTTTATTGTAATTTTGTTAATTTATCTACTACCCACACACATTATCCATCCTCCATCTTTCTTTGGAGTTAGCAATGATGGTGTTGCACATGGACTCATACTTTCCCTTATCACCTTTTTTCTTAGCAATTCAATAACCTGTTTATTTAATTCTGCATGTTTTGTTGGACTCATCCTATAAAATGCTTGATTGGGTAGAGCTGATCTTGGACTCAAATCAATGTGATGCTGGATATCTCTCTTTGATGGTAAACCATCGAGTAACTCATCAAGCATAAAATCTACATATTATTTCAACACTCTTACTACTTCTATTGGTATTGACACCATTTTTGTTTCTTCATTATTTACTACTAATATATACCAACACCCTGATACCTTAATATCTTGGATAAATTATTTAGTAGAGATCAAGATTTTTGTCTTCTATTCCTCTTTAAGAGGTAATAAAACTACCTTTATACCACCTTTATAAAAATTTTATGTGTTCTTTGTTCTATCGTGAACTACTTTCCTATCAAATTGCCATAGTCTCCTTAATAACACATGACATGCATCCATCAGAATAACATCACAACATATTTCATCATTATAAGTTTTTTCTATAAAAACTTTGATTAAGTACCTTTTATCTATTGTAACCTCATTATTTTTATTAAACCATGAAATCTAATAAGGGTTAGGATGTTTTTCACATTGCAGATTTAGTTTCTCAATCATTTCTTTAGAAACCATATTTTCACAACTACCACCATCTATAATTACTTTGCATACATTTTCACCTGAAGTACATCTTATTTGAAAAATATTTGATCATATCCATTCATCATCACCTTATTTATTTTGTACTTTATCCTTTCTTGGAGTGATTATGGTTATCATCATGAGATTACCTTCAACATCAGCTGGTGCAACTTCAATATTCTACTCATTTATTTTAACATCAACTAGATTTAATCTTAGGTGATCTTCTTGCCTCCTTTCTTGATCTTGATAGTGTGGATAGTCAAACCCTCTGTGCCCTTCTTCTCCACATCTATAATAGACATAAGATCTATACTGATTTGGAAACCATCCTCTAGCACCACCATAACCTCATCTTTTTTGAAATCCTCTTCCTCTTTGTTGGTATTGAAACACTTGCCTATTATCATCTTGATTTTCTGTACCACGTGATTATTCACCTTTATTTGAATTGAAGCCACCTATGGTGGTATTAAACCCACCTTGTCCCCTTATTGGAGGGGATCCACCTCTTTTTAGATTAATAAATGTCCTTCTAAAATTTTGACTATTTTGTTTTTCTTCTGCCTTCAAAGCTAAATGATAAGCCTCTTCCATGTTAAGTATTCTATGCATGCTTAATTAATCTTGACTAAAAAATTTCAAACCATTTACATACCTTACATCCATCTACTCTTCTCTTTTATCATGATCCACTCATATGAAAGATTATAAAATTCATCTGTATACTCTTGTATACTGTGATCTTTTTACCTCAAAATTTGAAATCTTCTATATAAGATTTGTGTATAATCCATAAGAATTTTTTTTCCTTCAGTTTCTTCTCCATCCTTTTCCATGAATTAATCTTCTCTTTACCTTTTATCTATCTCTCTTTCTATAGATGATCCCACCAAATCATTGCATGACCTTTCAATTTCATGCATGTAAACTTTACCTTCTTGTCTTCTCTCATAGTCTTTCACTCAAAGAATTTTACCATGCTATTCATCCAATCTATCAAAACTTCTAGTTTTAAACTGCCTTTATAATTTGGAACATCAACCTTGATTCCTTCATTTATTCCTTATAAATCCCTAACCATCCTCTCTTCCATCCATGGTGGTTGCTCTTGTTGTTCTTCTTCTTGATGAACTTTTTCATCATGATCTATGTCTTCTTCATCACCACCTTGTTTTATTTGTTGATTGGTGATAACCTTTGTTAAGTGTTGAACTTGCCTTTGTATCTCTTGTATAGTCTGGTTCATCTATGCAATACCTCTTCAGCCTCTCTCCATTCTTTACTCCAAGATTCAAACTTGCTCTGATACTAGATAATAAACCTAAAAACTATCAAGAATAAGAAAATAGGTAAGAAGATCACCCAAGAGTAAATCTAGTTGAGGCTAAAATAGAAGATCAGAATACTGGTGTTGCACTAGTTGATGTTGAAAAGAATATCATGATGAGAAGAACCATGATCACTCCAAGGAAGGATCAAGTGCAGAATAAAGAAGGTGGTGATACATGATTACAATCAAATATTTTTTGAACAAGATGTACTTCAAGTGGAAAGGTATGTAAAGTAATTATAGATAGTGGTAGTTGTGAAAATATGGTTTCTAAAAAAATGATTGAGAGACTAAATTGGCAATGTGAAAAACATCCTAACCCTTATTGGATTTCATGGTTTAAAAAAGGGAATGAGGTTATAGTGGATAAAAGGTGTTTAATCAAGTTTTTTATAGGAAAAACTTATAATGATAAAATATGGTGTGATGTTATTCCAATGGATGCATGTCATGTGTTATTGAGGATACCATGAAAATTTGATAGGAAAGTAGTTCATGATGGAGCAAAGAACACATACACTTTTTAGAAAGGTGGTACATAGGTAGTTTAGTTACCTCTTAAAGAGGAAGAGAAGATAGAAAGCATGCTCTCTACTAAATAATTTATCTAAGATATGAAGGTAGCAGGTTGCTATTAGAAATTAGTAGTAAAGAATGAAGAAATAGAAATGTTACCAATACTAATAGAAGCAACAAGAGTGTTGGAAAAATATGCATATTTTATGACCGATGAGTTACCATATGGTTTAACACCAAAGAGAGATATCTAGTATCACATTGATTTTATTCCAGGATCAACTCTACCTAATCAAGCAGCTTAAAGGATGAATCCAATAGAACATGATTAATTAAATAAATAGATTATTGAATTTATTAAAAAAAGGTAATAAAGAGAAAGCATGAGTCCATGTGTAACACTAGTATTTTTAACTCCAAATAAAGATGGAGGATGGAGAATGTGTGTGGATAGTAGAGTAATTAACAAAACTACAATAAAGCATATGTTTACTATACCTCATTTGGATGATATGATGGATGTACTTGTAGGAGCAAAATATTTTATCAATATTGATCTAAGGAGTGGTTATTATCAGAATTGAATTCATGAAGGCTATGAGTGGAAAACTACATTCAAGACTAGGAATGGCTTATATGAGTGGATGGTGATGTCATTCAAATTATCCAATGCACCTAGCATATTTGTGAGGGTGATGAATATAGTGCTAAGAGAATATATTGGTAAGTTTGTGGTTATTTATTTTGATAATATTTTGATATTCAGTAAGACTTAATAGGAACACTTACAACATTTGAGAATGGTAATGGATTTGTTAAGAAAAGAGAAGTTGTATGCAAATTTGAAGAAATGTAAGTTTATGTAGATCAGTTTAATATTTTTGGGATTTGTAGTTTTTGTAGATGGTGTGAAAATGGATAAATAAAAGGTAAAGACAATTGTTGAGTGGTATATTCTAAGAATCATCATAGAGGTAAGAAGTTTTCATGGTTTAACAATTTTTTACAAAAAAATTATTAAAATTTTTAGTAGTATTGTGGCACCAATAACATATTGTATGAGAGGGAAGGAATTTACATGGACTAGAGTAGCCACAAAATTTTTTGAAATTTTGAAGAAGAAGATTAAAGAAAGATCACTTTTAGCATTATCATATTTTAACAAAGTATTTTAGTTTGATTGTGATGCTTCATTTGTGAGAATTGGTACTGTGCCGAGTCAAAAAAGAAATCCAATAGCATATTTTAGTGAGATATTAAATGAGATACAAAAAAAATATTATACTTTTGATGTTGAACTTTATGCAATTGTACAAACATTAAGACATTAGAGTCATTACTTGGTGCCTAAGGAGTTTATACTATTTACAAATCTTGAGGCTTTTAAGTATGTGAATACATAAAAGAAGTTGAATAGTAGGTATGCAAAGTTGTTTTATTTATTGCAGGGGTATAGTTTTGTGTAGAAACATAAACTAGGAAAACAAAATCAGATAGTTGATGCATTGAGCAGGAGAGTAGCATTATTAACTACTATGGTGAGTGAAGTAGTTAGATTTGAAGTTATCAAAAAATTATATGATACTGATCCATATTTTGGTGAGATAGTTAAATAGTGTAAGAATCCATTAACAGGTGGGACAAATATTATTTATGACGAGTATCTTATACAGGAAGGTTATCTCTTCAAAAGGAAACAATTATGCATTCTAGTTGGGTCTTTATGAGACAATATAATAAGAGAACTACATAGTGGTAGTTTGGTTGGACATTTTGGTAAGATGAAGACAATAGCTTTGGGGAAGCAAAAATATTTTTGGCCAAAGATGACGAGAGATTGGACAAGGTATGTTTCAAGGTGTAGATTATGTTAGGTGGCTAAAAGACATGCACAAGATATTGGATTATATATGCTATTACTAGTTCCAAGAGGGCCATGGATAGATTTGAGTATGGATTTTGTGTTGGGGTTGCCAAACGCATAGAGATAATAATTCAATTTTTTTTGTTGTAGATATATTTTATAAAATGGTTCATTTCATTGCATGTAAGAAAACCAATGATGCCACTATAGTTGCATAATTATTTTTTATGGATATTTTGAGATTACATGGTATTCCAAAAACTATTACTTCAAAAAGGGACAAAATTTTTAAGTCATTTTTGAAGGAATTTGTATAAGATGGGTACCAAGATATAATTTTGTAGTGCATATAACTCAAAAATATATGGATAGACAGAAGTTGTGAATATAAGCTTGGGAAATTTATTGAGATGCATAGTGGAAGAGAAGCCAAAGCAATGGGACTTGGCTTTACCAAAAATTGAGTTTGCATATAATAATTCAATGAATAGATCAACATGATAGTCACATTTTCAAATTATTTATGAGAAAAATCCTATGGGTATTTTAGATTTGGCACAATTACCAATTGTAAATCAAATTAGTGATGTTGTAGACACGTTTGCAGAGCATATGCAGTAATTACAAGGAGTAAGAAGAAAGTTGCAGGAAAGTAATGAAAAATATAAAGCAATAATAGATGTCAAAAGAAGATCCAAGGTATTTGAGGAAAGAGAGTTGGTAATAGTTTACTTGAGGAAAGATGGATTTCTAAAAGGCACATACAATAAGTTGAAGTACAAGAAAATTGGACCATACAAACTTGTGAAGAAAATCAATGACAATGATTATGAGGTAAGTTTACCATAGAATTTTGATAAATATTTAGTATTTAATGCTTCATATTTATATGAATTCTATATAGAAGATGGTGAAGATGAAAATTTAAAATGGGAGTAGTAATTTCCAAAGAAAAAAAAATAGTGCAGGTTTTGGATATGAAGATAGTAAGCACAAGGCAACATAATTATAACAGGTATTTAGTGTAGCGAGAAGGATTGTAGAAAGAAGACAACACTTGGATTAAATAATGGGAGATAAATAAGATTAACAAGGAAAAATGGTAGCAACACAATTAGGGCAAATCACAGGCACTGAGTTGTTTTCAACTAGAGGAGAATGTTGTAGAAAAAATAGGCCAATCTTTCAGAGGCCATAAATTTTGACCCATAACTCCGTTTGAACTCTTTCATGTACCAAAAATACCATATCAAAAAGTTTGTTTCTATCCTAGGCTGTTCCATTAGCCTAAAAATGTTTATGATATTTTTTAGAGGTCATACGTGATCATCTTAGCGTCTAAAATTACTATTTAATATATTTTTAGGTTAATTTATATTTTTAAAAATTATATGTTTTTAGAACTGAACATCACATTTAGTTGAATTTCATCCCATATTCTAATTATAGTGTTTAAGATATTTTGAGATATTTCAAAAATTTAAAAAAATTGGCATTTTTTTATATTTTAGTTTTTTTTTGAATTTTGCATGTTAACTCTAATTTATGAGTTGATGCTTATTTAAGATTGGTTTGGGTTTTTAATTATTTCAATAAATAAATATAAATTGATTCTGAGTATTGTTTCAAGATCTTGGCCTATTGATAAATTTCTTGTTCTTGATAATTTTTGGGTTCATTATCAAGTCCCATTGCTTGGGCTTCTCTCCCACTATTCATCTTAATAAATTTTCCAATATCCTATTTATAACTTCTATTTGTTCATTTATTTTTGGGTGAGATGGAATATCAAATTATAGCTTAGTACCCATCTTATTCTACAAAGTCCTCCAAAAATGACTTAGAAATTTCATGTCCCTATCTGAAGTAATAGTTTTTGGAACACCATGCAATCTCACAATATCTTTAAAAAGTAATTTTGTAATTCTAGTGACATCATTGGTTTTATTACATACAATGAAATAAACCATTTTAGAAAATCTACCTACAACAATAAAGATTAAATCATTACCTCTCTATGTGCTTCGTAATCTCAACACAAAATCCATACTCAAATCTATCCATTGTACTCTTAGAACTGGTAATGGCATTTATAGTCCAGTATTTTATGTATGTCCTTTAACCACCTAATATATCATACACTTTGAAACATAACTTATCACATGTCTCTTTATCTTTGGCTAAAAATACTTTTCCTCCACCAAAGCTATTGTCTTCATCTCACCAAAATGTCAAGCCGAACCACTAATATGTAATTATATTATTATATTGTCTTGTAAAAACCCAATTGGAATGAATAATTGTTTCCCTTTGAAAAGATAACTTTCTTGTATAATATACTCATCATGAGTAGTATCCATCCTACCTGTTAATGTATTATTGCATTGTTTAACTATGTTTCCAAAATATGGATCAATATCGTATAATTCTTTGATAGCTTCAAATCCAACTACTTCACTCACCATAGTAGTTAATAATGCCACTCTCATACTCAATGCGTCATCTACTTGATTCTATTTTACTTAGTTATGTTTTAACATAAAAGTATACTCCTACAATAAATAAACCCACTGTGCATGCCTACTATTCAACTTATTTTGTGTATTCACATACTTCAAAGCTTCATGATTTGTAAATAGAATAAACTCTTTAGGCACTAGATAATGCCTCAAATATATTAAAACTTGTACAATTTCATAAATTTTGACATCATAAGTAGATTAATTTATTCTTACCTCATTCAATCTATCACTAAAATATGCTATTGGCTTTCCTTTTTGACTTAGCACAACATCAATTCCCAACAATGAAGTATCACAATCAACTTCAAACAAATTTTTAAAATTTGGTGAGGCTAAAATTGGTCTTTATATAATATTTTTATTTCAAAACTCAAATATTTATGAAGCTATTCTAGTCCATGCAAATTCATCCCGTCTCATGTAGTCTATTATTGGTGCCATAATACTACTAAAATTTATAATAAATTTTCTGTAAAAAGTTGCTAAACTGTGGAAACTTCTTACCTCTATAATGATTTTTGGAATAGGCCACTTAATAATTGTCTTTATATTTTCTTCATCCATTCTCACACCATCTATTGAATCTACAAATCCCAAAACTACTAAACTATTCTGCATAAACCAACACTTCTTCACATTTACATACAACTTCTTCTTTCTTAACAAATCTAGTACCATTCTAAAATGTTGTAAGTTTTCTTCTTTAGTCTTACTAAATATCAAAATAAACAACCACAAACTTACCAATATATTATCACAACATTATATTCATCTCCCTCATAAATGTGCTAGGTGCATTAGATAATTTTAAGGACATCATCATCCACTCATATAATCCATCCCTAGTCCTGAATGTAGTTTTTCACTCATCCCATTCATGAATTCAAATATGATAATAACCACTTCTTAAATCAATCTTGGTAAAATATTTTTCTCCTACAAGCACATATATTATATCATCTAAACGAGGTAGAGGAAACCTATATTTTATTGTAATTTTTTAAATTTATCTACTATCCACACAAATTATCGATCATCCATATTTATTTGGAGTTATCAATGATGGTGTTGCACATAAACTCATACTCTCCCTTATCACCTTTTTTCTTAGCAATTTAGTAGCCTATTTATTTAATTTTTCATGTTCTATTGGAATCATATTATAAGCTAATTGATTGAGTAGAGCTGATCCTGGAATCATATCAATGTGATGTTGAATATCTATTTTTGGTGGTAAACTATATGATAACTTATCAGGGATAACATAAGCATATTATTTCAACACTCTTGCTACTTCTATTTGTATTTTCACCCTTTTTGTGTCTTCATTCTTTGCTACTAATACACAACAACAACGTGCCACCTTCATATCTTGGATAAATTCTTGAGTAGAGAGCATGATTTTTGTCTTCTCTTCCTCTTTAAAAGGTAACAAAACTACCTTTGTACCAACTTTTGAAAAAGTGTATGTGTTATTTTCTCCATCATGAATTACTTTCCTATCAAATGACCATGGTTATCCCAATAAAAAATGACATGCATCAATTGGAATAACATCACACCATATTTCATTATTACAAGTTTGTCTTATAAATTTTTTTATTAAGCACCTTTTATCTGCTGTAACCTTATTCCCTTTCTTAAACCATGAAATCTAATAAGGCTTATGATGCTTTTCATATTATAGATTTAGTTTCTCTATATATTTTTTAGAAACCATATATTCACAACTACCAACATCTATAATTACTTTGCATATCTTTCCACTTGAAGTACATCTTATTAAAAAAATATTTAATTGTAGCCATGCAACACCACTTTCTTTATTACGCATTTGTTCCTTCCTTGGAGTGATCATTATTATTCTAATCATGAGGTTCTCTCCAACAACTATAGGTACAATTTTAGTATTTTATTATCTCAATCTCAAGTAGATTCACTCTTGGGCAATCTTCTTACCTCCTTTCTTGATCTTGATAGTGCAGACACTCAAATTCACTATGCCCTTCTTCTCTATATCTATAATAAACATAATATCTACAATGATTTGAGAACCATCATCTAGTGCCACTATAACCTTGTCCTCTCTGAAACCCTCTTCCTCTTTATGGGTATTGAAATGCTTACCTATTCTCATCTTACCTTTCTATACCACATGATGATTCACCTTTACTATCATTAAACCCACCTCATCCCCTTATTGGAAAGGATCTACCTCTTCTTGGACTAAGAGACGTTATTCTAAAATTATATCTATTTTGTTTTTCTTTTTCCTTCAAAGCTAATTGATAAGCCTCCTCTATGTAAAGTATTATATACATGCTTAATTCATCTTGAATAAAACATTTCAAATCATTTACATTATTTGTAGTCATATGATATTTTGTTTCATCATGATCCACTCATATAAAAATATTATAAAACTCATCTGTATACTCTTGTATACTATGATTTTTTTGCCTCAAATTTTGAAGTCTTTTGTATAGGGTTTGCACATAATCTACATGAATAAATTTCTCTCTCAGCTTCTTCTCCATCTTTTTCCATGAATTAATCTTATCTTTAACTTTCTTTTGTCTCTCTTTCTACAAGTGATCCCACCAAATCATTGCATGACCTTTAAATTTCTTGCATGCAAACTCTACCTTCTTTTCTTTTCTCATAGTCTTCCACTTGAATAATTTTTCCATGCTATTCATCCAATCTATCAAATCCTCTAGTTTTAAACTACGTCTATAATCTAGAACATCAACCTTAATTCCTTAATTTATTCTTTATAAAGCATGAACCATATTATTTTTCATTAATGGTGGTTGCTCTTGTTATTGTTGTTCTTGTTGAACTTCTTCATCACGATCTATGTCCTCATCACCACCATGTCTTCTTCTCTGATTGATGATAACCTCAATTAATTATTCCTCTTGACTCTGTATCTCTTTCATAGTTTGATTAATTTGTGAAATAACTCCTCATCTTCTTTCCATGTCTTAATCCTTCAAGATTTGAACTTGCTCTAATACCAGATAATGAACCCAAAAACTATCAAGATAATAAATTATCAATAGGCAAAACTTCTAAAAATAATAACTCGTATCAATTTATATTGAGTGAATTCAAATAATTATAAACACAAACCATGATTAAATAAGTCTCAACTCAAAATTATAGTTGACATGCAAAATTTGAAAAAAAAACTAAAATCTAAAAAAACTTATATTTTTAGTTGCTACTATTTTTAGTAAGTTTCACATGCAAGTGTGAACAGCACTAAAAATATCTTTAAATGATCTAAACACTAAATTTATCTTATGAGACTAAATTCAACTAAATTTGACGTCTGATCCTAAAAGTATACAATTTCTAAAAATAAAAAATTCTTGAAAAAATCATTAAACGATAATTTTGGACCCTTAGATAATACATATACCCTCTAAAAATATAAAAAAGAACCATAAGTAAATAGATTATATTATGAAATAATATATACTTTTGAGATATTTATGGTATGTGGAAGATCTCAAACAAATCTACAGGTCAAAATTTATGGCCTTCAGAAGTTTGGTTGATTTTTCTGCATTATTCTCCTTTGGTTGAAAACAATTTAGCTCCTGCGAATTGCCCTAATTGTATTGTTGTAATTTTTATTTTTAAATATTATTTAGATCCTATTGTATAATCCAAGTATTGTATTCTTGTTTCAATCCTTACCATTGTACCAAATACTTGTTATAATTCCCTTGTCTTGTGCGCACTATTTTTATATCCGAAACCTACACTATCTTTTCCTTTGTAACCTACTGCTTCCAATTTACTTCTTCATATTCATCACCTTCATCATATTCTCCATGGAATTAATATAAATTTAAAACATTAAATACTGAATATTTATCAAAATTGTGTGGTAAACTTACTTCATAAGCATTGTCGTTGATTTTATTCACAATTCTGCGTAGACCAATTTTTTTGTACTTCAACTTGTACATGCCTTTTAAAAATATTTATTTCCTTAAATAAACAATTACAAACTCTACTTATTCAAATAACTTGGGTCTTATTTTGGCATCTAATTCTACTTTATATTTCTCATTACTTTCCTATAACTTTCTTCTTAATCCTTGCAACTGCTTAATATGATTTACAAATACTTCTGCATCATCAATAATTCAATCTAAAATTAGTAATTATCCCAAGTCTAAAATACCTATATTATTTATCTCATAATTTTTTCGAAATTGTGACTTTCCTATTGATTTATTTACTAAGCTATTATATGCAAACACAACTTGTGGTAAAGCCAAGTCCCATTACTTGGGCTTCTCTCCCACTATTCATCTCAAGAAATTTCCTAAGCTCCTATTCACAACTTCTGTCTATCCATATTTTTTTGAGTAATATGCACTACTAAATTTTATCTTAGTACCCATATTATTTCACAAAGTCCTCCAAAAATGACTTATAAATTTCGTGTCCCTACTATCTGAAGTAATATTTTTTAGAACACCATGCACTCTCACAATAATTTTAAAAATCTAGTGGCATCATTGATTCTCATACATACAATGAAATGAGAATTTTTATAAAATTTGTATATAACAATAAAAATTGAATCATTACCTCTTTATGTGTTTGGTAATCCCAACACAAAATCCATACTTAAATTTATCCATGGTCCTCCTAGAATCGGTAATGGCATGTATAGTCCATTATTTTATGCATGTTTTTTATCCACTTGACATATTATGTACCTTGAAACATAATTTTTCACATCTCTCTTCATATTTGGATAAACATAATATTCCTCCACCAAATCTATTGTCTTTGTCTTATAAAAATTTCTAGCCAAACCACCACTATGTAATTCTCTTATTATATTATCTTGTAGAGACCCAGCTAGAATATGTAATTGTTTCCATTTAAAGAGATAACCTTCTTGTATAAGATAGTCATCATGAATGGTATCTATCCCACTTGTTAATAGATTCATACACTGTTTAACTATCTTGTCAAAATATAGATCAATATCATATAATTCTTTGATAGTTTCAAATCCAACTACTTCACTCACCATAGTAGTTAATAATGCCACTTTCCTGCTCAATGAATCTTCTACTTGATTCTATTTTCTTGATTTATATTCTGTCATAAACATATACTCCTAAAATAAAGAAACCCACTTTACATGCCTACTATTCAATTTCTTTTATGTATTCACATACTTCAAAGCCTCATGATCTGTAAATAGAATAAACTCCTTAGGCACCAGGTAATGCCTTCAATGTCTTAGTACTTGTACAATTTCATAAAGTTCAACATCATAATTAGAATACTTTATTCTTACCTCATTTAATTTCTCACTAAAATACACTATTGGCTTTCCTTTTTAACTCAGCACATCATCAATTCTAAAAAATGAAGCATCAA
The DNA here is from genome assembly GCA_037957365.1 of Torreya grandis. Taxonomy (NCBI): domain Eukaryota; kingdom Viridiplantae; phylum Streptophyta; class Pinopsida; order Cupressales; family Taxaceae; genus Torreya; species Torreya grandis. The sequence continues at coordinate 1,708,747 of JARHVA010002481.1, forward strand.
AATCAACTTCAAACACTTTGTTAAAATCCAATAAGGCTAAAATTGGTCTTTATATTATTCTTCAAAAATTCAAAGATTTCTATGGCTACTCTAGTCCATGTAAATTATTTCCCTCTCATGCAATCTGTTATTAGTGCCATAATACTACTAAAATTTTTATTAAAGTTTCTGTAAAAAGTTGTTAAACCATGGAAACTTCTTACCTCTATAATTTTTTTTGGAATAGGCCATTGAACAATTCCCTTTATATTTTTTTATCCATTCTCACACCATCTGCTAAAACTACAAATCCCAAAAATCTCAAACTATTCTGCATAAACCTACACTTATTCAAATTTACATACAACTTCTTTCTTAAAAAATCCAATACCATCTTGAAATGTTGTAAGTGTTCTTATTTAGTATTATTGAACATCAAAAAATATTATCAAAATAAACAACCCCAAACTTACCAATATATTAGCATAAAAATGTATTCATCACCTTTATAAATGTCCTAGGTGTATTAGATAATTTGAATGACATCACCATCCACTCATATAAGCCATCCCTAGTCTTGAATGTAGTTTTCCACGCATCTCCTTCATGAATTTAAATATGATAATAACTATTTCTTAGATCAATCTTGGTAAATTTTTTTTCTCTACTATCCACACACATTCTCCATCCTCCATCTTTATTTGGAGTTAGCAATACTGGTGTTACACAAGGACTCATACTCTCCCTTATCACCTTCTTTTTTAACAATTTAGTAACCTAAATATTTAATTTTTCATGTTCTATTAGACTCATCCTATAAGCTACTTGATTAGGTAGAGCTAATCATGGAATCAAATAAATGTGATGTTGAATATCTCTCTTTGGTGGTAAACCATCTAGTAAATCATCAAGATTAACATCTACATATTCTTTAAATACTCTTTTTGCTTCTATTAGTATTTGCAACATTTCTATGTCTTCATTCTTTTCTACTAATACATAACAACAACTTACCACCTTCATATATTAAATAAACTCTTTAATATAGAGCATGATTTTTGTCTCCTCTTCCTCTTTAAGAGGTAATAAAACTACCATCGTACCACCTTCTCAAAAAGTATGTGTTCTTTGCTCAATCATGAATTACTTTTCTATCAAATTGCCATGATCTCCCCAATAACAAATGACATGCATCCATCAGAATAAAATCATTTCATATTTCATCATTATAATTTTTTTCTATAGAAAAATTGATTAAGAACCTTTTATCTACTGTAACCTCATTCCCTTTCTTTAACAATGAAATCCAATAAGGATTAGGATGCTTTTCATATTATAGATTTAGTTTCTCTATCATTTCTTTAGAAACCACATTTTCACAACTACCACTATTTATAATTACTTTGCATACCTTTCCATCCAAACTACATTTTGTTTAAAAAATATTTGATTGCAACCATGCATAACCACCTTCTTTATTCTACACTTGTTCCTTCCTTGGAGCAATCATTGTTCTTCTCATCATGATATTTTCTCCAATATATATACGTGTAACTTTAGTATTTTCCTTTTCTATCTCATCCTCAACTAGATTCATTCTTGAATGATCTTCTTGCTTTTTTTTTTAATATTGATACTATAGACATTAAAATTCTTTGTACCCTTCTTCTCCACATCTATAACAAACATAAGATCTACATTGATTTAGGAACCATCCTCTAACACCACTATAACCTCATCCTATCTGAAACCCTCTTCCTGTTTGTGGATATTGAACCCCTTTCATATTATCATCTTGCCTTTATACACCACATGATGACTCAACTTTATTGGTATTAAACCCACCTTGTCCCCTTATTGGATGGGATCTACCTCTTCTTGGACCAAGAGATGTTCTTTTGAAATTTTTTCTATTTTGTTTTTTCTTTGCCTTCAAAGCTAATTGATAAGCCTCCTCCATGCAAAGTATTCTATACATGCTTAATTCATCTTGAATAAAAAATTTTAAACCATTTACATACCTTGTAGCCATCTTCTCATTTGTTTCATCATTCTCCACTCGTATAGAAATATTATAAAACTCATCTATATACTCTTGTATACTGTGATATTTTTACCTCAAATTCTAAAATCTTCTATATAGGGTTTATGCATAATCCACATGAATAAATTTCTCCCTCAACTTCTTCATATTTTTCCATAAATTAATCTTCTCTTTACCTTTCCTCTTTCTCTTTTTGTATAGGTGATCCTACCAAATCATTTCATGACCTTTTAATTTCATGCATGCAAACTTTACCTTCATGTCTTCTCTCATAGTCTTCTACTCAAAGAATTTATCCATGTTATTCATCTAATCTATCAACTCCTATGGTTTTAAAATACCTCCATAATATGAAATATCAACCTTTATTGTTTTATTTTTTCCTTCTAAATCTCTAACCTTCTTCTCTTCCATTGATGATGGCTTCTCTTACTATTCTTCTTCGTACTGAACTTCATCACACTCTATGTCCTCCTCATCACCACCTTGTCTTATTATCTAATTGGTGATAACCTCGATTAATTATTCCACTTGCCTCTATATCCCTTGTATAGTCTGATTCATCTATGCAATACCTCCTCGTCCTCTCACCATTTATTACTTCTCCAAGATTCAAACTTGCTCTGATATAAGATAATGAACCTAAAAACTATTAAGACAATAAATTATTATTAAGTAAAGCTTCTAAAAACAAAAAATTGTACTGATTTGTATTGAATGACTTCAAATAATTACAAACCCAAACTATGTTTAAATAAGCCTTAACTCAGAATTAGAATTGACATGAACAATAAAATAAAAACTAAAATCTAAAAAAACTTATATTTTTAGTGGCTGCTATTTTTAGTAAGTTTCACATGCAAGCACATGCAACTCTAAAAATATTTAAAAATAATCTAGACACTAAAATTATCCTATGGTATGAAATTCAACTGAAGTTGACATTCGGTATTAAAAATAAAAAAATATTGAAAAAATCATTAAACAATAATTTTGGACCCTTAGATGATCATGTATGGCCTCCAAAAAATATAAAAAACAACTGTGACCAAATATAATAGCTTATGACAACATAAAATTTTATGAGATGGTCATTTTGGCACATGGAAGAGCTCAAACGAAGTTACAGGTCAAAAGTTATGGCCTCCAAAAGTTTGATTGATTTTTTTGCATTAGTTTGCCTATTCATGATTAATTTTGTACATGGTTTCTTTGTTTGGATTTAAATCAGTTTTAAAGTTGTTTTATTAAGGCAATAGATAGATCTATTTGAAACTTATAGATTGTTTAATTAGGGGACTAAAATGCAATGAATGTTTTTATTTGTATCCAAATCTATCCAACGAGTGACTATTATTGGGGGAGGGATGTGTGAGTAACACTCTACATTTTTGTAGTTGGTCTACACCTACAATTTTCCTCTTTGATAGTCTCAACTATCTGGTGGTCGTAGGTAGTTCCATTTATGTCCAGCTTCACTCGTGCCTAGATTCTCATTTATGGAAATGTATGGGGACATAATCAATGCATTTATTTCAATTTAGTCCTCTACATGATCATGGGTCTTTGATTCCAATACTGATTTTATTTTGAGTTTGATATTTTGGTTTGTTGTTCCTGGATCTCTACAAACTAATTGTGGGTTGGCCATTAGTGTGGCTTGTGAAGATATACCCTCTAAAACAAAGGCCTTTGCTCATATAGAAACTGAACATGGATGTACATGTTTGAATGGCCCAAGATACATATCTCACTCATGGGAAAGAGAAAGAGGATGAATTTTTGTCTATTATTTGATGTAGTCTTTTGAATAGGTATGAGTTTTATTTTCTACCTTACTTTTGTAAATTCATTTAATTTAATCCAACCAAGTGGCTCATTGGATTTATACAAATAAAAATATGCTCCTTGAGTTTTCTTTGGTGCCTTTTAGGAAGCCAACATCTAACTGGTCAAAGGCTACATTTTATCTCCTGGGGATTATTATTATTATTATTATTATTATTATTATTATTATTATTATTATTATTATTATTATTATTATTATTATTATTATTATTATTATTATTATTATTATTATTACAACATAAAAAATTCTAGTGAAGACTGTTTTATAAGTTTAATATTTTCTATAAGTATATTCATTTATAATTTTTGTGTAACATTTTTTTTCAAAATTATAATTATATCCATATAATTTATTAAAAAAATTAATTACATTTTATTTCAAAAAATGTAAATATAATTATACAACTACCAAATCTAACATCTACTTTTTACATAGATTTCATCCTTGTTTTATAATAAAACAAATCTACTATTTAATGATTGTATAATTAATAAATTTTAATCATACATTTTTAAATAAATTTAATACTATATATACACTAATATTTCTATCATAAATTTAAAGCATTATCTCCCATTTATATTATTATCATATCTTATTTCTTAATAAATAAAATTTGTCATATAATCATTGTATAAATGATTAACGTGTCCATTGATAAATCAATTTAAGTGATTTACTTGCCATTATTTTAAAAATTTACACTTTAAAAAAAATTATATAAATTATTTCTAAATAAAAATACTTATCATATAATTATTGTATAAATTTCATTCATGTATTTATTTTAATAAAAATAAAATAGAAGGTTTTGAAACATTCTCCCAACTTATTAATTAAATTTCCTTTTAAAACTAAATTAAAAAATAAAATGAAAAGTTTTGAAAGGTTCTCAAAACTTATTATTTAAATTTCCTTAATTCCCTTCTATAGTTACCCTTCTAAAGTTCAGTTTTGTTGTCACATCCACTTCGGAAATAAACCATTATAATCAACATAGTCAATAAATCTTGCTTGTTTTTGTAAAATTCCACATAGATCCCTAGGTAACTATTCTCCTTATCCATAATTCTAATAACTTATCCAAAAACTAATATAAATAGTGGATTGATTAGGTGGCATGTGTTATCTCTTGATTATTATTAGGGCCCTAGGCTAGATTTTTTTAAAAACACAATCAGTGCAATTTAACAAGTATTAGTGAACCACTAAAAAAATTTGACCATTTAAATTTGGCTTGTAAATTCATCTTTAAGTCACCTTAAAATTTTCTATTTTTTTTTGAATTAAAAACCCTTAAATTTGGATCATTTAAAGTCACATTTGGGAAATGTATTTAAAGGGTGATGTTTGGGGTCTTTCTAAAACAAATGACTTTAGAAAAAGACTTTAGGATGCCTTTATAGGCAACATTAAGGTGCCTTTAGAGGTGACTTAACTGATGACAATTAGGGGACTTTATTTCTCAATTTATTTTTATCATTATGTCCCTAAGGGTGACTTTTTAATCATATTTAACATGAATTTAGACTTTATTTTAAGGTTTTATTTACTAAAGTCACATATTAATCAAAGATAATGTGATTTGGGGCTCAATTATCCCTAACTAATCCACCATTCAATAAATTTTTCAATTGGTTCAATGGGGGATATAATTAGGGTAAGTGATCCCCCTCAACCTAATTTGATTACCTTAAATGATATGAGGATCAATTTACTCAAATTACTCGAATTGTTCAATATGGAATGTGATTAAAGGAATATATAATTTTAAACCTAACTATGACTACATAAAATGATTTGAGGCTCAAATTATACCAATTGACTGCCTCATTATTTTAATTCTCTAATTGGATCAATGCAGGGCACAATTAAGGTGAAATAAAACCCTACCAACATAATTGAAATATAATAAGTGATGATAACAAATTAACCATTAGAAATATCCCTATTTAATGAGGCTAGTAAAGTCTCCTTTAGGGACACCTATAGTGATTGACATGACATAGGGGTATACTTCATTGAACCAACTACCCAATTAGTTTGATGAAGGACATAATTAGTAGTAATCAAGTCTCATTAACCTAATTGTGACTATGTAATGTGATTTGGGGCTTAGTTTTAACCAAATTAATCCCTCATTAAGCCATTTTTTTGATTGGTTAAATGGGGGACACAATTAAGGGAAACCTATCTCCATCAATTTAATTGTGACTACCTAATGTGATTTGGAGTTTAATTTTCTCTAGTTGATTCCCCCATTGCACCAATTACTCAATTTCTTAAACAAGGGATGCAATTATGTAAAATTGAGCCCCTTTAGCCTAATTACAAATACATAAAAAAATTTAGGTCTTAATTTACCCAAATTGAGTCCCTTAT